>CM021248.1:10815264-10883478 GCA_010577795.1 Isatis tinctoria | reverse complement strand
ATTTATGCTTTACTTTTAGTCTTTATATTTATGCTTTACTTAAGTTCTTATTAAGTTATTTTCAACTTTCATTATCTATTCAAGCTTTTATTATGAACTCTATAATCTCTTTGTTTCTTCTTTAATCATGTCTGAGTAGACCTCTTAGTTAGGTTAAGGTTTGTCAAAGGAATTCATGAGCTTTTGGGTTAAACACAAATAGGCTATTCAAATCAATATCTTCACCCTTGTTGTTCTTAATGCTTAGATCGAATTGATCACTTGATCTTATGAAATTTGGTTTAACTTAGACAGCGAGAGTTGCTAGGTTGCTAGAAAGAACATTGGTGAGCAATTTAACCATTACCTGCGAGAGCAGATGTATTGAGATTGTGAACATATTAAACCTATCCTTAATGCTTGTCTACGATTTCTAGTACCAGCGAGAGCTAGGATTTCTAGGTTGATAGACAAATATATTGGTACCACGAGAGTGGATTGATATTATCTTAGTGTTTAAGTTCTAGATTATGCTCAATCATTGCCTGAATAGTTGTTTAATCCGTTGCTCTGAATCTCCTGCGATATTCCTTGACCTAACGCTTGCTTAATATTATCTTACAAACCGATTTCGCTTTCATTACTTACTATTTACAAAAACCAAAAACATATTGAATTGTCTTAGCTTTTGAATTAGCTCAATATATCAAAAGTGTGAAAACTGGTCTTCGTGGGATCGACCCCTAAATACTACTTCGTATGCTGTGCACTTGCAGTAGGAAATAAGGGTTTAAAACTCGTGTATCAAGTTTTTGGATTTATTTGTGTACTAACATTGTGTTTTATTGATGTTTACTTCTTATATTTTATTTTGGTGTTTAGATTTTCAAAAACAAAAATAAAAACATTATCGAGTCAAAACAATGTGTGAAATTGTTAAACTTTTTGGAATTGCAACATGTTCGATCATTGCCTTAGGACTGCTTAGCATTGTTTGAGGATAGTTTGGAAACGCAGAAAAATCCATAACTTGATCATTTAGTGAATTCTCAAATCATCTGAACTTAATCGAATTATCGGAACTTAATATGGACTTAATTTATCTCACTTAGGGGGTTGATAATCATGTATTGGATTTTACATTTGGAGTTTTCTTTGCATCAATTTTTACCAATCTTTGCTAACTCCAAATGGCTAGACTTATCCTTAGTCTAGTACCACACCCTTACCATTTCCATGTTGAAACCCACTTTTCTTCGTTTACTGTCATTGCATTCATGTGCAAAAACTATGGAGTATACGGACCGACACAACTTTTCTTTAGGATTGTGTCTAGATAGGTGGTCTCTTTGATTAAACTCATGGGATGTGTCTAGAAATGTGATCTCTCTCTTTGAACATATTCATTGAAAATTTTCGTTTCAAAAGAGGGTGAACTTTTAAAAAGGGTAGAAGGTTTTATTCACATTCAAGAAATAAGCATTGTTGATATGTTGATGTTCTTTGATGCAGATCTTAGAGACTACCGGTTCCATTCTCCGATATATATAAAAAAAAAAAAAAGAAAGAAAAAGAAAGAAAAAAGAAGAATAAAAATTATTTGCATTACAGAAAAGAAAACGGAAGGAACCCGGAAAGTCTAGGTAATATCGTTAAATTCCATAAAATGTAAAAGAAATTAATCATGTTCTTGATTTGTGACTTGTTAAAGGGTAGAAAGATTAGAGTTAAGGAGAGTTGTGTACCTCCTAATTGGTCTGTGTCTCACGGTGATTTTGCATAATGATTTGCATCTGTTTATACTACTAAAAGAAACCGAAACACTTGAGCCACCAAATACCAACCTTGATACCTAGACCATAACGTGTTAGATATTCCCTTTGTGAGAGTACACGCATTTGATAATGAATGTTAAATATTAAGTTCTGCTTGATCATGAGATTTCATTTATTTGCTACGGTTATGGAGAAGTACAATGAAGTACGGTTTGATCTGAACTTTGCGAATGCGGTTTACGGGCAATTGACTTAGAGTATGGTCCTATAAGTTTTACGAATTTCACACGTTTTTCTAACCTCTCCTCTTTGTAAAATATCTGATTTTGCTTGAGGACAAGCAAAGGTTTTAGTTGGGGAGAGTTGATATTATGTGTTTTTAACGTATTTTGATTCGTTTTTAGTATTCGGTTTGAGTTTTGATTTGCATCTTTCGTTAGTTTTTCGAGTCTTTTCTTTTGTTTTGAGTCTTTTACAGATTTCATGGAGTTCCGAAGGAGTTTGGCGTTTACGGAGATGTTCGAGTTGGGAAAACACGAGAAAAGGACAAAGTGAAGAACGACCGTTCTTTGAGAAGAACGACCAGACAAGAACAACCGTTCCCCCAAGGGAACGATCGTTCTCCATTTCACCAACCTTGCCGACAAAGCAGAGGAACGACCGATCCATGCAAGGAACGACCGTTCCCGGTCTCACCTACTTCACCAACAACCATGCACGGAACGACCGTTCTCCACCTAGAACGATCGTTCCCAAGCTCACCTACTTCACCTACTTCGATCGACCAAGGAGAACGATCGTTCTACACCAAGAACGACCGTTCCCCGCTTCACCTACTCCCTTCACCTTGGCCTATATAATGGACTCACAACATCACTCTCAAATCACACCCTTCTTTCCTCTCTTCTCTAGCTTCAAAGCATAGCTTCTTCTTTAGTTTTAAGTTTTATGTTTATGCTTTTATCTAGTTCTTGTTAAGTTTCTTTTAAGCTTTAATCTTATGCTTTTAATCTTATGCTTTACTTTCAGTTCTTATCTTTATGCTTAATCAAGTTTTACTTTCAGTCTTTATATTTATGCTTTACTTTTAGTCTTTATATTTATGCTTTACTTTCAGTTATTTATATTTATGCATTACTTAAGTTCTTATTAAGTTATTTTCAACTTTCATTATCTATTCAAGCTTTTATTATGAACTCTATAATCTCTTTGTTTTCTTCTTTAATCATGTCTGAGTAGACCTCTTAGTTAGGTTAAGGTTTGTCAAAGGAATTCATGAGCTTTAGGGTTAAACACAAATAGGCTATTCAAATCAATATCTTCACCCTTGTTGTTCTAATGCTTATATCGAATTGATCACTTGATCTTATGAAATTTGGTTTAACTTAGACAGCGAGAGTTGCTAGGTTGCTAGAAAGAACATTGGTGAGCAATTTAACCATTACTTGCGAGAGCAGATGTATTGAGAATTGTGAACATATTAAACCTATCCTTAATGCTTGTCTACGATTTCTAGTACCAGCGAGAGCTAGGATTTCTAGGTTGATAGACAAAGATATTGGTACCACGAGAGTGGATTGATATTATCTTAGTGTTTAAGTTCTAGATTTATGCTCAATCATTGCCTGAATAGTTGTTTAATCCGTTGCTCTGAATCTCCTGCGATATTCCTTGACCTAACGCTTGCTTAATATTATCTTACAACCGATTTCGCTTTCATTACTTACTATTTACAAAAACCAAAAACATATTGAATTGTCTTAGCTTTTGAATTAGCTCAATATATCAAAGTGTGAAAACTGGTCTTCGTGGGATCGACCCCTAAATACAACTTCGTATGCTGTGCACTTGCAGTAGGAAATAAGGGTTTAAAACTCGTGTATCAGTCAGCTGAGTTGTTACTTGAACAGACTTGAAGCACTTGTATTTCTCCAGCCTTCTGGAGATCATGAGTGAAAAAGAATTTCGGCAGAATGTGCTTTTTCCGGTCTCCCTTGATGTATCCATCCTTCAGTTGAGCTATGCACGCAGCATTTTCCTCATAGAGTATGGTCGGTTCGTCCTTTCCATCGGTCATCCCACAATCTCTCTTTATGTGTTGAGTCATCAATCTCAACCAAACACATTCACGGTTGGGTTCATGAATTGCCAAAATCTCTGCGTGATTAGACGATGTGGCCGTGAGCGTCTGCTTCAATGATCGCTATAAAATTGCGGTTCCTCCGTGAGTGAACACATATCTTGTCTGAGATCGTCCATTGTGTGAATCCAATAGATAACCTGCATCAGCAAAACCAACTAAACCTTTGCCGTTATGGTTAATGTAAAGCAGACCCATGTCCTTCGTTCCTTGTAGGTAACGAACTATATGTTTAATCCCGTTCTAGTGCCTCTGGGTTGGACAAGAACTAAATCTTGATAGGAGGTTCACGGCAAAACAAATGTCTGGTCTAGTATCACTAGCCAAATATAATAACGCTCATATGGCACTGAGATATGACACTTGGAGACCAAGGACTTCTTCATCCTTTCTCTTCGGACCTAATGGATCATTGTCCAATCCAAGGCTTCTCACCACCAATGGGCTGCTCAATGGGTGGGCCTGGTCCATATTAAATCTCTTGAGTACTTTTTCTGTATATGCCATTTTATGCACAAGGATTCCATCTTTGACGTACTCAAGTTGTATTCCCAAACAGAACTTAGTCTTTCCTAAGTTTTTCATTGCAAATTCGGCCTTTAAATATTCAACTGTTTGGGCGATTTCACCAGAGGTTCCGATGATGTTCAAATCATCCACGTATACTGCTATAATTATAAATCATTTGTATGCAAACTTCTTTATAAAGATACAGGCACTGATGGGATCATTTCTATAGCCTTCTTTGACTAGATACTCACTCAATCTATTATACCACATGCGTCCACTTTGTTTCAATCCGTATAAGGATTTGTTCAGCCTAATGCAGTGTTCATCGCGAGAACTTTTCTTATCTTTGAGCTCAATACCCTCTGGTAATCGCATATAAATCTCATTATCCAGTGGACCATATAAATAGGCGGTTACTACATCCATTAACCCCGTAAATCCAATTTTTCTCTTATGGCAAGACTTATCAGGAATCAGAATGTCGTTGTATCCACCACAGGGGAGTATGTCTCCTCATAATCGATTCCTGGTCTCTGTGACCAAAAACCTCTCTCTTCTTTAAAGAGTTTAACTCCACGTTTATGGCTTCTTTCCTTTTAGCCCAATCAGATCGTTGAGTGCACTCATTTATTGACGTGGGTTATAAATCCTCATTCATTACATCAAGTGCTACATTGCATGCAAATATATCATCGACGTCGACGTCTTTTTTGTTCCATTGGATTCCGGACATAACAAAATTTATTGAGATCTCATTGTTATCGGGAACTTCACGACCATGAGGCTCGGCGTCCCGAGCTTAATTTTGCGGCTCCTTAGGTTCATTTGTGTCCGAACCATCCACTATCTCCTCGGTCTGAATTTCAGCACCTTTCTTTAATTTCCGAGGAGCCTTATCTTTGGAACCAATAGGTCTACCACGCTTTTCTCGTGGCTTAGACTCCGTAGCAACTTGCGGTCCATCATGGACATCAATTCGTATTGGTGCATTCACGGCTGGTATATACGACTTAGTTACTCTCTGCGGGTCAGCAAAGGAATCTGGCTATTGTATAGCTAGCTTTTGCATATGAATAATCTTTTGGACTTCCAAGTCACTTTCTTGGGTCCGAGGATCTTGCCAATTTAAGGATGTATGATTCCATGCAATTTCTTTATCCAGCCGTTTTACTTCACCTAATGTTGGAAAAACGGTTTCGTCAAAATGACAATCCGCGTATCTGGCCTTGAACATATCACCGGTGGTTGGCTCAAGATACTTTATGATCGTGGGTGAATCATATCCAACAAATATTCCCATCCTCCTCTGAGGTCCCATCTTAGTCCTCCGTGGTGGAGCAATCGGTACATAAACTGAACAACCGAATATTTTAAGATGGGATATGTCTGGCTCTTGACCCGTAATTAATTTGGAGGGGGAATATTCATGGTCACTTGATGGCCTGATACGGATTAACTCTGGGGCATGTAAGACTGCGTGTCCCCATGATAAAACTGGAAGCTTTGACCTCATAAGAAATGGTTTAGCGATCAGCTGTATGCGTTTGATGAGAGATTCGGCCAAGCCGTTCTGTGTATGTACATGTGCCACGGAGTGTTCCACACTTACTCTCATGGACATACAGTAATCATCAAAGGCTCTGGAGGTAAACTCACCCGCATTGTCCATACAAATGGTTTTTAAAGGAAAATCTGGAAAGTGTGCCCGTAGGCGGATTATGTTAGCAAGGAGTCTTGCAAATGCCAAGTTCCGTGTTGACAATAAGCATACATGTGACCATCGTGTAGATGCGTCAATGAGGACCATGAAATATCGGAACGTCCCACAAGGTGGGTGGATTAGTCCGCATATGTCTCCTTGAATTCTTTCCAGGAAATTTATCATTTCCTTAGTCACTTTTACTGGTGACGGCCTTACAATCAATTTACCTTGTGAACACAAAGCACAAGTTTGAATTTTTGGGATCACTTTCCTTTCTTTCAAGGCGTGTCCTCTCGTGTTTATATCAATTTCCGCATCATTCCTGACCCGGGATGTCCCAGCCGGTCATGCCATAAAGTGAACATATCCGTAAAAGCTTTGTTTACGGCTGCATTGGCTTCTATCATACTGATCTTAGTACAATATATGCCAGTAGCTATAGCAGGTATAGTCTCAAGGACTTTCTTTTGGCCTTGGGAGATTTTAACTATCTGGAGAAATTCTATGTTTCCTCCACCCATCGTTTCCACATGAAGACCATTCAGACGAATGTCTTTAAAACTCAATAAGTTTCAATTTGAGCTTGGTGAAAACAATGCATCAGGGATTTCTAGATGCGTGCCTTTAGGCATTAAAATGTTGGCCTGGCCGAAACCTTCTATAAGGTCGGTCGGTCCTGCTATAGTACTTATGTTTGCCTTTTTGAGTGTAAAATTTATGAAGTATCTTTTATCTTTTAAAATCGTGTGGCTTGACCCACTATCCACCATGAACTCGTCCATACTTCATAAAACAAGAATTTATGTCTTAAAAAGCCTTAATATTATTCATTAAACACCCAATAAATAAAATCTAAAGACATAAAATCAAAACACAAATAAAAGCAACATGAAATGGAAAAACTTAAAATTCGGAATCACTTCAAACAGTCGGAAGTCTCATAATCCATGTTATCGTTCAGATCTGGGTCCATAAGATCATCCCTTTCATGATCGAAGTCACCCTCATTGTCATGTTCATGCTGGGCCATGTGGGCCTCAGGATTCTTCCCTTTGAGGCGTTCTTGATAGCATTCTACATGATGTCTGGGAGTCCTGCAAGTCTTGGCCCAATGGTTACTCATCCCACAACGATGGCAAACGGATTTGGTCGGGTCGGACTGATGTCCAGATTGATATCTGCGGCCATTTCCACGGCCGCGGTTAGAGTCCTCTTGGAATCCGCGGTTGTTATGGCCTTTGCCTCGACCATAGGGGTGGTAATTATTGCGACCACGCCCTTTTCCTTTTCCACCACGTCCATGGCTGTAATGTCTTTGATCTTTATAGACATGGTTTGCCTCGTTTTCTTTCTTTTTCTCAGCGGCCAAGTTGGCATCAGGAAGTGGGTCTGTTCCAGCTGGTCTCATTTCGCTGTTGGCCAGAAAAAGCTTGTTGTTCTGTTCCGCAAGCAGCAAACAAGCGATCAGATCTGAGTAAGTCGCGAACCCTCTTTCGCGGTATTGTTCTTGTAACACTATGTTACCCGAATGGAAGGTGGAGAATGTCTTTTCCAACATATCATTTTCCGATACGGTCTCGCCACATAGTTTCAGTTTTGAAACTATCTTGAACAAAGCTGAATTGTACTCATCCACAGACTTAAAATCCATGAATCGCAAGTTCAGCCAGTCGAACTTGGCCTTAGGCAAAATGACTGTTCTTTGATGGTCATACCTCTTTTCAATTCCTTCCATAGATCCAAAGGATCTTCAATCGTCAGGTACTGATCCTTGAGACTTTCATTGAGGTGATGGCGTATGATTAAGATCGCCTTGTATCGATTTCGCTCATGCTCATTATTTCCTTCGGTGATGCATTCTCCGAGCCCTTTTGACCTTAGTAAGATCCTTGCATCTAGTGCCCATTGCAAGTAATTGTTTCCTGAGAGATTGAGGGCTGCGAAGTCTAAGTTGTTGAATTTTGTCATCTGAAAATATGCATCAACTTTCTCTTAGGACTTTTTAATAAAAACCCGGACCTTAGGAATATGGCCGGTATTGTTTATCCGATTTTAAGCTTTACAATCAATCAAACAATTTTAGCAATCAAACAATTTAATTATATGGGCCGATTATTATTAATGGTTTATGCACTTGGAATTTTCTATTTTTAATTTAATCCTTAACTAAAACTTAATCATAAACTTTTAAGAAAAGAAAAAACAATTAAAAGGATAGTTTCTTAAAGGAAAAAGATATTTCTCAAACTTTCCTTTTTTCTAAAAGGAAGGAATTATAAATTTCCTATTTGAAAAGGATTAGGATTATTATCGTTAATTAAAAGTTAATCTTTGACCTTTAGGAAAAGGGAAAACAATTAAAAGGATAATTTCTTAAAGGGGAAAAAGATATTTCAAAAACTTTCATTTTTCCTAAAACGAAGGGATTATAGATTTCATATTAGGATTAGGATTAGGGTTTAGGCCAAAAAAAATTTCTTCTTCTCTTTCTTCTCATGGCCGATTTTTTTCTTCTTAGGGTTTTTCAAAATGAATCAAGGATTAAACAAGATGATCTAACAACCTAACTCATGGATTCAAGCAATCGATTTCAATAAACCAATTTCGATTTTAAACATGAACATACCCTGGCCGATTTTAACTTTGAACTAAACAAGATTATAAGATTCGGTTTCAAGCAAGCAAACTAGGCAAGCAACAAGCAATCGATTTTCATGGATGGTTTCAAGGCATCCGATATCAAGACATGATCAAAGGAACGATTTTAACAAACCATGTATGCAAACCGATTTTAAGATGAACAAGTCATGGCCGATTTTAAACAAGCTTTAGGGTTTAGCTTTTATGCATGAAACAAAACAAACTAGCAACCCTAACATATGCCATCGATTTTAAACAAGGTATGGCCGATTTTAATAGATGATGGAACAAGCTATATGATTCTGTTTTGAGCATGCAGACAAGTTCATCAATATAATCTCAAACAAATTTTATCAAGCAACCGATTTTAAAGGTTTCATATAGCTTAGGTCAAATTCGATTCTTAGGGTTTATGAGATCAAACAAGTTTAAACACATAGCCGATTTTTAATGGTCTTGATATTAGCTTAGATTCAAGTTCAGATGATGGTTTAAACATGAACAAACAAGTTCTTATGGGAGATCGATTTTTAGGGTTTATGTTCTTCTTAGTCCAATTCGATTTTTGCTTTGTTCTTAGCTTAGGGATTACCTTGATCACCTTAGGATGTTGAATGGATAGGAACCGGAAGCTAATAGACATCGGTAAAACACAAGCAGAAGTCGGCTTTCCTCTTGGTTGAAGACGGCGGCCGGCAGTGAGAGAGAGAGAAGGCGGCAGCGGCTTAGGGTTTCTAAGATCGGCGGCTGCTCAGGATCCCTAGGGCTTTCGTGCTGATAACGTATTGTGAATTGTTATGTTTATTAATGAGACCAAAGGGTCTTTATATATAGGTTTACATAAGGATCAATATGACAATATTCCATAAACATATTCCTTGTAGAAAAATGAATGTTTAATTATTCAATATATACTAAACATAAGGACCGGTTATGTAATAACTTCTACGTGGATCGGTCTGTATTGAGTCCATTAAACCAAACGGTTCATAACATCTATTGATTTTTTTTTCTTGTAACCATAGTAATTTTAATTTTTATACAAAATATATTCAAAAGTAAGAAAATTCAAATAATTTTTTTAAAAAAAATTTAGAAATTAATTTTAATCAGAGTCTACAAAATAAAGAAATAAAGTTTGCGAGTCAGTAATCTATGTTCAATCATATCAGCAAGACATGATGGTTAATAAAAAAGACATTAGTACCGTGAGATAGTTCTTGAAGTATTAGCGGACAGATGGGTCAAAGAAGAAGGAATCATTGGAGGAGCTGAGGCCAACACCTTCTTGCCATGCCCATTGCACATATTGTGACTTCCATCCGTACGCTTGCAAGTTGTTCACTAAGCTAAGCAGCAATCTAACATTACGTCTTTGCCTCTGCAATTACATGATCCAAGGCCTGAACAAGCATTATACAAATTCCATCAAACAAGAACCCATAGACATTCATCTCATAATTCGATATTCTATTTCTTATCATCTTCCTTGTGACAGTCTCTAGCCTTTCAACTACACAAATTTCGTAATTTTACAGATGAAACTTCTAAAACTATCATTTGTAACACAAATCTTCTAAAACAAAACGTACCTTGAAGACTCGCTCATAGAAACGGCCAGGAGAGATCTGGAGAGCGTTGTAGCCACTGTCGTTGAAGGCCCAAGTTCTACAAATATTGAGACCCATTTTGGCTCCATTTTTTGGAGCATTTCACTGACAAGGTACATACTGTGTTCGTTAACCGCATGGTCCATGAACAACAAAAATAGTCTGAATGTTCAAAGCCCGAAAACAAATCATGCAAAAAAACAATTAAGCCAAACTCATACCATAGCAAGACACAGAGAAACAAAAACAGGAGAAACTAAATCAAATGAAGGCAAAATGGTTTCAAATTCAAACCAGATCATACACAAGAAGTTCTAGCTTGTCAATAGCAAAGCTGCAACATATTTAGTTTCATCCGAGAAACTTTATTACTGTAAGAGCATTCAACATTTGATATGAAACGAAAGACCAATATATGATCTGGGGAAAATGCTGCAGCCTAAGACATGAAATCCAAGAACTATCACCAGAACCAATTATCAATACAGAAGCAAAAGGTTGAGAAATTTGCATCTTTGAAACACAAGATCACTTGACTTTTATCGTACATTTGTTTTTTTTTCCAGCAGATGGTCCCTCCTTGACGGCTTTAGAATTGGTATTTATATCTAAGGCAACAAGAACCCGAGTCAGTATACAAGGAAGAATAGAGAACAACAATAAGATTTTAGAAGATATTGGAACTCAGCGTGAGCTTTTGAAGAGTGGTTGATGTGATGTCAAAATGAGAATTTCTGCATACATTTCAGAACTCCATTACCACAAATGAACTCCATGATGCAAGATACTGAGAGGTCTTTCAAAAAAAAATTGGGAGCGATGTAGCAAAGTCACGTAATCTACAGAATCAAGTTCTGACTAGGTTCTATGTGACTGATTTGAATGAAGAAGTTAGTTCAAGCTACAAGTACACAAGCACTAACAGCTATGCTGTGTACGATAACTAAAGGACTGGTTGTTAAAACCAGAAGGGAGCGATAAGCAGCATGAGTTTACTCACATTCACATATCTGAAGAACAACAGGCGGAAACAGAATGAGACTTCAGGTTAAAATTAGTTTACTCAGAATTGTCACGTGTTGGGCTCAGCTCTCAGGTGTTGGGCTTCATTGGGCCAAGACATTCGAAGCACTGAAGGAGAGAAGCTGGGCCTGATTCGCGTATGGCCCAAATCCGAAGGCGCGAGTGTTTTAAAGCGGAGCTGACTCGACTTCATCTTCTCCAACGAACTCACCTGAAAAACCAGAGAAAGACGTTAGATCGAAACAGAGAGAGAAAGAGGTTCTAAAGAGATTGGTAACCTAGGGTTAGCTTTCTTATCTTCTTTAAGTTTCTGGGGTTGATCGGGAATTCTTTTAAGGGTTTGTGCTTTTGATGTAATCTGCGGTTCTGCAAACTTTGTATTCGATTCTTCTCATTAGTGGATGTTTGGAGGGACAGTCCTCCACGAGATGTAGTGATCTTTTCAGATCATGAACTCGTTAAATTGCTGGTGTCAATCTCTTCTAGTTTCTAAAATCATAAAAAGCGATTAAGGGATTAGTTCGATTGAAGAGCCAAATTCGTCAACAAGTGGTATCAGAGCGCCAGGTTCTAGCGTAATCTACTAAGGAGAAAAAGGAGCCAAGAAGGGAACTTAGCTGTTCTCAAGTAGCGGTTGAAGCATCTCATCTACATCTTCAAGAATGGCGATGGTCAAGCTTGAGCCGATGCAAGGAAAATTCAAGATGGAGAAGTTTACCGGCAAAGGTGATTTCGGCATATGGAAGTACAAGCTTCTCGAACAATTAGAGATTCAAGGACTCGCAGAAGTCCATGATGAAGATGCAACCATGTACCAAGATTCTTCAAAATTAGAAGAAGGAGAAGAACCGAAGCTTGACCCATTGAAAGTTGCAAAAGACACACGGGTCAAGAACTTACTTGGTACATGTCTTTCGGATCTGATCATCAGGAAAATATACCATGAGCAAACTACTTATGGAATGTGGAAGGCACTTGAGCAAGATTACCAAACGAAGACTCTTCCAAATCGTATCTTCCTTAAACAACAGTTTGCGAGTTACAAAATAGAAGAATCCAAAAGCATTGAGGAGAACATGGATGGTTTCCTAAAGTTGGTTCAAGATCTTGCAAGTCTAGACATCACCATAAGCGATGAGGATCAGGCAATTCAGATTCTCACAGGTTTGCCTCCGCTATATGAACCACTGGTTCATACCCTCATGTATGGTGCGGGAAAGGATACCCTAATTGTTAAAATGTTAAAACCTCTGTATATGCAAAGGAGGCTAAACTACGACAGAAGGGGTTATTAAACAAGTCTCGCAAGCAAGACGAAGGTCTATACGTTGAGGAAAGGGGAAGGTCCAAGGAGAGATCAGACAAGGGCAAAGGAAAGAAAAGCAAGTCAAGATCCAAGTCACGGGATATATCAAACTCAAAGGCCAAATACAACAAGAAGGGACAAAGCGAATGTTTCATTTGTTGAAAAGACGGCCACTGGAAAAGGGACTGCCCACAAAAGAACAACAACAAGCAGACAGACTGAGCTAATTTGGCAGCTGAGCCCATGGTGTTAACTGCGAGTGCACAAGACCCACAGGGAGTTTGGATTCTAGACTCTGGATGCTCTTCATTACACCTGACAAGAGTGTTGATTTCGATTTCTGATTACACTCAGATGAGTGTGTTTGTTTGATTTCAGGGAGGAGCTAACAGAAGGAGGAAAGGTCCTAGTGGCAAACAATGCACTCACAGAAGTATAAGGAATAGGCAATATCAGGATGCTAAATCCAGATGGGACCACTGTTACTCTAACGGATGTGAGGTACATTCCTTCTATTAGCAGAAATCTAATATCCTATGGTATGCTTGAGAAAGCAGGTTGCAACTATGAGGGTGGAGACTACAAGGTCACATTCTACAAGAAAGGCAAAAAAGTCATTAAGGGAAAGTATGGAGACGGTCTCTACAATCTACAAGGAACGGTTGTTAAAGGACAAGCAAATGTGGCAAAGTCCGAGTTGAACATGACAGAGGTCTGGCACACAAGGCTCGGACACATGAGCGTGGGCAACATGACTGAACTAATGAAGCAGGGGTACTTGTCACTGAAGAATAGTGACAAGATTGGGTTTTGCGAAAGCTGCGTGTTAGAAAAATCACACAAGCAGAGTTTTCCCTCAGCAAAACACACTACTAAAGGCATCCTAGACTATGTTCACTCAGACTTATGGGGTTCTCCAGCTAATCCAGAAAGCTTGAGTGGCTGCAAGTACTTTTTAAGTTTCATAGACGACTTTTAAAAGAAAGTCTGGGTTTATTTCCTAAGGTCTAAAGACGAGGCTTTCGACAAGTTCAAAGAGTGAAAACATGCCGTGGAAAATCAAACCGGGAGGAAACTTAAGTGTCAAAGGACTGACAATGGACTAGAGTTCTGAAATGATAATTTTGATGAGCTATGTAAGGACTCAGGAGTTAAACGTCACCGTACATGTACTTATACCCCCAGAAGAATGGTGTATCCGAAAGGATGAACCGTACTATCATGGATAAGGTTAGGAGTATGCTAGCAGAAAATGGCTTGAGTAAAGAGTTTTAGGCAGAAGCAACTTCTACATCTGTTCACCTAATAAACAGGACACCTAATTCTATGATTGAGT
Organism: Isatis tinctoria; assembly: GCA_010577795.1. NCBI lineage: Eukaryota > Viridiplantae > Streptophyta > Magnoliopsida > Brassicales > Brassicaceae > Isatis > Isatis tinctoria. The sequence goes on along the minus strand of CM021248.1, from coordinate 10,869,457 downwards.
TCAAGCTACCAGAATAAGTCTGGACAGGGGTTAAACTGGATCTAAGTCACCTAAGAAGGTTCGGGTGCTCTGCTTACGTTCACACGGTACAAGAAAAGACTAGTCCTAGGGCAGTGAAAGGTGTCTTTATGAGCTATCCCTTTGGGGTTAAAGGATACCGTGTGTGGGCTACCTGAAGAAGGGAAATGCACTACTAGCAGTAACATAGTGCTCCATGAGGAAGAAGTATACAAAGATACTTTAACTACCTCAATTGAGTCAGGTGAGACTCTGGAAAAGGCTAACGAGAAGTTGACTAAGAAGAGCAGAAAGGTAACATGCAGGAAGGATCTAAACCAAGGACCTACATCTAGTGTTTATGAACAAGCAGAGTCATCAGGTCAAGGTGGAGATAACTCAGACGTGGAAAACTCAAGTGATTAAGAGTTTTCTTAAACCGAGGAATCAGATGATGAGGTTTCCGAGTCTAGTACTAATGTTCAGTCATTGGATGGTTACATGCTTGCTAGGGATCGTGAAAGGAGACAAAATGTCAGTCCTCCTTCAAGATACGAAGACGCTAATCTCGTGGCCTATGCCCTATCAGTTGCCAATGATCTAGAAGTGGAGGAACCTAAGTCCTATGCTGATGCTATGAGGTGTGCTAAGAAGAAGTTCTGGACAAACGCAGCAAACATAGAAATGTCATCCCTAAACAAAAATGGTACTGGGATTCTAATTGAAAAACCGGAAAATCAAAAGCTAGTTGGGTGCAAATGGATATTCAAGCTAAAGCCACGCATTCCAGGAGTTGAAAGCCACCCCTACAAGGAAAGATTAGTAGCTAAGGGTTTCTCTCAGCAATAGGGAATTGACTACAATGAGATGTTTTCACCAGTAGTGAAACACGTGTCTAGTCGGCTAATATTCTCAATCGTGGTCAACCGTGACAATGAACTAGAACAAATGGATGTTAAAACAGTGTTTCTGCATGGTACTCTAGATGAGATGATTCTCATGGAACAACCGGAAGGATTCATTAAGAAAGGAGACGAGAACAAGGTTTGCCTATTGAAGAAATCTCTCTATGGGTTAAAACAGTCTCCTAGACAATGGAACCTAAGGTTTGATGAGTTTATGAAAAGGGAAAATTTTATCATAAGTGAGTTTGATACATGCATGTACTTAAGAGATGTTCAAACTGATAAAGAGATCTATCTTTTGCAATATGTAGACGATATGTTAATTACATCAGGTAACATAAAGGTTATAAAAGCGTTAAAAGATAGCCTAATCAGGGAGTTCGAGATGAAGGACCTAGGTCGAGCATCAAGAATCCTTGGAATGTACATTACTCGTGACCGGCAACAGGGTACACTCGTTCTATCTCAGTCTAAATATTTGGAAAAGGTTTTGAAAACATTTGGAATGTTTGAGGCTAACCCTGTAGTGACTCCTGCGGCATCTCACTTTAAGCTAAAAAGTTTAACTGAAAAAGAAGAGATAGAATAGTCTGAATACATGAAGAATGTATCCTATGCTAGCGCTGTAGGTAGTCTTATGTATGTTATGGTGGGATCAAGACCTGACCTAGGTTATGCAGTAGGACTGACTAGCCAGTTCATGTCTAGTAGTCCTTGTAGAGAACACTGGGAAGTAGTTAAGTGGGTGTTAAGATATGTTTCCGGATCCTATAACATGAATCTGACCCTTGGGAAAAGTTCAGAGTTCATTGTTGAGGGTTTTTGAGATTTTGATTATGCTACTGACTTAGATAAACGATGATCTGTATCAGGTATTGTGTTTCAGGTTGGAGGAAACACAGTTTCGTGGAAATCTTGTTTACAATCAGTTGTAGCTCTTTCTACTACCGAAGCAAAGTACATGGCTCTGACTTTGGCAGCGAAAGAAGCTTTGTGGTTAAAAAGGTTTTGAACTGAATTAGGTATCCTCAAGGTAAGGTGTAAATTCACTGTGATTCTCAGAGTGCAATTGCTCTAGCTAAAAATGTAGCACATCACGAGCGAACTAAGCATATGGATACTAAGTATCATTTCATCAGAGATGTAGTAGCTCAGGGTGATGTTATACTATCTAAGATTCACACATCTAAGAATGCAGTAGATTTCTTAACTAAAACGGTACCTGGATCAAAGTTCCAGCTATGCCGTGAGGTTCTGAATGTCGTTTGAAATGACTCGCGGCCTCAGGTAACTCTACTCATACCTCGCATCAAATCGTTTAACACATTAGCTTTCAGAACTGAATGTGAGTGCGAAATGCGTTGGTAAAGTAAGAAACTTAAGAAGAAAGGGGAAGAGGTTACCTGAGCGTCGAGGTCACTTGAGAGTTGAGCTGTTGAGAACTCTCAAGAGTATGAGTGACTAGTAGAGTGTTGGATCTGTTCGGGTATGTGTTAGACTTCTCTGCAGGACTCTAGGTTGAAGCAGATCTGCGAATCCTTGCTCCGGAAATGGACAAGGAGGAAGAGGAGTCAATTTTAAGTCAGAGTAAGACATCAGAAAGACATGCAAAGCGTATAGAGAAGAAACTATAACCTTGTGCAAGTGCGTGATGATGACTTGTTCGAGGTGGAGCTCGCCGGAGCTCAGTACCGGAAACGGTAAAATAACAAGGAGGAGAGAGGAAGAAGTCGAAGAAAGTTTGACTCGAAGTTTAAAGCTTGATTTCAATTGTGTCTTTGAAGGAAAAAAACAGGTTAGGAGCTCAGATACTTACTGGTGGAGCTTCTGCATGACGGAAAAGAGAGGAGATCCGTCGGAGTTTCACCGGAGCTAATGAGGACTGTCGTATCGCCTTCGGCGACTCCAGAGAGAGAGAAGAGAGAGATCGAAGGTAAGTCGGTGTCGGTCTGAGCCAAGGTGGAATTTTGTCACGTGTTGGGCTCAGCTCTCACGTATTGGGCTTCATTGGGCCAAGACATTCGAAGCACTGAAGGAGAGAAGCTGGGCCTGATTTGCGTATGGCCCAAATTCGAAGGCGCGAGTGTTTTAAAGCGGAGCTGACTCGACTTCATCTTCTCCAACGAACTCACCTGAAAAACCAGAGAAATACATTAGATCGAAACAGAGAGAGAAAGAGTTTCTAAAGAGATTGGTAACCTAGGGTTACCTTTCTTATCTTCTTTAAGTTTCTGGGGTTGATCGGGAATTCGTTTAAGGGTTTGTGCTTTTGATGTAATATGCGATTCCGCAAACTTTGTATTCGATTCTTCTCATTAGTGGATGTTTGGAGGGACAGTCCTCCACGAGATGTAGTGATCTCATTACAAGAAATAAGGTAGATAGTATCACTTATAAAGTGTCAAAAAAAAAAACTGATATAATATAGAATCACTATGAAAAATTGACACTAAATATGTGATTTTACATCAGTTAAATTAGTTGATACTAATACTAATCTGATTAACATCAATTGAAATATAAATGATACAAGTTAATATTAATTTGCATCATTTTTAAAAAATCAATGCAAATATGAATTTATGTCATTTACATAACCGAAATAAAAAGTTTAAAAAATTAACATCAATCATAACTGATGTTAATATTTATTTCAGTTATAAAAAGTAATGCAAATATAAATTGTAACGTTCACTTATTTAGTTTGATAATATTTGTTATGAATATGTGTTTATTATTAAAACATGCATTAACAATATATTAGTAATACAATTAGTAAAATTGACTTCATTCATTCACTTCACTCAAAAATTTCATCTCTTCTCATATATTTTTCAAAGAATTTTCTTTAGATTTCATTTTGTAAGAAAGATGATTCGTTTACTTTTTATTTTATGTTCAGTTTTAATTTTTACTTCGATTTATGATCTTTTCATATGAGATTTTTACGCCGGCAGAGTTTACCATAACTGTTGCATTACTTTTTTATGAATTGGTTTTCCTTGTAATCGCTTGTATTATCCATGTAAACATCTCATCTTAAATATGAAATAATATTACCTTACTAATAATATTACCATTTGGTCAAAAAAAAACGGTAATAAATTATTGCTAACCCAAAATCTGTATCATTGGATTATTCTTTTTTTAGTCAGAAATGTTTTGGTCAAACAAAAATCTGTATCATTAACATCAGTTATGATTGATGTTAATATTGTTAAACTTTTTATTTCGGTTATGTAATTGACGTAAATTCATATTTGCGTTGATTTTTCAAAAATGATGGAAATTAATATTAACTTGCATCATTTATATTTCAATTGATGTTAATAAGATTAGTATTAGTATCAACTAGTTTAACGGATATAAAATCACATATTTAGTGTCAGTTTTTCATAATGATTCTATATTATATCAGTTTTAAAATGGTTATCATTGGATTCTTCCTTTTTGTCATAAATGTTTTGGTCAAAAAAAATCTGTATCATTGAATTCTTCTTTTTTACCTCATCTTCTCCATATTATGGTAAATCAAGATCTCTGATTTTGTGCTTTGTCTACTTTTATGCATTTTTCGGTTTGTACCGATTTGTTTACAATGGACTTTCTCTGTTCAAAGTTTCCTCATTGTTTCCGCTGTTCAATGTATAAAGTTCTTATTCCTCTCCGGCGGCGGTACTGCATCTCTTTGGCCGGTGGCTTCCATTTTCACCAGATCTCATGTAAGTATCTGTAGTTAGTTAGATCTCATGTTTTTCTTCTTGAACAATCTTGCTTGCGTAGATGGAGTTCACCGAATCGGAGAGACAGGCTCCTGATGATTTGCCGTTTATGGAGATGTCGTACAACTCTCCTCCTCCACTTGCTCAAAAGTTTCAAATGGAAAATTCAATTGATAGGTAATATGAAAAATATTACAATTATCCTTGTTCATCACACTATTTAATAATATGCATAAAGTGTTTTTGTTTGTCATACAAGATTGGTAGATTCTTCTTACACTAATATAAAATTTGATATTAAAGTTATATATGTTTTTTAAAAAAAAAAAAAAAGTTATATATGTTTATCAATTAGATGGTCATGGGAACATAGAAGACCAATTGCTGATTTTATTGATTTTGTGTTATCTTTTTTTTATTTTCAGGGAAGAAGCGGAGAGGGAGATTGAAAACCATAAAAACAATACTGAGAATGGGAACAACAGTCATTGATTTATCATTATAAATCAAGCATAGTGCTATGTCTTTTAAAACTAGTAATTTTGTTTTTCCGTAAAATTTGATTCTCAGAATTTTATTGATGTTTTACATATTTGAATTGTGTTGTAGTGGATTATGTTTTCTGGATTTTATTATTATATAGCTATTAAAATTTATTATTATTTTTTATTTGTAATTACTATTTATTTTAATTATGTTAATTAATTTAATGTTAATTTGAAATTGAATTAGATTTTTATATCATTAAAAATGATACGGTAACATTATTAAATGATAACACAAAAGTGTTACAAAATAACATATAACTGATACTAATCTTGGCATCACTTATTTATAAATGATACAATTATTTCATCAATTAAAATAATTGATATAAATATTTAATATCAATTATTATGACTGAAGCAAATATTAGTATCATTTACTTTAATTGATACAAATATTTAGTATCAATTATTATAACTGAAAAAAGTATTAGTATCATTTACTTTGATTGATACAAATTTTGTTATCATTTATTGTAATTGATACATATTAATATCATTTAAAACAAATGATAGAAATAGTTGCATCAGTCAGTAAAACTGATATAAAGTATTAGAGTCACCACTTTCAGAGTCACTTATATAATTGATGCAAATGCATTTGTATCAATCACAAAACGATATAAACAACCACAAAAAATGACGTAACTTTTCTTGATTCTTGTAGTGTCTTTTCAGATCATGAACTCGTTAAATTGCTGGTGTCAATCTCTTTTAGCTTCTGCAATCATAAAAAGCGATTAAGGGATTAGTTCAATTGAAGAGCAAATTTGTCAACAAGAATGACAATTCTAAGAATAAGAAGTAGAAGAAGAGAATGAATTTCAGATCAGAAACCATAATCCACAAAATCACTAGTCCTTGTCAAACCTATCAAAATTATCATCCCATTCCAGTTTATATCCCAAACCAAACCACAAATGACAGATTCTCTTCCTTAAGCAATCACATTAAACTAAAACAAACAACCTAAATCAATGGAATTTAAGTAAACACACAACCTTTTTTGGTAACGACACAAGAACAACATATATTGGGATGATAAGAACTCACAAATCAATAAGAGATGCAAAATTGACCATAAATCAATACCACGCCTAGATAAGTAAAACCCAGAAGCGAAATAGGCTAAAAAGAACATGACAGAAGAGATAGAACAAAGAGGAGAAGAGAAACATTACCTGGAGAATGAGACGAGTTGAGAGAAGAGTGAAGAGGCAATAAGCGAAGAAGAGTGAAGAGGCAACAAGCGAAGTCAAGCTCCTTTCATGGTTGCTGCTTTGAAGAATCGAGAGTGACGAAGAGCTGAAGAGGATTAGGTTAAGTTTTGCTGTAATTTTTTAATTTAGTTAGGGGTAAAATTGTCATTTGGTTTTTTGACTGAATCCATCTCCAGTCAAATGCATCGATTGGGCTCAGCCATATGAACTTTAAAAATTTGCCTCAATTTTTAAAGTTCAGTTGGATGGTCCAGCCGGATGGTGTTCAGTTTTGGCATCAAACGAACATCAAAACTCAGTTCCATCCAGATGGACCATCCAACTGAACAAACGAACAAGGCATAAATCCATCGTTAACACTTATGAACTCAGTAAGAACATATATTGATGCCCTCATATATTCGCTGGTATCGAATCAAGACAGTTTTTAGTCTGGTTCGAACAAGAATTAGTCGCCGGAGGTGGCTTGAACCAGCGATTACACCGACGTGTTAATTTCCCTTTTGATTAAATTAGGGGTCTTCAACTGAATGTAAGAGGAAGATGACGACAAGATTTAAGTTACACAAATTCTTTTTCATTTTTTTATATTTTCATAATTATTATAATCGTATCATTGTAATTAATATAAACTCTCTTGGTGTTATGGTCTTTTTACACTCTTTTGACAAATATTTTGAATGAGTGCTAGATTAGTAATATTTGATGAATGAATGTCAACCTGACTAATTTTCTCTTTTTAAAAAGAGTTAGATGAGATAAAACGGAAAACTACAGAATATAGACATTGCTATAATTATATATTTCATATACTTCAAAAGAAATTCTGACGATAAAATAGTAGTTGTAACGATATAAGGGTATGTGAGCATAAATTTGATTTCGTAAAAAAACGTACAAATTTGCTGGACATTTGTATTTTAAATTGAATAGTGGATTAAAAAATACTAAGTTCAGTGCTTCCTAGTGTTTTATAATATTATAGTATCAATATTAACATAAATTAGGTAAACCAACTCATATAGTATATATATTTGCACATTATAATTTTTTATGTAGCTGGTTGTGGCTGCAATGACCACTAGGTCCCAACCCATGCATGCACACATATCTAGCTTTGAAGTTGAACCAATTCTTTTTTTATTTTGTGAGGAATATATCCTCCACAAACATGTTGGCATGACTTTACAAAATGTCATATAAATTATATTGAAGAACTCTTTTCGTCTGGGTCAAAAGTTTATACAATAAAAAGTGAATTTTAGTCCTTTTATTTTAAGTTCTAATACATTTGTGTCTGATTAAGTATTTATTTAACTACTATAATAGATATCTAATTTTAGAGAAAATAAACGTTAATAAATGCCTATCTTTGATTTTTTTTTTAATATAGACTTATGTCTTAATCTCATCCTTAATCCGAGACCAGTCTTTGTATTCATCTCATGGTAAAAATATCTCTCTCACAATAAATTCAATAGCACAGCAAGATCAATTCATGTGCTTAATCATTAGCCCACCACATCCAGTGGTAACAGAAAATTATTAGCTTTACAGCGATACTATATATTAGTAATCCCCTATATATTATTGAGTTAATTGGTCAGATGATAAGAAATCAAAGCTAAATTAGTTTTTTACAAATTTAATCCAGAGTCCAAACAATGATAATATTTCACCACCATTCCTACCCATTATAACCCCTTGCTCTCCTCATTTTTTTCTTTTTTCTTTTTCCATTGGGCATTTAATTGTCTCTCCAACATGAATGTTCCATCTTCTCTCTTATCTCAAAACCGCCCACATATTCGAGTCTGTTTAGAGAACTACATTTACAGAGAAACATTTAGTTATGTATGCGTTTTATATAACTGTAAAAATTTACAGATGAAAGTTTTCAAATTACATTAAATAATGATTAAGTCACATGCACTCTAATTTTTTACGTGTTATTTAAAATATGTTTAGCCAGTTACATTTAAAATTATATAGAGTTACATTTAAATCACATGCAATTTTATGCCTTTATGTGTTACAAAAAATGTTTAACAATCAACATTTAAAATTACATGCATTAAACTATAAATCACATGTAATTTTATGGTTTTGTGTGTTATTAAAAAGTATACATTCGTCAACCTAATATGTAAGTTTACATGCATTAATATTTTGAGATAACATGTAGCAATAATAAAATCACACTTAGCATAACTCAGTTTCAAAGTCATTAAAGTTTTAAAATTACATGCAATAATGATTAAATCACATGCAACATAATTTTTTTTTTTTGTTGAAATGTTAAATTTATTTATCAACAAAAAAAGGTTTACACTCTCATGATCTAAATTTGTGGTCATAAGAAGCTACAATCTCCCATTACACGAGGCAATAAAAGGTGAATGGCAAGAAAAGTAATTCCCTACCGAGGTGTTGCATTGGTGATCCATCTCGATATAACTTCGTCTTCTACAATATGCATATTTGTTTGGAGAGCCTTTAGCCGGTTTAGAACATCCTTGTGAACCATTCTAGCTATATAGATAGGGGAATGAGATGGGGCACCACGTACGCGCCCATTTCTCTCTCTCCAAATCCAGTAAACAGCAGTATTGAATGCCATTCGAGCAAGCAAGTCATCCAATTTATGTAACCTATTGCACGTAAGGTAGTTTACCGTTCCTGCCCAATCTGGAGTGATTCTAGCGCGAAGGATTGAAGCAAGTAACTTTGTCCAGACCGTGTTAGAGAATGGGCAAGCGAAAAAGAGGTGATCCCTTGTTTCATTTGTCTCGCCGCAGAGAGTGCATGATTGATGTCGACCCCATGCTGCAGTGCGAGTACCCGTCGACAGCCGGTTAAGACATGCGAGCCAAGTTATGAAAGCATGGCGCGGAATAGCTTTATGAGTCGACACTAAACGAGTCCAATGAACCGGTTGTCTTACCTCACGGATTTGATCCCAGGTCCGAGAAGAGAGAAACCTGTTTTCAAATTTATCTTGACGTTGAAGCCACAGAATGGTGTCCGGACCTTTATCATGTGAGGGTGGTGCAGCTCCGCTTAGTTGTTCTTGGAGGCGATGGATTTAGGGTCCTCGTGCACGACCAATTTTCCATTCATGCTCGCCGGCAACCTCAGAAACGGTTGCGTATCGTCTGATTCCTGCAAAACTCTTTCCCGGGTCTCCCACAATGTGACACAATGGTCCATCTTGGAGCCAATTATCGAACCAGAAGAACGTTGCTTTGCCATCTCCAACATCATGTTTGATGAAGTTACGAGCCTGGTGCCTGGTTTTTAGCATTTTGGTCCACATCCAAGATCCCCTTGTCGTTTTTTCAGAAATATCCCAGATGGAAGCACCAGGAATCAAGTATCTGTTAACCCAGTTCACCCAGAGCGAGTTAGAATTGGTGAGAATTCTCCAAATCAATTTAAGCATGAAAACCTTTGAAGTGTCTTTCAGCCTTCCAATCCCCAACCCTCCCTCTCTTTTAGGGATGCATACATCTTCCCAAGCAACTTTTGTCTTCGAATATATATTAGGAGAGCCTGACCAAAGAAAAGCCCCACACATCCGTTCAATGGTATCCAAACAGCTATTTGGCAGTCAAAAAGCCGAGGACCAGAATTTCGTAATAATAGATATAACTGATCTCAGTAACTGAAGTCGGCCAGCGTAGGATAAGGCTTTGTTGGACCATGCCAGGAGACGTGTCCTAGAGACAAGGGTAAAGGAAGAACTGTGTGAGGATATCATCTCTAGAACATTTCAGGGCTGGAACTATGAAACAAATTACGGGAATCATAGGCTTGGAAAGGTTTGGCTGGTCTGGTCAGATGAGGTTAAGATTACAGTTCAGATGATTACCGTTGGTATAGAATCCATCCGTGGAGAAACATTCCTATGTTCCCGCATTTATGCATCAAACTTCAGAGCTGATAGGCAAAACCTATGGGAGGAGATTCGACATATTAAAGCTCACTATGATACAACTACGCTCCCCTGGATTCTCTTAGGGGACTACAATGTCGTGCTTTCAACCGAAGAACACTCAAGGATGACGAATCAGATGGGAGATCAAACGGGTATGGCTGATTTACAAAATATGGTCCACGACTGTGAACTCATGGATCTAAACTCGGTTGGTCCAACTTTCACGTGGTGGAATCACCGAGAAACCGATCCTATTAGTAAGAAGCTGGACAGAGCCCTTGTCAATGGTGCATGGACCGCGCTATTTCCGGACTCCTTCTCCATGTTTGAAACGAATGGAATCTCTGACCATACTAGGTGCATGGTGAAAATGACAAATGTAATCATCGAGAAGAAAAGAAGGTTTCAGTTCTTCAATTACCTAGTGAAACACCCAATGTTCCTGGAAATAGTTGGGGATTATTGGAACACTACAGAGCCCTATCACTCAAGAGCAGCAACTTATCGCTTTCACAAAAAACTCAAAGCTCTCAAACCGTATCTGCGCGCTCTCAATAGAGAGAAATATGGGGACATCACTCGACGAACTCAAGTTGCACTACAGGTCCTTTGTGCAAGACAACAACAGGCTCTTGAAAATCCATGTGCGGACACCTTTGGAGCTGAAGCGGCTGCAGCGCAGGAATGGCAGCACTATGCGGACATTGAAGAAGAGTTCTTTAGACAAAAATCCCGCATCACATGGCTTCGTCTGGGCGATCAGAACACAAAGTTTTTTCACAACACGGTCCTGGCAAGAAAAGCAGAGAATAGCATCAGAGCGATCAAAACAGAAACGGGACTCACTGTATCTGATCCGACAGAGATTGAGGCAGAAGCAGTTAAACACTTCCGTACATTCCTCCAGGGTGGAAATGAAATGGACAGCTCAGAAGGTATGTCTGACATTGAGAACCTAATTGCATATCGTTGTTCTGATGCTATTAAGAATATGTTAGCTAGCGAAGTGACAGAAGAAGAGATACAAAAAGCCCTGCACTCCATGCCATCTAGCAAAACACCAGGACCTGATGGATACACAAAGGAGTTTTTTGTTGCTGCTTGGCCCATCATTGGTCGAGATTTCATTACGGCGGTTCAGTCATTCTTTCACACAAGCTTCATGCCTTATGGAGTCAATTCCACACTTCTTGCTCTGATTCCTAAGAAGACGAACCCGGAAATGATGAGAGATTATCGTCCCATTGCTTGCTGCAACACAATGTACAAGGTCATCTCAAAAATCATTGCTTTAAGACTCAAAACAATCCTCCCTGAAGCTGTGTTACCGAATCAGAGTGCTTTCATCAAGGGAAGATTACTGCTGGAAAACGTCCTACTAGCAACCGAACTGGTGAAAAGCTATCATAAGATCGACATATCAGCAAGATGTGCACTGAAAATCGATATTGCAAAGGCCTTCGATACAGTCAAATGGAAATTCATCTTAAATGTTCTTCGTGTGATGGGACTCCCAGATATTTTTGTTGGATGGATTGAGACTTGCCTTTCCACTGCTGCTTTCTCGGTCACTGTAAATGGGGAGTTGGAGGGATTCTTCTGCAGCAATAGGGGTCTAAGACAGGGATGTTCCCTTTCACCTCTTCTTTTTGTCATTGCCATCCACGTCCTAAGTCATCGCTTGAACAGAGCAGCACAACAGGGTAAATTTGGTTTTCATCCAAAATGCAAAGAGGCGGTCATTACTCATCTCAGTTTCGCTGATGATATGATTATCTTTTCCGATGGAACAGCCCCCTCCTTATCAGGTATTCTCAAAACTCTTCATGACTTTGGACAGATATCGGGACTGACAATCAACTTAAGTAAGTCAGAGATGTATACTGGTGGCAAAATACATGACGATCTTCGAGCAAAAGCAGGTGATTTGGAGATCCCGGTTGAAACACTACCGATCAGATATTTGGGTCTACCTCTCACATGCAACATAATTATTTATATGTTATTGAAAATATGTTTAGACAGCTACATTTAAGATTACATACATTTAGCTTTAATCACATGCAAAATTATGCCTTTACGTGTTTCAGAAAAAATGTTTAACCATTGACGTTCAAGATTACATGCTTAAACTATAAATCACATGCAATTTTACGGTTTTATGTGTTATTAGAAATATACCTTCGTCAGCTTAATATATATGAGGCCATTGTAGGAACCAGATTGTTGCTAAGTTCTAGAAAGTCATCTGCGGCGATCACGACATCAACCACAACGGTGAGTACTGTGGCGCGGCGACTCAGATCTACAGCTCGAAAGGATCAATGCCTATTAATATAGCGAAGCTAGCGGTGGTAAGTACATCACGCCGTCCTCATGGATCTGGAGCCAGGAACCATGCATTCTCTCAGATCCGAATTGATCGATTATGTGCTTGATGTTGTGCGGAAGGATGCTGAGAATTCAGATTGTCTTCAAACTGAGAAATGAGAGAAGGAGGTGAAGAGAAATGAGTGAACGAGAGAAATGAGAGAGAGAGAAATAGTGGTAGTCTTCAATTTTCATTAACTCAAGTATTCAATCTCTCCCACCCGCACTCCTCCCACGATATCGGTGACACCTCATTTTAACAGGGACCCTTATACCATTTCCCTAGTTATTTTTTTCTCTCTGCTAAAAGTTGAAATTTTTATTTTTCAGCTAATTCACTCTATATTATTTGAGGATCATTTTAAATGAATAACCTCAATGTCATGTGTTTATTACATGATTATTATGCTGAGGTGTCAGTTTTACATGCATTCTCAAGGTACATATTAAAAAGCCATTCTCTTACTAGAATAATTACATTTCATGCAATTATTTAATTTATATATGATTGTATTAACATAATTATGTATGGATTCATACAATTATTATAGACAAATTACATATAATATCATATATTATTTTATCACTTATATTAATTTATTTTTTTAACACAAATTATGATACATCTCATGGAGTCATGGACTATAATTAAAATACATGTTATATATTCACTAACTCATTAAACATATAATTTTAGTTATTTATTTGATCAATATAATCAAATAATTTTACATTAATTATATATTTATTTTTTACTAAATAACTTTTACATGAAAAACATATATGATATTTCAGTAAATAATTACTCGTTTCAACTTATATTTATTACATACAATTGTAATTTTTAACATATATTATAATGTTTATTAACAACTTATAATAATTATATCATTTTATATTAGTTTAATAACATAAATTTATATTATATATTTGTAATGTTCTATTGTGCACATATAAATATGATATATTTAACATAAAACTTATAAATCCATTTACTTTATTAATATTATATTAAATAAAACTATGATATAATAAAATAGTATTAGATTATTTTTCTTAAAAGCTATTTACAGGCAATTTCAGTATTTAAATCAAAATTACTCATTTATATCAACTTGCCATTATTACCAGATTTATTAATTATATATAACTACAGTAACTATAACCACCTTTGCATTTAAAAATAATTCAAAAGTTTTCAGTTATTTCCTAAAATAAACCAACATCAAATTATTTGATTTATATTGATATCAATCAATATTAAAATTATGGTAATAAAAAAATTCTTTTTTAAACTTACCTAAATAATATGAATTGAAAAATAACCACACTTTTAATTAAATAAACATATAGAAAATATATTTATGTCTATTCATATCAATTTAGTTATAAATTCTGGTATAAATAATAAATTTTAATTTGGTACTCAATCAATAATTATTTAAAAAACTGATTTAGCAAAGTTATCATATATATGTGTGTGTGTGTGTGTGATTTAAGTGTTTTACTTTTAGTAATATACAATTTTAAAAGATTTGGGTATATTAACATTATATGATCTAACATAAATGATTATAAAATTATATTTGATAAATATTTGTATAGATATTTCATCTTGCACGGGTTATTACCTAGTATCATTTGATAACTAAACTGGCTAGAATTGATAAATTTTCTGAAACGTAGGTTGTTGTTGTTTTTTTTTTCTTCTTTTTTTTTGTCAACAGCAAAAGAAACCCAAACTAAAAAGACTCGACAAGCCAAGTCGGAACATTAACATCAACATGGATAATGGAGGAGGGATAAGATCTTGCACTTCTTGCTAATTTGTCCGCTCTTGAATTGGTTGATCGAGGAATATGGATGATCGCAAAAGCATCAAAAACACTCTTTGCTCTCTGATATTCTTCCAAGTGCACTGCAAACGCCGGCCATAGCATTGGTTCAGACACCATCTTTACCAACTCCAAGCAATCTGATGCAAAAGTAACTTCCTTGAATTGTAAAATACTCATACAATCCATTGCCCAAATAAGTGCCTCACATTCAGCGTGTAATGGTGAAAGACTACCCCTGACATTCCGGGCACCCATCATTACCTCGCTCCCTACACCTTCTGTGATCCATCCCTGTCCAGAAAAAACATCACCCGCTTTCCAGGAATCATCAACTTGACAGTATCTACCGTGAATAGTCTGTACAGGATTACAGATTGTGTTATTCCGAGAGGTCTCTCTTGAAGTTTCTGAAACCTCAAGCAATTGTGCCTCCGTCCACACTAGAGCTTCCGATTCCGCCAACTGAACAATATCAGTTGCACTCCGATCATTATTATTGAAACACTTGTCATTTCGCCCTTTCCAAATATACCAAAGTAGCCATGGGTAAACCCACCCCCTATCATCCGGAGGTAATCTCCAAAATAAATAATCCATATTCGTAAATACTGAAGCCGTTGGGAAAACAGAGGGATTTGACGGCACTGGAGATAAAGCCCAAACCTGAACAGCGGGAGGATACTCGAAGAGAACATGATTTATTGTCTCCACCTCCACCCCACATCGACCACACTGAGTATCACATTGGATCCCCCGTGTTCTGAGATTACCAAGAACCGGTAAACATCCAGAGACAACTTGCCACATAAAGTGTCTCAATTTTGGAGGACACTTCACCATCCAAGTAAAGGCTTGTAATGGTTTTATATCCGGCCCAAACATGGGAGGGACTTTAGTCGCAACCTGAGAGTCTCGTTCCACATTATACCCTGACTTAGCTGTATATCGACCATATTTAGTAAAATGCCACCCGTAAGAATCAGACCGATGTAATCTACTGATTGGAATACCCAGAATAATAGCTGCATCTTCGGTACACACAAGGTCCTTGATTAAGTTGACCTTCAAAGTCATCGACCGTCCATCGATAAGATGGTTCACACAAAGTTGTGGGTTCTGAACAAAAGTTTTTGGCATAGCTGGTCTCGGGCAAAGGGCTGGGATCCAGGGGTCATTCCAGACAGAAATAGAAGAACCTGTACCAACCCGTTTGATTAGTCCTTTTCTAACCAGAGATCTAGCTGAGATGATACTCCTCCATCCATAGGACGGAGAGTAAGATCGAATAGGATCTAGGGGATCTGACTTCCGATAATATCGCCCCTTGAATACTCTAGCGAACAGTGAAGAAGGTTTATCTATTAACCTCCAGAGTTGTTTGGCAAGAAATCCTCCATCAATATTTTTCCGACATAGTTTCTCCCAGGACATCCAGTGCATACCCCTCGGCGATGCACCCAAGCTCCACCAAAATTGGCTAACTGCACTTATAAGTTTGGATGTAACCTTTTTTGGGACTCTGAAGCAAGACATAATATGCGTCGGTAAGGCTGTGGCTTGATCATGACCTCCTTGCCACCTTTGGATAGTAATTTCGGGGTCCATCCATTAACACGCGACAGCAGTCGGTCTTGCAGAAAGCTAAACACTTGTGTTTTTGGTCCCCCTAGACTCTCCAGAATCCCCAGATAAGATCCCATACCACCTAACCTTGAAATACCATGAATTTCCTTAATCTCTTCCCTGATCCCCACGTCAACTAAATGACCAAAACTGAAGTGATGATTTTTCAAAGTTGATTTGTTGTCCAGAAACTAACTAATCATTAAGAAGACCCAGAATAACCTGACATTCTTCCTTGATTGCCTGACAAAAAAAGAGGCTATCATACGCAAATAAGATGTGAGAAACAGGAGGACTAGCTCTAGCGACCTTGAGACCGGTCAAAAACGTAGGTTGTTGTTTATTGTCTAACATTGATATGATGTAAAATGTAAGATTTAAACCATTTGAAATAAAAAAAGAATAACCAAAAATAGCCGTCTCCGGTTCCCACTCTGACCTCGAATACTTAGACATTTCAAAGCCATTCTTGCCATTGTGATAGGGAACAGTGATGAAGCAAGATGGGATTTGTCCATCCCATATAACGGGAGATAAATATCTTTGGGCCTATCGAATATTTGATACTGAAAAGAAAAAAAATGCATGGCCGTGCTCAAACTAGGTGAATGTCAGTCGTTTGTTAAGTCAGTATAAATCAGAGTTCGATAAACATGATATAGCTTAATAAGGATGACACAATTTCTTGTCTTATGCTGAGATCGAGATTAAGAGACAAAGAGATTATGAGAATAGATGATTTCAGTACAAGTGGGAGATTGTTGGGAATATCCTGAAATCAATTGTACTAACTCTTGTTGATGTCTTCGTCGAGGTTCGACAAATCGTATAATATTAGGTGATTATATTGTTTTGCTAGAGACCACTTATAATCTATAGATTAAGAATTTATTGCTGATATTATATGATCCTACAAGGTCACACTCCTAAGCAAATTAGATCAAAATATATTTGGGTTTATGAATTAATTATTATTATTATACATATATATGTATTATATTAGATATATATGTATATATAATAATGTGGACGTGAGATATAAGAAGGAAAAGATGTACACTTCTCCTTGCTGATATTTACGTGTACATGAGGATTGGGATTATGCCCACTAACTAAACCTAATTGGATTAGGTCGTGTGTTTGTTATATTAACATAAAGTATTGACGTTTGACGAAATATAACAATACATTCGCAAACTCATAAACC
Organism: Isatis tinctoria; assembly: GCA_010577795.1. Lineage (NCBI taxonomy): Eukaryota > Viridiplantae > Streptophyta > Magnoliopsida > Brassicales > Brassicaceae > Isatis > Isatis tinctoria. The sequence continues at coordinate 10,852,093 of CM021248.1, read as the reverse complement.
CTAATTACGTGAGAGACGAACTGTTCGTTCTTAGGTATCGGAGATTTGATCTCGACGGCACTAGCATCCGATCCGATGCAGTTTGTGTGCGTGTGGATACCGGTAGAGGCACGATGCTTGGAGTGCTCAGCAACCTCGGTTCATTCTTATTTTAATTCCGCTGCAGAATATCCAAGGTATATTCAAAACTAAAAGAACCTAGATTTATTTCAGTATTTGCATTAGATTTTGGCGGATTCATAGGTTGTTTTATAAAGTATTATAAACTTGTATGAATTCCTTCAGTACCTGCTGCACAGAATGTAGCGAACTGTCTACAAAGATTAATAGGTCATCAGCAAAGCAGAGATGTGTGAGTTTTGTTGAGGAGCATTTATCATGGTAACCAAACTTTCCTTCATCCGTTGCTTTATTCAACATTAGAGATAATGTGTTCATGGCAATCACAAATAGGTAAGGAGAGAGTGGATTTCTTTGCTTGAGTCCTCGCTTACCTTTAAAGTAACCCTGGACAGTACCATTGAAACCAGTTGTAAAATTTGTGGTGAAAACACAGGCCCTTAGCCATTTGATGTATTGATCCGACAGGTTTAACCCTTCCAAGCAGTTAAAGGGTAACTCCCAAGACAGAGAGTCAAAGGTCTTGGCAATTTCCACTTTTATGGTAATTTTCTTTGGTCCCTTATTCTTGTGATATCCATTGACGATCTCACCAGCAAGGATGGTATTTTCCATGAGTAGTCTGTCCTTAATAAACGCTGTTTGTGTCGGCACAATTAGCACAGACAGGATTGGTTTAAGGCGCTTCACCAGTAGTCTATAGACAACTTTGTAGATGGTATTGAGGCAAGAGATTGGCCGAAAATCCGTTATCTTAGACGCTCCTAGGGATTTGGGAATGAGGGCAAGAATAGTAGAGTTAGCCGCCGCTGGCATGAATGACGAGGAGAAGAAATGTTTGATTGCAGATAGTACTTCCACACCAAGGAAGTCTAAGAGCCGAAACTCACACTGTCGAAATTATAATTATGGGGGCTCGAAAATTCAATTTTAATAGAACTTATGGACCCAAAATGTATAAAGACGATTTTATTAGAAAATATTTGTAGTGCAAGAATAATTGCAAAAGCTGAAAAGTCTTATATTGCAAAAAGCCTTAATACTTGAATTGGGTTGCCTTTAATATAATACAAGGTATCATATATATACTGAAAGACTTAGGATGCTAAGGAGAGATACTTCCAATGTGGGACATTGGTAACTCTGGTACTTTAATGAATTTGATTATCTTGGGCTTAACTTGAAGCCCAACTTCCGTGAACAGTGTTTTGTGAACAGTACACATGTGAGCAGTATTTTGTAAACAGTGTGATTGTCGCTTGGGTTGATGTTCTGCTCACTCAATCTTCGTTTAAGATGGAATTGGTGAGCTTGTAGTGAGTTACGATCTTCTAGAGACTAGTTTTCTAGTCCTTGGAAAAGTCTTCAGCTGGCTCAATCTCTCTCGGAAGGACTTGGCAAGCTGGTTTGGTCATTGGACAAGTATTTTGTGTAAATATTTAGAATTATCGACTCATCAATCTCCGAGGGGTGAGTTTTGACACCAACAGGAAGCCCCACGAGGCTTTGTAGAACCCCAATGTGAAACCATCAGGCCAGGTGCATTGTTGGGGTTTAAACGAAACAAGGTACTCATAATCTCATCATCAGTTGGGAGCAGTGTCATTTTCTGTTGGTCCAAAGGTGTGCACGAGAACGGAGTTAGAGCTTGGAACCAAGTAGGAGGCGAGTCAATCTATAACGGTGACAGTGTATCCGGCCCTAGAACGTTCTTGAAGTGGGCTATAGCATGGGCACTCATTTCCTGGGGATCCGAAATCAACACACCAGAAGGCAATAAGAAAGAACGGTTGGCATTGAAGCATGTTTTGGATTGGAAGACAATAAAAAAAATAGGTAGTATTTTGATCTCCTTCTCTCAACCAATTAATCCTTGATTTCTGCTTGAAGTAGCACTCCTCAATCCCTTTAAGGAATGACCATTTCTCATACAACTCTCTTTCCTGTAGGAATTGTTGAGGAGAGGGTGATTGAAGTGATTGTACCTGCACAAGCTGTAACAAACTATTAGCCTCACTAACTCTCTGTTGAATTTGCGAAAAGTTTTATGTATTAAGGGTTTTGAGCACTCTTTTGATGTTTCTTTGTTCCCAGCACAGATGAGTAAGATTCAACGCGACATTTCCGACTTTGATTCCAAGTTTTCATAACCACCTGGTGGAAGAGAGGGTGTTATGTGAAGTAGTTTAGGAATTTGAAGCTTTGTTCCAGCAGAGGGTAGTTTGTGTGAAAGGTCAACCATGCAGGGGCATTGGTCCAATATTAGAGGGGGGGGTGGCAGAAAGGTGGCGTCAGAAAGGTGGCGTCATTGAGGTAAAATTCTAAACCGGGCACAAGGTAGACATAAGAGAGTTCAGATTGAGATCTTTTATATGAGATTCTAGAATAGCACCAAAAATAAGCTTATGGCTAGAGAGCCATTGAGAAAAATTCTGATGTTTATCCGGATCATTTAGACCACGGACATTCCAAAAAAGAGCTTAGCACTCATAGGGAAAAATTTAGGAGGAGGAGGAGTCCCCTGTGGATGGGAGAGACCTCGAAGGGAAGAAAATGATATTTGTGGGGTTAGTGGTTTTTTTTTAGAAACGTGGGCTGGGCTAATGGAATGAGGAGAAGGGGGAGTATAAGTGGGTAGTGTTATTTGAAGGATAATAGGGGGGAAGCGAGGGAGGGGTCAGACCGTGATCGTTTAAGAGATGGTTTAATTCCAATTTGAGATTGGCTAAAGGGAGTGAGCCGGGATTTTAGATTTTTGGTGAATTTGGTAAAGGGGTGGTTAGTTGGGAAGAGGAAAAATTGGAAAGAGAGGTTGGATGGAGGCCAAAGTAATAGTAGTGGGGATAGGAATAGAATGAGAGACGGGGGGGGGGGCAACAAAAGACTATCCACTGTTGTGATAACATGGTTAAGGTAGGGGCTAAAGTAGGAGAGGAAATTAGAACCGTAGAACCAGTAGACGGAACCAAAACAGGGGCAGCAACATCAATTGGAGTATTGGAGTCAGAAGCATCTAAGGTCGTGGCTTGCTTCTTTGTACCGGGTTTGCATCCTTAGTAGGCAAGGAAGCATAGAGACAGTTTTTCATGATGTGACCCATTTCCTTACAATGAGTGCAAGTAGGAGGAAGCCATGGGTAAGAAACTTGGACTTCCACAACCTCTCCACTCTCACGACTAAATTCAACAACTAAAGGTAACTCTTTTGTTAAATCCACCTCTCCCTTGACGTGAGATAGGGTTAAACTCACCAAATTTTAGTGAAATCATCTGTTTCTTTCGGTTCTCCTATAAGTCCAGCAACAAGGCTGAGCCCATCTTGATGTCGCAAATCTAAAGGTACTCTTATCAGATGTGCCCAGATTTGGATACCACTGTACAGTGTGGAACATTGAATCTCCGACATACCAAATTCCTTTCTCTAAAATCTTCTTCTGTCTAAGATAGTCACTTGGAATTCTGACAAGCATGGAACGATTGATGGGGTTATTCTGGATTTCTACATTTTTACCTTTACCCCAAATGTGATTGAGAACATTTTGAATCTGTCCAAAGAGAGGCGGGCGCCCACTGAAGTAGCAAATCACAAAATCCCTATGGAGTTCAGAACCCTTCTGGAAAACAGCATCTGGTATCAGTACTCCTGGTCGTCCTGAGTTAGCTATGGTAATTGGCGCAAGCCATTTCAGGGTTTTATCCTCAAACCAGCGGATTCGTTCCTCCAGGGTAGGGTTTCTTGGCTCTGAGTCATGGTTAGGTTGAGGTAACTTAGCTGAGGTTTGAGACAAGAGAGGTTGGGGTTGTGACGGAAATTTAGTAATTGGGGGAGGGATCTGAAGTTTGGCCTTTTGGAGAGGACAATTAAGCTGATTTTTGTAGACAGGTTCTGGACTGGGATGTGGAGAACGGGGTGGTTAAAAGCTTTGTTTGTAACAGTAAGGGAAGTTTGTTGGGGTGGTAACACAATGAAACAAAGTTCAACAAAGTCCGCTGAGTGAACAGTGGAACCAGATCTGGATCCAGATTGAGGCAATTGGATACCAACATTCTGGGAGTTTGAGGTACCAGCAACAATTACTGAAGCTGTAGTAGAAGAAGTGGCCAAGGGACTCTTGACTAGGACCCCATCCAATGAAGGAGATAGGGGAACAGTTGAGGTGGTGGAGGGGGGGAGAGAAGGGGCGGGGGGGGGGGGGGGGGGGGGGGAAGTGTTGAAGAGATATTTTTTGGTCTGGGTCAGAAGGTTCTGGTGGTAGGCGGGGAGGGACAGGACGGGCTCATCACCAGGGGTGAGATGTGGCGGAATCAAGGCGGAAGGTAGTAGGTCGGTGGGAACAAGGGTTCTCCTGTCTTACCATTGCGTCTAATTATAACTTGAACCTACACAGATTCAATGCTTATTTATTTTTGTTGTTGTTACGAAAGAACTTCTCAATGGAGATACTGTTCCTGTGTGTTAAGTGTGTTTATCAAAAACTTCTGGATCGGTATAGAGGTCGATTCATATTATAGCTTGATTGAGTGCTCGAGGTCTATCTAGTACTACGTCAAAAAGATTGTGTTTCCCATTATATTTAGAATAGGTAACGTTACTAGATTTACTTTTCCTACAATAATATATTTATGATGCACTGATCAACAAAAATTTGCCAATTAAAGCGTTACAAATTTAGGCCATGCATTGTATATGTGCGTGCCTATAAACTTCGTTTCAAGATTCACATAGCGAAAGCTTAAACAATTATGAAAATTGGGGATTCGTTAGTTAATTGCTAAATGTAATTATCCAACACTTTATTATATATGCAGTCATATATTTTCTTGCACCACTAATATGATTTAAATAGTCCAAAAAGTTGTTGACATTATTAGTTATCTGTTAATCTCAAACTTCATTTTCTTGATTAAGGTCATTGATTGTTGTGAATCTTGTGATTGATTAAAAAAGGGTTACATAGTTGAACCGCTTAATCGAGCATTTTAAAAAAGAGTTTTTTTTATTAACATGGGGTTTTCCCTAGCCTACGAAGAGGTTCAGACTATTTCCCAAGGGGAGGTGTAACCCATAGATAGACCATCTCTCCGGATATTTAAATGAGCCGAAAGTAAGACTCATATCTATGTTTTTGGTGTCCAAAACAAATGTGCGTTAGTTTTGCATAGCAGGAAGATCGAACTCGAAATGTATAGCGTCGAAAGCCCGTCCCCTGCCACTTGACCACAAGGGTTCATACATTTTTGAAAAGGAAAAAAATTAGTTTAGCACTAATTCATTGTTTTATTACTAGAATAACTCTTATTTTAATTTTATTACTAATATGTTTTTGTGTCTATTTTACCCTTAAATCCTTTGTTAACAAAATTCATATTTACCAAAATGCCATAAAATTAATTTTGACAGGAATTTTTTTTTACAAAATTTACCACTTTGCCATATGACAGACTTAATATCATGAATCAATAAACTTATTTTTAGATAGATTTATTTCTGTGAAGCTACAGATTTAAATAATTTTGACAGACTTATTAGCTTTTCACAAATTTGTTTGACAGATTTGTTTGCTTTTAGCCATAGACTTATTTCGATAGACTTAATAAATTTGTCACAATTTGTTTTCCTTTAGCCACATATTTATTTAATTTTGATAGACTTAATAAGTTTGTCACAGATTTATTTCTCTTTAGCCACCGACAGATTTGTTTCTCTTTAGCCACAAACTTATTTAATTTCGACAGACTTAATAAGTTTGTCACAAATTTGTTTCTCTTTAGCCACAAACTTATTTAATTTCGATAGATTTAATAATTTTGTCACAGATTTGTTTTTTTAGCCACATACTTATTTACTTTCGACAGACTTACCAAATTATCACATTAGTTAATGTTGACATACTTAACAAGTTTGTCACTGATTTGTTACTCTTTAGCCACAAATTTATTTAACTTCGATAGAATTAATAAGTTGAAAACTGCCATTTATTTCTACTAAAATTTCCATTGATTTAAAGTTGAAAACAAAAGAGAATTTGTCAAAAATACCACTTTCATAATACACATTTTCAAAACTACACTTTGCACCAGAAAAAAAAAATCAAAAATACACTATTTTCATCCTTTACAAAAACGAAGGTTTAGGGTTTACGATTGAAGGTTTAGGGTTTAGGGTTTACGATTTAGGGTTTACGAATTAGGGTTTAGGGTTTAGGGTTTAGGGTTTAGTGTTTACGAATTAGGGTTTAGGGTTTAGGGTTTAGGGTTTACGAATTAGGGTTTAGGGTTTAAGGTTTAGGGTTTACGAATTAGGGTTTAGGGTTTAGGGTTTACGAATTAGGGTTTAGGGTTTAGGGTTTAGGGTTAGGGTTAGGGTTTAGGGTTTAGGGTTTACGAATTAGGGTTTAGGGTTTAGGGTTTTAGGTTTAGGGTTTACGAATTAGGGTTTAGGGTTTAGGGTTTAGGGTTTAGGGTTTACGAATTAGGGTTTAGGGTTTAGGGTTTAGGGTTTAGGGTTTGTGAATCTAATCCCTAAACCCTAAATCTTAAGGATTTGTGAATCTAAACCCTAAACCCTAAATCGTAAACCCTAAAACTTTAAACTCTGAATTGTAAACCCTAATGGAAGATTTGCCCTAAAAAAATTTAAGAGTTTATAAAGCTTTATAAAAAAGTGTAAAAATGAAAATATCTTTTTTAGAAGTGCAAAAGTGAAAAAGTGTACCAAAGAAAGTGCATTTTTGAAATTCCCCCAAAACAAAATGTTTCGAGAACCAACAAAATTTCATAAGTTTTTTCATCCCTCACTAAATAAAATTACCATCCTACTAAATGAAACTTTATCAAAACACCTTGTTTTGATAGAGGGCATTGTAAAGAAAATATGTAGGATCAATTCATTTGTCAATTCGACTTATAAATCATTATAAAACAGTCATTAAATTCTATTTAAAAAAGAACAAGGAAAAAACCTGCAACTCTGGATAAAAAATGTTTGTGTACCTAGAGCTACTTTGGAGGATAATTACCATTGGCCTAAGTAAAATTTCATCAAAAATAAAGTGCTTTTGGATAGAGGGCATTGCAAAGAATTTGTAGGATCAATCGGACTTAGAAATCATCATTAAATTGTCACTAAATTCTACTAAAAACAAGAAAAAAAACCTGCAACTCTGGATAAAAAATGTGTGTGTATGTGGGGCTACTTTGGAAGACAATTCCCGATGGACTAGATAGAATTTGATTAAAACCATGGTGTTGTTGAATGGAGGGCATTGCAATGAATCTGGAGGATCAATCGGTTTGTCAATCGGATTTATAAAGCAACACAAAATTGTAATTGAAATCTACTAAAAACAAGAAAAAAATAACTGCAACTTTGGAGAAAGAAAATGTTTGTGTTCGTGGGGCTACTTTGGAAGACGATTCCCCACCGACTAACTACAATTTGATCAAAACCAAGGTATCTTCGAATAGAGCGCATTGGAAAGAATCTGTAGAATTAACTTGTTTGTAAATCCGACTTATAAATCATCGTAAAACTGTCATTAAATTCTACTAAAAAACAAGAAAAAATCTTGCAACTCTGGAGCTGCCATTACACCACATAGTTTTGGATTGACACAATCCTTGAAGTATATCACGAATCAAACTGATTATTATTTGATGTTGGAGGAGTATATCAACTCACCGCTTGACAAGTATCCGGTATTGCAAAAGTGTGCGGCAACTATTGCAGAATCTGTTCGTGAAAGAATAAGAAACCATATGTAGTTACATAAAATCTTTCGTAGATTAAGGCCCTGTTCGTTTTTCCATCTACCAGATGGACCATCTGGATAGTCCATCTCGATGGTCCATTCGGTTGTCGTCTGTTTCTTCATGCCGTCCATCTGACTGGATGAAGGATGTTGTTCGTTTGATCATTTTTTTGTAAAGTTCATCTCTATCTTAAATAGATAAATAGCTAAAATACTCATGTTTTCATCTATTGTTGTGAACTGTTATGTTTATTAATGAGACCAAAGGGTCTTTATATATAGGTTTACATAATGATCAATATGGCAATATTCCATAAACCTATTCCTTGTAGAAAAAGGAATGTCTAATTACTTAATATATACTAAACATAAGGACCGATTATGTAATAACCTCTACGTGGATCCGTCTGTATTGAGTCCATTAAACCAAACGGTTCATAACACTCCCCCTTAGAAGAAATGACCGAACCCGATGCAACCAAGGATCTTTGTAATACGCTTAGGAATGCTGCCTCATTAAAACCTTTCTAAGTAAAACCCAGTGGGACAAAACCTTAGCGAGGATAAAGAGTACAACACGCATTACTCCCCCTGTTTTAGACATCACTAAAGTCCCTTAGTCGGCGCATGCCGATCTGATACATCAGTTTCTTGAGCGTGGAGGTTGGGAGCGACTTCGTGAACAAGTCAGCTGAGTTGTTACTTGAACAGACTTGAAGCACTTGTATTTCTCCAGCCTTCTGGAGATCATGAGTGAAAAAGAATTTCGGCAGAATGTGCTTTTTCCGGTCTCCCTTGATGTATCCATCCTTCAGTTGAGCTATGCACGCAGCATTTTCCTCATAGAGTATGGTCGGTTCGTCCTTTCCATCGGTCATCCCACAATCTCTCTTTATGTGCTGAGTCATCAATCTCAACCAAACACATTCACGGTTGGCTTCATGAATTGCCAAAATCTCTGCGTGATTAGACGATGTGGCCGTGAGCGTCTGCTTCAATGATCGCTATAAAATTGCGGTTCCTCCGTGAGTGAACACATATCTTGTCTGAGATCGTCCATTGTGTGAATCCGATAGATAACCTGCATCAGCAAAACCAACTAAACCTTTGCCGTTATGGTTAATGTAAAGCAGACCCATGTCCTTCGTTCCTTGTAGGTAACGAACTATATGTTTAATCCCGTTCTAGTGCCTCTGGGTTGGACAAGAACTAAATCTTGATAGGAGGTTCACGGCAAAACAAATGTCTGGTCTAGTATCACTAGCCAAATATAATAACGCTCATATGGCACTGAGATATGGCACTTGGAGACCAAGGACTTCTTCATCCTTTCTCTTCGGACCTAATGGATCATTGTTCAATCCAAGGCTTCTCACCACCAATGTGCTGCTCAATGGGTGGGCCTGGTCCATATTAAATCTCTTGAGTACTTTTTCTGTATATGCCATTTTATGCACAAGGATTCCATCTTTGACGTACTCAAGCTGTATTCCCAAACAGAACTTAGTCTTTCCTAAGTTTTTCATTGCAAATTCGGCCTTTAAATATTCAACTGTTGGGGCGATTTCACCAGAGGTTCCGATGATGTTCAAATCATCCACGTATACTGCTATAATTATAAATCATTTGTTTGCAAACTTCTTTATAAAGATACAGGCACTGATGGGATCATTTCTATAGCCTTCTTTGACTAGATACTCACTCAATCTATTATACCACATGCGTCCACTTTGTTTCAATCCGTATAAGGATTTGTTCAGCCTAATGCAGTGTTCATCGCGAGAACTTTTCTTATCTTTGAGCTCAATACCCTCTGGTAATCGCATATAAATCTCATTATCCAGTGGACCATATAAATAGGCGGTTACTACATCCATTAACCCCGTAAATCCAATTTTTCTCTTATGGCAAGACTTATCAGGAATCAGAATGTCGTTGTATCCACCACAGGGGAGTATGTCTCCTCATAATCGATTCCTGGTCTCTGTGAGAATCCTTGTGCCACAAGCCGTGCTTTGTGTGGAATAATCTCTCCTTGTTCATTTCTCTTCCTCACAAAGACCCATTTATGTCCAACTGGGATTATATTACGAGGTGTCCGAATTATGGGACCAAAAACCTCTCTCTTCTTTAAAGAGTTTAACTCCACGTTTATGGCTTCTTTCCTTTTAGCCCAATCAGATCGTTGAGTGCACTCATTTATTGACGTGGGTTATAAATCCTCATTCATTACATCAAGTGCTACATTGCATGCAAATATATCATCGACGTCGACGTCTTTTCTGTTCCATTGGATTCCGGACATAACAAAATTTATTGAGATCTCATTGTTATCGGGAACTTCACGACCATGAGGCTCGGCGTCCCGAGCTTCATTTTGCGGCTCCTTAGGTTCATTTGTGTCCGAACCATCCACTATCTCCTCGGTCTGAATTTCAGCACCTTTCTTTAATTTCCGAGGAGCCTTATCTTTGGAACCAATAGGTCTACCACGCTTTTCTCGTGGCTTAGACTCCGTACAACTTGCGGTCCATCATGGACATCAATTCGTATTGGTGCATTCACGGCTGGTATATACGACTTAGTTACTCTCTGCCGGGTCAGCAAAGGAATCTGGCTATTGTATAGCTAGTTTGCATATGAATAATCTTTTGGACTTCCAAGTCACTTTCTTGGGTCCGAGGATCTTGCCAATTTAAGGATGTATGATTCCATGCAATTTCTTTATCCAGCCGTTTTACTTCACCTAATGTTGGAAAAACGGTTTCGTCAAAATGACAATCCGCGTATCTGGCCTTGAACATATCACCGGTGGTTGGCTCAAGATACTTTATGATCGTGGGTGAATCATATCCAACATATATTCCCATCCTCCTCTGAGGTCCCATCTTAGTCCTCTGTGGTGGAGCAATCGGTACATAAACTGAACAACCGAATATTTTAAGATGGGATATGTCTGGCTCTTGACCCGTAATTAATTTGGAGGGGGAATATTCATGGTCACTTGATGGCCTGATACGGATTAACTTTGGGGCATGTAAGACTGCGTGTCCCCATGATGAAACTGGAAGCTTTGACCTCATAAGAAATGGTTTAGCGATCAGCTGTATGCGTTAGATGAGAGATTCGGCCAAGCCGTTCTGTGTATGTACATGTGCCACGGAGTGTTCCACACTTACTCTCATGGACATACAGTAATCATCAAAGGCTCTGGAGGTAAACTCACCCGCATTGTCCATACAAATGGTTTTTAAAGGAAAATCTGGAAAGTGTGCCCGTAGGCGGATTATGTGAGCAAGGAGTCTTGCAAATGCCAAGTTCCGTGTTGACAATAAGCATACATGTGACCATCGTGTAGATGCGTCAATGAGGACCATGAAATATCGGAACGTCCCACAAGGTGGGTGGATTAGTCCGCATATGTCTCCTTGAATTCTTTCCAGGAAATTTATCATTTCCTTAGTCACTTTTACTGGTGACGGCCTTACAATCAATTTACCTTGTGAACACAAAGCACAAGTTTGAATTTTTGGGATCACTTTCCTTTCTTTCAAGGCGTGTCCTCTCGTGTTTAATATCAATTTCCGCATCATTCCTGACCCGGGATGTCCCAGCCGGTCATGCCATAAAGTGAACATATCCGTAAAAGCTTTGTTTACGGCTGCATTGGCTTCTATCATACTGATCTTAGTACAATATATGCCAGTAGCTATAGCAGGTATAGTCTCAAGGACTTTCTTTTGGCCTTGGGAGATTTTAACTATCTGGAGAAATTCTATGTTTCCTCCACCCATCGTTTCCACATGAAGACCATTCAGACGAATGTCTTTAAAACTCAATAAGTTTCAATTTGAGCTTGGTGAAAACAATGCATCAGGGATTTCTAGATGCGTGCCTTTAGGCATTAAAATGTTGGCCTGGCCGAAACCTTCTATAAGGTCGGCCGGTCCTGCTATAGTACTTATGTTTGCCTTTTTGAGTGTAAAATTTATGAAGTATCTTTTATCTTTTAAAATCGTGTGGCTTGACCCACTATCCACCATGAACTCGTCCATACTTCATAAAACAAGAATTTTTTGTCTTAAAAAGCCTTAATATTATTCATTAAACACCCAATAAATAAAATCTAAAGACATAAAATCAAAACACAAATAAAAGCAACATGAAATGGAAAAACTTAAAATTCGGAATCACTTCAAACAGTCGGAAGTCTCATAATCCATGTTATCGTTCAGATCTGGGTCCATAAGATCATCCCTTTCATGATCGAAGTCACCCTCATTGTCATGTTCATGCTGGGCCATGTGGGCCTCAGGATTCTTCCCTTTGAGGCGTTCTTGATAGCATTCTACATGATGTCTGGGAGTCCTGCAAGTCTTGGCCCAATGGTTACTCATCCCACAACGATGGCAAACGGATTTGGTCGGGTCGGACTGATGTCCAGATTGATATCTGCGGCCATTTCCACGGCCGCGGTTAGAGTCCTCTTGGAATCCGCGGTCGTTATGGCCTTTGCCTCGACCATAGGGGTGGTAATTATTGCGACCACGCCCTTTTCCTTTTCCACCACGTCCATGGCTGTAATGTCTTTGATCTTTATAGACATGGTTTGCCTCGTTTTCTTTCTTTTTCTCAGCGGCCAAGTTGGCAGCAGGAAGTGGGTCTGTTCCAGCTGGTCTCATTTCGCTGTTGGCCAGAAAAAGCTTGTTGTTCTGTTCCGCAAGCAGCAAACAAGCGATCAGATCTGAGTAAGTCGCGAACCCTCTTTCGCGGTATTGTTCTTGTAACACTATGTTACCCGAATGGAAGGTGGAGAATGTCTTTTCCAACATATCATTCTCCGATACGGTCTCGCCACATAGTTTCAGTTTTGAAACTATCTTGAACAAAGCTGAATTGTACTCATCCACAGACTTAAAATCCATGAATCGCAAGTTCAGCCAGTCGAACTTGGCCTTAGGCAAAATGACTGTTCTTTGATGGTCATACCTCTTTTTCAATTCCTTCCATAGATCCAAAGGATCTTCAATCGTCAGGTACTGATCCTTGAGACTTTCATTGAGGTGATGGCGTATGATTAAGATCGCCTTGTATCGATTTCGCTCATGCTCATTATTTCCTTCGGTGATGCTCCGAGCCCTTTTGACCTTAGTAAGATCCTTGCATCTAGTGCCCATTGCAAGTAATTGTTTCCTGAGAGATTGAGGGCTGCGAAGTCTAAGTTGTTGAATTTTGTCATCTGAAAATATGCATCAACTTTCTCTTAGGACTTTTTAATAAAAACCCGGACCTTAGGAATATGGCCGGTATTGTTTATCCGATTTTAAGCTTTACAATCAATCAAACAATTTTAGCAATCAAACAATTTAATTATATGGGCCGATTATTATTAATGGTTTATGCACTTGGAATTTTCTATTTTTAATTTAATCCTTAACTAAAACTTAATCATAAACTTTTAAGAAAAGAAAAAACAATTAAAAGGACAGTTTCTTAAAGGAAAAAGATATTTCTCAAACTTTACTTTTTTCTAAAAGGAAGGAATTATAAATTTCCTATTTGAAAAGGATTAGGATTATTATCGTTAATTAAAAGTTAATCTTTGACCTTTAGAAAAAGGGAAAACAATTAAAAGGATACTTTCTTAAAGGGGAAAAAGATATTTCAAAAACTTTCATTTTTCCTAAAACGAAGGGATTATAGATTTCATATTAGGATTAGGATTAGGGTTTAGGCCAAAAAAAATTTCTTCTTCTCTTTCTTCTCATGGCCGATTTTTTTCTTCTTAGGGTTTTTCAAAATGAATCAAGGATTAAACTAGATGATCTAACAACCTAACTCATGGATTCAAGCAATCGATTTCAATAAACCAATTTCGATTTTAAACATGAACATACCCTGGCCGATTTTAACTTTGAACTAAACAAGATTATAAGATTCGGTTTCAAGCAAGCAAACTAGGCAAGCAACAAGCAATCGATTTTCATGGATGGTTTCAAGGCATCCGATATCAAGACATGATCAAAGGAACGATTTTAACAAACCATGTATGCAAACCGATTTTAAGATGAACAAGTCATGGCCGATTTTAAACAAGCTTTAGGGTTTAGCTTTTATGCATGAAACAAAACAACTAGCAACCCTAACATATGCCATCGATTTTAAACAAGGTATGGCCGATTTTAATAGATGATGGAACAAGCTATATGATTCTGTTTTGAGCATGCAGACAAGTTCATCAATATAATCTCAAACAAATTTTATCAAGCAACCGATTTTAAAGGTTTCATATAGCTTAGGTCAAATTCGATTCTTAGGGTTTATGAGATCAAACAAGTTTAAACACATAGCCGATTTTTAATGGTCTTGATATTAGCTTAGATTCAAGTTCAGATGATGGTTTAAACATGAACAAACAAGTCTTATGGGAGATCGATTTTTAGGGTTTATGTTCTTCTTAGTCCAATTCGATTTTTGCTTTGTTCTTAGCTTAGGGATTACCTTGATCACCTTAGGATGTTGAATGGATAGGAACCGGAAGCTAATAGACATCGGTAAAACACAAGCAGAAGTCGGCTTTCCTCTTGGTTGAAGACGGCGGCCGGCGGTGAGAGAGAGAGAAGAAGGCGGCGGCTTAGGGTTTCTAAGATCGGCGGCTGCTCAGGATCCCTACGGCTTTCGTGCTGATAACGTATTGTGAATTGTTATGTTTATTAATGAGACCAAAGGGTCTTTATATATGTTTACATAAGGATCAATATGACAATATTCCAAAACATATTCCTTGTAGAAAAATGAATGTTTAATTATTCAATATATACTAAACATAAGGACCGGTTATGTAATAACTTCTACGTGGATCGGTCTGTATTGAGTCCATTAAACCAAACGGTCATAACATCTATTGATTTTTTTTCTTGTAACCATAGTAATTTTAATTTTTATACAAAATATATTCAAAAGTAAGAAAATTCAAATAATTTTTTTTAAAAATATTTAGAAATTAATTTTAATCAGAGTCTACAAAATAAAGAAATAAAGTTTGCGAGTCAGTAATCTATGTTCAATCATATCAGCAAGACATGATGGTTAATAAAAAAGACATTAGTACCGTGAGATAGTTCTTGAAGTATTAGCGGACAGATGGGTCAAAGAAGAAGGAATCATTGGAGGAGCTGAGGCCAACACCTTCTTGCCATGCCCATTGCACATATTGTGACTTCCATCCGCACGCTTGCAAGTTGTTCACTAAGCTAAGCAGCAATCTAACATTACGTCTTTGCCTCTGCAATTACATGATCCAAGGCCTGAACAAGCATTATACAAATTCCATCAAACAAGAACCCATAGACATTCATCTCATAATTCGATATTCTATTTCTTATCATCTTCCTTGTGATAGTCTCTAGCCTTTCAACTACACAAATTTCGTGATTTTACAGATGAAACTTCTAAAACTATCATTTGTAACACAAATCTTCTAAAACAAAACGTACCTTGAAGACTCGCTCATAGAAACGGCCAAGAGAGATCTGGAGAGCGTTGTAGCCACTGTCGTTGAAGGCCCAAGTTCTACAAATATTGAGACCCATTTTGGCTCCATTTTTTGGAGCATTTCACTGACAAGGTACATACTGTGTTCGTTAACCGCATGGTCCATGAACAACAAAAATAGTCTGAATGTTCAAAGCCCGAAAACAAATCATGCAAAAAAACAATTAAGCCAAACTCATACCATAGCAAGACACAGAGAAACAAAAACAGGAGAAACTAAATCAAATGAAGGCAAAATGGTTTCAAATTCAAACCAGATCATACACAAGAAGTTCTAGCTTGTCAATAGCAAAGCTGCAACATATTTAGTTTCATCCGAGAAACTTTATTACTGTAAGAGCATTCAACATTTGATATGAAACGAAAGACCAATATATGATCTGGGGAAAATGCTGCAGCCTAAGACATGAAATCCAAGAACTATCACCAGAACCAATTATCAATACAGAAGCAAAAGGTTGAGAAATTTTCATCTTTGAAACACAAGATCACTTGACTTTTATCGTACATTTGTTTTTTTCCCAGCAGATGGTCCCTCCTTGACGGCTTTAGAATTGGTATTTATATCTAAGGCAACAAGAACCCGAGTCAGTATACAAGGAAGAATAGAGAACAACAATAAGATTTTAGAAGATATTGGAACTCAGCGTGAGCTTTTGAAGAGTGGTTGATGTGATGTCAAAATGAGAATTTCTGCATACATTTCAGAACTCCATTACCACAAATGAACTCCATGATGCAAGATACTGAGAGGTCGTTCAAAAAAAAAAAATAAAAAAACATTGGGAGCGATGTAGCAAAGTCACGTAATCTACAGAATCAAGTTCTGACTAGGTTCTATGTGACTGATTTGAATGAAGAAGTTAGTTCAAGCTACAAGTACACAAGCACTAACAGCTATGCTGTGTACGATAACTAAAGGACTGGTTGTTAAAACCAGAAGGGAGCGATAAGCAGCATGAGTTTACTCACATTCACATATCTGAAGAACAACAGGCGGAAACAGAATGAGACTGAAGGATTTCGTTCAGGTTTTAATCGAATTAAAACAGCCCTAACAACAATCCTAAGTCACGGATCTTGTGCCAATTGAATCTATGTTGAATATATGTCAAATCTCGAACATACCTTAGTATTTGCAGTGGAAGAAGATCAGGTAATCGAGATCAGGAAGCGCCTCAAGTGCTGCGCCTCTACAGAAGTCCACACGCACACAAACTGGACGACGGGATGCTAGTGCCTTCGCGAACGATTCGCGTTTGAGTTTTCTCTTCGTTTTCTGAGTTTTCTGTGGCAGCCAAAGGCTTCTTCTATCTTACAAACTTGAGCCCTCATATCATATATATAGGCTGGAGTTGCCGACAGGTGTCGATCGACACCCACCATTGGTGTCGATCGACACCCTCAAAGAAAGTCAAGGATCGAGAAGACGATCCCGAGTGGTGTCGATCGATACTCACTATTAGTGTCGATCGACACCCTCATAGAAAAACGATATCGACGTATATCTTATATGCGTTAATCATGATCATTACTCTAATGATCAAAACCCAATTTATAATATCCAGTTTTCTTAGGTGTGTGACCCTATAGGATCATATGATAATGGTAATGAGTTCATAACTCATAAGTTATAAGCGGCTTCTAGCAAAACATTATAACCGTCCAATATCATATGATTGTCTTATCTCGACATCACGACTTTACTAGAATAAATACAAGTCTGATTTCAGGACATTCCCTTCAATCTCCCACTTGTACTGGAATCAACTATTCCCATAATCCCTTTGTCTCTATATCTCGATCTGGCATAAGGCAAGAACTCGTGTCATCCTTAATCATCCGTTTGAGCGCGGCCACGCATTTCCAGTATCAAATCTTCGATAGGCCCTGAGATATTTATCTCCCGTTATATGGGAGGGACAAATTCCATCTTGTTCCATCCCTGATCCTTATATACTTCATAATATGCCCAATCAATGCCTTTATAGCCACCAGTTACGGCTGACGTTTGACAGAGTCAAAGCATACCAATTCATATGTAAGAAAACATGATGAACTCAGGTCAAAGGACTATACTCTATAGTCGTAATGAGAAACTCTTATGACACTCATATAACAATCTTGTAGAGTTCTCATTAGCGGGTCATGTCCGATCATGTGTTCTCTAACACATATATATGTGATTGACTTTAATACTCCTATTAATGACTCCATGAAACTTAGTCATCAGTCACCTCACATACTAGTCTCGCGCGGTTATCAATGTCCAACTTTGATAACCTCGACTATGGACACAAATAATTTATGTCATCTATCACTTATAGAGTCTCATGATCAAATCACGTATTTGATGATCTATAAGAATGCCATAAATTACTTTTGGACAATTATTTAATAACACCATTAAATAATACTGAAACAATTTCATTAAATAAAACATAACCAAATGTATGTTTACATGAACATCAAAATATAAATATGATAACTCCCACTAAAACAAGATTACTGCTTAAGGAATCTAATGCCTATAGCAGCTGCATGACTCTCATGCTTCGGTCGTGGGAGTGGCTTAGTCAACGGGTCAGCAACGTTCTCGTCTGTCGGAACTCTGCTGATCTTGACGTCACCTCTCTCAATGATATCTCGAATCAGATGATATCTCCTCTCAATGTGTTTGGATTTCTGATGTGATCTGGGCTCCTTAGCCTGAGCTATGGCTCCATTGTTGTCACAAAACAATGCCACAGGCTCAGAAATGCTAGGAATCACACCAAGCTCAGTAATGAACTTCCTAATCCAAACAGCCTCCTTCGCCGCTTCAGAAGCAGCGATGTATTCAGCCTCGGTCGTTGAGTCTGCCACCGTGCTCTGCTTGGAACTCTTCCAACTAACTGCACCTCCATTCAGACAGAAGACGTAACCAGACTGAGATCGGAAATCGTCTCTATCTGTCTGAAAGCTGGCGTCCGTATAACCACTCACTACAAGCTCATCACTTCCTCCGTACACTAAGAACTTATCCTTGGTATTTCTCAAATACTTCAGGATTGTCTTGACGGCAGTCCAGTGACTCTCACCGGGATCTGATTGGTATCGACTCGTCATGCTTAAAGCACAAGCAACATCTGGACGAGTACAAAGCATGGCATACATAATAGATCCTACTGCAGAAGCAAAAAGAATCCTACTCATGCGCTCTCGCTCAGCAGGTGTCGAAGGACTCTGCTTCTTGCTGAGAGTAATGCCATGAGACATCGGAAGCAAGCCCTTCTTGGAATCATGCATGTTGAACCTGTGTAGAACCTTATCGATATAAGTGTCCTGGCACAGTCCAATCAGCCTCTTTGATCTATCTCTATAGATCCTTATTCCAAGAATATAGGCGGCTTCACCCATGTCTTTCATCGAGAAACAACTTCCGAGCCAGTCCTTTACTGACTGAAGTAACGGAATATCATCTCCTATGAGAAGTATGTCGTCTACATACAATACGAGAAATGCAACTGCGCTCCCACTAGTCTTTTTGTAAACGCAAGGTTCCTCTTCGTTTCTGATGAAGTTAAACTTTTTAACTGCTTCATCAAAACGTAGGTTCCAACTCCGAGATGCTTGCTTCAATCCATAAATGGATTTATGAAGCTTGCATACTTTCCCAGCAGCATTAGGATCAATGAAACCCGGAGGTTGTGTCATGTACACATCCTCCTCCAGAATCTCGTTAAGGAAAGCTGTTTTCACATCCATTTGCCAAATCTCATAATCATAATGAGCGGCTGTTGCTAGGAGAATCCGAATAGATTTAAGCATAGCGACTGGGGAATAGGTTTCATCATAGTCAACACCTTGAACTTGTTTGAAACCTTTTGCCACCAACCTAGCTTTGTAAATCTGAACGTTTCCATCCACATCGATCTTCTTCTTGAAGACCCATTTACACTCAATGGCTTTTACACCATCAGGTAAATCACCCAAAGTCCATACTTGGTTTGGTGACATGGAACCGATTTCGGATTCAGCGGCTTTAAACCACTTTTCGGAGTCAGGGCCCATCATTGCTTCTTCGAAAGTCGCAGGTTCGTCACTGTCAATGATCAAGAGATCATGACAATTAGTCACAAGAAATCCATATCTCTCGGGCTCGTGACGAATCCTTTCGGATCTGCGAACTTCTGGCATCACAGGTTCGGACTCTACAACTCTTTGTAGATCCAGTCGCTGCTCTTCCTCGACAGGTTGAGCAGGCTCCTGTGATTCTTGAACTTCTTCGAGTTGTACTTTACTCCCACTGTTCTTCTTGGAAAGAAATTCTCTCTTAAGAAAAACACAGTTCTTAGCAACAAACACTTTGTTCTCAGAACGGTTGTAAAAGTAGTAAGCCTTGGTTTCCTTAGGATAACCAACGAAGTAGCACTTATCAGATTTGGGTTCAAGCTTATCAGATATCAACCGCTTGACATAAGCTTCACAACCCCAAATTTTTAGAAAAGACAAACTTGGAACTTTTCCAGTCCACATCTCATATGGCGTCTTCTCGACTGATTTTGATGGAACTCTGTTTAGCGTAAACGCAGACGTTTCTAGAGCATATCCCCAAAAGGATAATGGAAGATCTACTTGACTCATCATCGATCGAACCATATCCAATAAAGTCCGATTCCTCCTTTCAGACACACCATTCCACTGAGGTGTTCCAGGAGGAGTGAGTTGTGAAACAATTCCACAGTTACTCAGATGATCACTGAACTCTTGGCTTAAGTACTCACCTCCATGATCTGATCGAAGAGCTTTGATCCTTTTGCCAAGTTGGTTCTGTACTTCATTTTGGAACTCCTTGAACTTCTCAAAGGATTCCGATTTATGTCTCATTAAATAGACATAACCAAATCTACTGAAGTCATCAGTAAACGTGATGAAGTACTGAAAGTTTCCTCTAGCACTAATACTCATTGGACCACATACATCGGTATGTATTAGTCCCAATAGGTCACCGGCCCTTTCATTAAATTTGTTGAAAGGGGCCTTTGTCATTTTGTCCAATAAGCAGGATTCACACTTCTCAAATGATTCAAAATCAAATGAGTCCAAAAGTCCATCATTATGAAGCTTTTGAATCCTTTTCTCATTGATGTGGCCCAAACGACAATGCCAGAGAAACGTAGGGTTCGAGTCATTGGTTCTTAACCGTTTAGTACTTATGTTATAGACAGGCAAAGATTGGTTAAGAATATAAAGTCCATTCTCTAATGGAGCGCTACCATAAAACATTTCATTACGATCAAAAGAACAACACTTGTTTTTAATCGAAAAATGAAAGTCTTCTAAATCCAAAACAGAAATAGAAATGATGTTTCTGCTTATAGCAGGTACATAGTAGCAATTATTCAATTCTAAAACCAAGCCTGACGGCAAAGACAAATGATAAGTTCCTACGGCCAATGCAGCAACTCTTGCTCCATTCCCAACGCGCAGGTCCACTTGTCCCTTCTCCAGCGTTCTACTGTTGCTTAGACCCTGCATATTTGTACAAATATGAGCGCCACAGCCGGTATCTAATACCCAAGACTTAGAACCTGAAGTAGTAACATTTACTTCTATAACATAGATACCTGAAGAAGTCGTCTCATACGTCTTCTTCGAGTTCTTTAGATCTCCCAGATACTCTTTGCAATTTCTCTTCCAATGTCCAGACTTATTGCAGTAATGGCATTTATCAGCATCAGTAGGGCCGCGTTTGGGTTTGGAAGAAGTCTCAGGCTTATCCTGATTCTCAATCGGGAATGCCTTAGCTTTTCCTTTACCCTTAGCATGTTTCTTAAACTTTTTACCCCCTTGCACCATAAGTACATTAGGGGTGCCCTTCTTGATGTTTGGCTCAGCTGTCTTGAGCATGCTATGCAGTTCCGTCAAAGTCTTTGTCATGTTGTTCATGTTATAGTTCATGATAAACTGATCAAAGCTCGACGGCAACGACTGCAGAATGATGTCCGTAGCCAACTCTTGGCTAAGGGGACAATCCAGTTTTGCCAAGTTATCAATATAACCCATCATCTTAATGACATGTGGGCTAACTGGACCATCCTTTGGTAGCTTGCACTCAATGAGAGACTTAACCGTCTGGTATCTCTCAGTTCGTGCTTGCTCCTGAAACATCCCTTTCAGGCTAGTGATCATCTCAACAGGTGACGCCACGTTCTCGTATTGCTTATGCAAGTCCGAGTTCATGGTAGCCAGCATGAGACAACTCACATCGACCTCATCATTGGAATGCTTCTCCCAAGCATTCCTTTCAGCGTGTCCGGCATTGGATTTCGGTTTCTCAGGGAGAACCTTCTCAAGGACATATTCCTTTTTCTCCTGCTTGAGAACAATTCTCAAGTTCCAATACCATTCAAGGAAGTTCGATCCATTAAGCTTGTCCTTCTCAAGGACGGATCGAAGCGAGAATGTGTTTCTGTGAGGGGAGCTAGCCATAGCTGAAAAACACAAAATGAGAGTTTAGTTTCGATGTTCAAGAGATGAGAAATCTTAACAATTAAGAAAACTCGCATTATATTCAAAACAATTTTCCTCAAGTTGAATATAATGATCCAAGATCCATATTTCACAAAAATTTGAGTGAGCTTTGGCCCATCGCCCAAACTTTAGCAATTTAGGTAAGCAACACTTTGCTAATTATATCATATATAATTCTTGTCTCGGATTAATATCTTATATCAAATCCGATCCTATATCTCTGAGCCCAAAACTATTTTGATAGCCCAGTTAAGCAAACCAATCTTTTAAGTCCGTAGTAACGATTACAACCTGCCTCACTCATGTAATTGCGGACACCCTGCTTTGGCAGACCCATCACACAATGAAACGAGCCTTGACAGTTGACAAGATTGGGAAGATATTAAAAGCTTAATATTAGGTTTGAGGAACGGACACTACAAGAAAAAAGGGCATTGATAGCACATTAGGATAGCACGATTTTCAGAACTGCTATGAAAGACGATGTGCTTTAATCAGATATTCTGTTATAACATTTTTATAAAGCTATGCCGAAATTTTATTGAGCGGGAGCAAAAATTTACTTTTGGACCCTAATTTTTCGTGTTGAGCGCCCAACACTTAGAAAATTGGGGGGGGGGGGGGGGGTTTGATCGAAAATTTCCCTAATTTTTTGTTTCCTCTAGGAAAACACAGCCTTAGCAAAGAAAAACAAAACAAAATACACGCTCGTTCATCTCTCTCTCCCTCTTCTCTGGTTTCTGTCTTCTCCCCTCTCATCGTCATATCCACCATCTCCGAACTTGAAATTTCTCCATCTCGCAGACCTAAAATTCCTCTAATTCGCATTTATCGCGTTCCCACATTAAACACAAATTCATCCATTCATCCTCTCGAATCGAATCGACTATCGGCTCGTCAAGAAATACATCAGATCTCAGATCTTTTCTCATCGTTTGTTTTTGGATCTATTTTCCTCTGAAGAAAATGGCGGTTTCTGCGCGTGAGGACTTCGTGTACATGGCCAAGCTCACGGAGCAAGCGGAGAGGTACGAAAAGATGGTAGAGTTCATGGAGAAAGTCTCCACCGCCGTCGATGGCGATGAGGTCACGGTGGAGGAGCACACTCTCTCCGCCTACAAATCCGTTCAGGTAATCTTCGTCTCAGATCTAAGTTTATTCGGAATTGTGTTTGTGGTCTGTGGATTCATAAGCCTTTGTTTTAGGGATTAGATCCGATTGTTTTTAGGGATTTGCATCGTTATTGGCGTGAACAAGATCTTTGAGTTTCGATTTATTTGTTTATACACATGATATTGCAAATGCAGAGCTTGCTCCAACTCACCCAATCCATCTTGGTCTGGCGTTGAACTTCTCTGTGTTCTACTACGGGATCCTAAACTCTACTGATCGTGCCTGCAGCCTCGCCAAGCAGGTATTTGAATCCTTCATTCAGTTTTGCAAATGTACTTTTGACCTCGCCACGATCAATGCTCAATATCTTGTTTTCCTCATCTGAACACTTTGTGAAATACATGATATTGACTGTTTTTCTTCTTCATTGTTGTGTGTGTCATCAAGGCTTTTGATGACACGATTGCAGAGTTGGACACTCTAGGTGAAGAGTCATACAAGGACAGCACCTTGATCATGTAGCTTCTCTGTGACAACCTCACTCTCTGGACATCCGACATGCAGGTACGTTCCGTATAATCCTCCTGAAAGTTCTATCTATTATCAAAGTCTCATGGGCTAAACTCTATGTTTGGTGGATGATATTATAATTAGGATGATGCTGCAGAGGAGATCAAGGAAGCATCAGCTCCAACGCCGACTGAGGAACAGCAGTAACAATCTTTTCAGTAAACTGCTAGTTTCTTCTACGATTTTCAGCTTCTTCTTTCTCTTCGTCCATATTTTTCCCTTAAACTCTAAGAGGTCTTCGCTTGCCAATTCGCTTGTCTCCAAAGATTTTTAAATTCCTTCCATCATATTTCTGGTGAGACGAGTCATCCATCATCTTTGCTTGATTTTCCTTTTTCTCCTTTTTTTTTTTTGGAGCTTCAGGTGATCCATGATCGGATTTCTGAGAGGCTTGATGGCGGGTCTGCAGAGAATCGAAGTGCAAGTAAACGGATGAAGAAGTTTGTTCTAACTCTCATGTTCCTTTTTTTTTTTTTTGGAGCTTCAGGTGATCCATGATCGGATTTCTGAGAGGCTTGATGGCGGGTCTGCAGAGAATCGAAGTGCAAGTAAACGGATGAAGAAGTTTGTTCTAACTCTCATGTTCCTTTTTTTTTTTTCCTCTCTAACATCGTTTTGTCAATTATGTGTAGACACGAGCATTTGGACTCTCTGGTACTGTCACTTGTTCAAAGAATCTACTCCTTAATCTTTTCTTGCAATCGTGACTTAGTTTGGCAAATTGTTGCTTTGGATTTTAATTGCAGCGAAGGCTACTAGATGAATTTGATCTATCATGATCTTTACCAGTCTACTCGTCTTGAGAAATTTGTAACAGGTAATGAACAGTTTCTAGGCAGTACTTCTCTTTTGATTGTTTCTTTATGTTGAAAGTTTGATATGAGATAAAATGGTTAATTGGCAGCTTACGGACAATTCTTGAAAGTTAATGAAGAACAACCTGTGACGTGAAAACGTGATCGTTCATGGAGGAGATGCTGCAAGAGGCTGATCTGGTATATGGAATCCACAGAACAAACTGAACTAGTGATGTGGTTTCTAGAGTTTAACAAATCACAGGAATGCGTAGAATAAAGGTCGTGACATAATTACTCTCTGCTTGTTTTTTTTTTGTTAATCTCTATTAATTGTATAGATTTGTAGATGTGAGATTTTTTTTGGAGTTAGATTGTGTGTTCTTTGGTACTTGTAATGTAATATTAAAGTTGTAACGTAATATTAAAGTTATGTATGATATAAAATATGCTTTGTATTTAATATTAAATTTGAAAATATAATTAATTAATAATGTGAAAAAATAGAATTTAAAAATATTGGATAATAGTATACAGAACGTGCTATTGTATAGGTGGTTCGAAGCAATAAAATATAGCATCAAGATATTGCTATTGTATAAAAATTTATTATAGCGTACAAAACGTGCTATTGTATAGGTGCTACCTACCATAGCTGCCGATGTCACGGCACGACTGAAAATGCTATCAATAACATATGATAGCATTTTTTTCGTGCTGATAATGTCCATATTTGTTGTAGTGGGAACATCAATCTAGTTTATATGACTTATATATTCCAGATTTTTAACTCGTTCTTTACTTGTAAAAATTCTTAAATTAAACAAGCTAGAAATGCAAGTTCTGAACTGGTGTCGATCGACACTACCTTAGTGTCGGTCGTCACCGAATGGTGTCGATCGACACTACATTAGTGTCGGTCGTCACCACCTGATTGGTGTCGATCGACACTACATTAGTGTTGGTCGTCACCGGAGAGTGATGTCGATCGACACCAAGTCGATCGACACCCTTTTCACAGAAAACCTAATTGGTGTCGATCGACACTGGATTGGTGTCGGTCGACACCGAAGAACCCAGAACGGCGTTCTTCGTCAAAAACGATTTTGAACAAGGGGATCTTACAAAATTTCAATAGATTCAATAGAAACACACCGCTCTGATACCACTGAAGGATTTCGTTCAGGTTTTAATCGAATTAAAACAGCCCTAACAACAATCCTAAGTCACGGATCTTGTGCCAATTGAATCTATGTTGAATATATGTCAAATCTCGAACATACCTTAGTATTTGCAGTGGAAGAAGATCAGGTAATCGAGATCAGGAAGCGCCTCAAGTGCTGCGCCTCTACAGAAGTCCACACGCACACAAACTGGACGACGGGATGCTAGTGCCTTCGCGAACGATTCGCGTTTGAGTTTTCTCTTCGTTTTCTGAGTTTTCTGTGGCAGCCAAAGGCTTCTTCTATCTTACAAACTCGAGCCCTCATATCATATATATAGGCTGGAGTTGCCGACAGGTGTCGATCGACACCCACCATTGGTGTCGATCGACACCCTCACAGAAAGTCAAGGATCGAGAAGACGATCCCGAGTGGTGTCGATCGATACTCACTATTAGTGTCGATCGACACCCTCATAGAAAAACGATATCGACGTATATCTTATATGCGTTAATCATGATCATTACTCTAATGATCAAAACCCAATTTATAATATCCAGTTTGCTTAGGTGTGTGACCCTATAGGATCATATGATAATGGTAATGAGTTCATAACTCATAAGTTATAAGCGGCTTCTAGCAAAACATTATAACCGTCCAATATCATATGATTGTCTTATCTCGACATCACGACTTTACTAGAATAAATACAAGTCTGATTTCAGGACATTCCCTTCAGAGACTTCAGGTTAAAATTAGTTTACTCAGAATTGTCACGTGTTGGGCTCAGCTCTCAGGTGTTGGGCTTCATTGGGCCAAGACATTCGAAGCACTGAAGGAGAGAAGCTGGGCCTGATTCGCGTATGGCCCAAATCCGAAGGCGCGAGTGTTTTAAAGCGGAGCTGACTCGACTTCATCTTCTCCAACGAATTCACCTGAAAACCCAGAGAAAGACGTTAGATCGAAACAGAGAGAGAAAGAGGTTCTAAAGAGATTGGTAACCTAGGGTTAGCTTTCTTATCTTCTTTAAGTTTCTGGGGTTGATCGGGAATTCTTTTAAGGGTTTGTGCTTTTGATGTAATCTGCGGTTCTGCAAACTTTGTATTCGATTCTTCTCATTAGTGGATGTTTGGAGGGACAGTCCTCCACGAGATGTAGTGATCTTTTCAGATCATGAACTCGTTAAATTGCTGGTGTCAATCTCTTCTAGTTTCTACAATCATAAAAAGCGATTAAGGGATTAGTTTGATTGAAGAGGCAAATTCGTCAACAAGTGGTATCAGAGCACCAGGTTCTAGCGTAATCTACTAAGGAGAAAAAGGAGCCAAGAAGGGAACTTAGCTGTTCTCAAGTAGCGGTTGAAGCATCTCATCTACATCTTCAAGAATGGCGATGGTCAAGCTTGAGCCGATGCAAGGAAAATTCAAGATGGAGAAGTTTACCGGCAAAGGTGATTTCGGCATATGGAAGTACAAGCTTCTCGAACAATTAGAGATTCAAGGACTCGCAGAAGTCCTTGATGAAGATGCAACCATGTACCAAGATTCTTCAAAATTAGAAGAAGGAGAAGAACCGAAGCTTGACCCATTGAAAGTTGCAAAAGACACACGGGTCAAGAACTTACTTGGTACATGTCTTTCGGATCTGATCATCAGGAAAATATACCATGAGCAAACTACTTATGGAATGTGGAAGGCACTTGAGCAAGATTACCAAACGAAGACTCTTCCAAATCGTATCTTCCTTAAAGAACAGTTTGCGAGTTACAAAATAGAAGAATCCAAAAGCATTGAGGAGAACATGGATGGTTTCCTAAAGTTGGTTCAAGATCTTGCAAGTCTAGACATCACCATAAGCGATGAGGATCAGGCAATTCAGATTCTCACAGGTTTGCCTCCGCTATATGAACCACTGGTTCATACCCTCATGTATGGTGCGGGAAAGGATACCCTAATTGTTAAAATGTTAAAACCTATGTATATGCAAAGGAGGCTAAACTACGACAGAAGGGGTTATTAAACAAGTCTCGCAAGCAAGACGAAGGTCTATACGTTGAGGAAAGGGGAAGGTCCAAGGAGAGATCAGACAAGGGCAAAGGAAAGAAAA
The DNA here is from genome assembly GCA_010577795.1 of Isatis tinctoria. Lineage (NCBI taxonomy): Eukaryota > Viridiplantae > Streptophyta > Magnoliopsida > Brassicales > Brassicaceae > Isatis > Isatis tinctoria. The sequence continues at coordinate 10,824,407 of CM021248.1, read as the reverse complement.
GCAAGTCAAGATCCAAGTCACGGGATATATCAAACTCAAAGGCCAAATACAACAAGAAGGGACAAAGCGAATGTTTCATTTGTTGAAAAGACGGCCACTGGAAAAGGGACTGCCCACAAAAGAACAACAACAAGCAGACAGACTGAGCTAATTTGGCAGCTGAGCCCATGGTGTTAACTGCGAGTGCACAAGACCCACAGGGAGTTGGGATTCTAGACTCTGGATGCTCTTTTCATATTACACCTGACAAGAGTGTTTTATTTGATTTCAGGGAGCTAACAGAAGGAGGAAAGGTCCTAGTGGCAAACAATGCACTCACAGAAGTATAAGGAATAGGCAATATCAGGATGCTAAATCCAGATGGGACCACTGTTACTCTAACGGATGTGAGGTACATTCCTTCTATTAGCAGAAATCTAATATCCTATGGTATGCTTGAGAAAGCAGGTTGCAACTATGAGGGTGGAGACTACAAGGTCACATTCTACAAGAAAGGCAAAAAAGTCATTAAGGGAAAGTATGGAGACGGTCTCTACAATCTACAAGGAACAGTTGTTAAAGGACAAGCAAATGTGGCAAAGTCCGAGTTGAACATGACAGAGGTCTGGCACACAAGGCTCGGACACATGAGCATGGGCAACATGACTGAACTAATGAAGCAGGGGTACTTGTCACTGAAGAATAGTGACAAGATTGGGTTTTACGAAAGCTGTGTGTTAGAAAAATCACACAGGCAGAGTTTTCCCTCAGCAAAACACACTACTAAAGGCATCCTAGACTATGTTCACTCAGACTTATGGGGTTCTCCAGCTAATCCAGAAAGCTTGAGTGGCTGCAAGTACTTTTTAAGTTTCATAGACGACTTTTAAAAGAAAGTCTGGGTTTATTTCCTAAGGTCTAAAGACGAGGCTTTCGACAAGTTCAAAGAGTGAAAACAGGCCGTGGAAAATCAAACCGGGAGGAAACTTAAGTGTCAAAGGACTGACAATGGACCAGAGTTCTGAAATGATAATTTTGATGAGCTATGTAAGGACTCAGGAGTTAAACGTCACCGTACATGTACTTATACCCCCAGAAGAATGGTGTATCCGAAAGGATGAACCGTACTATCATGGATAAGGTTAGGAGTATGCTAGCAGAAAATGGCTTGAGTAAAGAGTTTTAGGCAGAAGCAACTTCTACATCTGTTCACCTAATAAACAGGACACCTAATTCTATGATTGAGTTCAAGCTACCAGAATAAGTCTGGACAGGGGTTAAACTGGATCTAAGTCACCTAAGAAGGTTCGGGTGCTCTGCTTACGTTCACACGGTACAAGAAAAGACTAGTCCTAGGGCAGTGAAAGGTGTCTTTATGAGCTATCCCTTTGGGGTTAAAGGATACCGTGTGTGGGCTACCTGAAGAAGGGAAATGCACTACCAGCAGTAACATAGTGCTCCATGAGGAAGAAGTATACAAAGATACTTTAACTACCTCAATTGAGTCAGGTGAGACTCAGGAAAAGGCTAACGAGAAGTTGACTAAGAAGAGCAGAAAGGTAACATGCAGGAAGGATCTAAACCAAGGACCTACATCTAGTGTTTATGAACAAGCAGAGTCATCAGGTCAAGGTGGAGATAACTCAGACGTGGAAAACTCAAGTGATTAAGAGTTTTCTTAAACCGAGGAATCAGATGATGAGGTTTCCGAGTCTAGTACTAATGTTCAGTCATTGGATGGTTACATGCTTGCTAGGGATCGTGAAAGGAGACAAAATGTCAGTCCTCCTTCAAGATACGAAGACGCTAATCTCGTGGCCTATGCCCTATCAGTTGCCAATGATCTAGAAGTGGAGGAACCTAAGTCCTATGCTGATGCTATGAGGTGTGCTAAGAAGAAGTTCTGGACAAACGCAGCAAACATAGAAATGTCATCCCTAAACAAAAATGGTACTGGGATTCTAATTGAAAAACCGGAAAATCAAAAGCTAGTTGGGTGCAAATGGATATTCAAGCTAAAGCCACGCATTCCAGGAGTTGAAAGCCACCCCTACAAGGAAAGATTAGTAGCTAAGGGTTTCTCTCAGCAATAGGGAATTGACTACAATGAGATGTTTTCACCCGTAGTGAAACACGTGTCTAGTCGGCTAATATTCTCAATCGTGGTCAACCGTGACAATGAACTAGAACAAATGGATGTTAAAACAGTGTTTCTGCATGGTACTCTAGATGAGATGATTCTCATGGAACAACCGGAAGGATTCATTAAGAAAGGAGACGAGAACAAGGTTTGCCTATTGAAGAAATCTCTCTATGGGTTAAAACAGTCTCCTAGACAATGGAACCTAAGGTTTGATGAGCTTATGAAAAGGGAAAATTTTATCATAAGTGAGTTTGATACATGCATGTACTTAAGAGATGTTCAAACTGATAAAGAGATCTATCTTTTGCAATATGTAGACGATATGTTAATTACATCAGGTAACATAAAGGTTATAAAAGCGTTAAAAGATAGCCTAATCAGGGAGTTCGAGATGAAGGACCTAGGTCGAGCATCAAGAATCCTTGGAATGTACATTACTCGTGACCAGCAACAGGGTACACTCGTTCTATCTCAGTCTAAATATTTGGAAAAGGTTTTGAAAACATTTGGAATGTTTGAGGCTAACCCTGTAGTGACTCCTGCGGCATCTCACTTTAAGCTAAAAAGTTTAACTGAAAAAGAAGAGATAGAATAGTCTGAATACATGAAGAATGTATCCTATGCTAGCGCTGTAGGTAGTCTTATGTATGTTATGGTGGGATCAAGACCTGACCTAGGTTATGCAGTAGGACTGACTAGCCAGTTCATGTCTAGTAGTCCTTGTAGAGAACACTGGGAAGTAGTTAAGTGGGTGTTAAGATATGTTTCCGGATCCTATAACATGAATCTGACCCTTGGGAAAAGTTCAGAGTTCATTGTTGAGGGTTTTTGAGATTTTGATTATGCTACTGACTTAGATAAACGATGATCTGTATCAGGTATTGTGTTTCAGGTTGGAGGAAACACAGTTTCGTGGAAATCTTGTTTACAATCAGTTGTAGCTCTTTCTACTACCGAAGCAAAGTACATGGCTCTGACTTTGGCAGCGAAAGAAGCTTTGTGGTTAAAAAGGTTTTGAACTGAATTAGGTTATCCTCAAGGTAAGGTGTAAATTCACTGTGATTCTCAGAGTGCAATTGCTCTAGCTAAAAATGTAGCACATCACGAGCGAACTAAGCATATGGATACTAAGTATCATTTCATCAGAGATGTAGTAGCTCAGGGTGATGTTATACTATCTAAGATTCACACATCTAAGAATGCAGTAGATTTCTTAACTAAAACGGTACCTGGATGAAAGTTCCAGCTATGCCGTGAGGTTCTGAATGTCGTTTGAAATGACTCGCGGCCTCAGGTAACTCTACTCATACCTCGCATCAAATCGTTTAACACATTAGCTTTCAGAACTGAATGTGAGTGCGAAATGCGTTGGTAAAGTAAGAAACTTAAGAAGAAAGGGGAAGAGGTTACCTGAGCGTCGAGGTCACTTGAGAGTTGAGCTGTTGAGAACTCTCAAGAGTATGAGTGACTAGTAGAGTGTTGGATCTGTTCGGGTATGTGTTAGACTTCTCTGCAGGACTCTAGGTTGAAGCAGATCTGCGAATCCTTGCTCCGGAAATGGACAAGGAGGAAGAGGAGTCAATTTTAAGTCAGAGTAAGACATCAGAAAGACATGCAAAGCGTATAGAGAAGAAACTATAACCTTGTGCAAGTGCGTGATGATGACTTGTTCGAGGTGGAGCTCGCCGGAGCTCAGTACCGGAAACGGTAAAATAACAAGGAGGAGAAGTCAGAAGAGGTAAGTTTTGACTCGAAGTTTAAAGCTTTGATTTCTAACATAATTGTGTCTTTGAAGGAAAAAAACAGGTTAGGAGCTCAGATACTTACTGGTGGAGCTTCTGCATGACGGAAAAGAGAGGAGATCCGTCGGAGTTTCACCGGAGCTAATGAGGACTGTCGTATCGCCTTCGGCGACTCCAGAGAGAGAGAAGAGAGAGATCGAAGGTAAGTCGGTGTTCGGTCTGAGCCAAAGGTGGAATTTTGTCACGTGTTGGGCTCAGCTCTCACGTATTGGGCTTCATTGGGCCAAGACATTCGAAGCACTGAAGGAGAGAAGCTGGGCCTGATTTGCGTATGGCCCAAATTCGAAGGCGCGAGTGTTTTAAAGCGGAGCTGACTCGACTTCATCTTCTCCAACGAACTCACCTGAAAAACCAGAGAAATACATTAGATCGAAACAGAGAGAGAAAGAGTTTCTCAAGTGATTGGTAACCTAGGGTTACCTTTCTTATCTTCTTTAAGTTTCTGGGGTTGATCGGGAATTCGTTTAAGGGTTTGTGCTTTTGATGTAATATGCGATTCCGCAAACTTTGTATTCGATTCTTCTCATTAGTGGATGTTTGGAGGGACAGTCATCCACGAGATGTAGTGATCTCATTACAAGAAATAAGGTAGATAGTATCACTTATAAAGTGTCAAAAAAAAACTGATATAATATAGAATCACTATGAAAAATTGACACTAAATATGTGATTTTACATCAGTTAAATTAGTTGATACTAATACTAATCTGATTAACATCAATTGAAATATAAATGATACAAGTTAATATTAATTTGCATCATTTTTAAAAAATCAATGCAAATATGAATTTATGTCATTTACATAACCAAAATAAAAAGTTTAAAAAATTAACATCAGTCATAACTGATGTTAATATTTATTTCAGTTATAAAAAGTAATGCAAATATAAATTGTAACGTTCACTTATTTAGTTTGATAATATTTGTTATGAATATGTGTTTATTATTAAAACATGCATTAACAATATATTAGTAATACAATTAGTAAAATTGACTTCATTCATTCACTTCACTCAAAAATTTCATCTCTTCTCATATATTTTTCAAAGAATTTTCTTTAGATTTCATTTTGTAAGAAAGATGATTCGTTTACTTTTTATTTTATGTTCAGTTTTAATTTTTACTTCGATTTATGATCTTTTCATATGAGATTTTTACGCCGGCAGAGTTTACCATAACTGTTGCATTACTTTTTTATGCATTGTTTTTCCTTGTAATCGCTTGTATTATCCATGTAAACATCTCATCTTAAATATGAAATAATATTACCTTACTAATAATATTACCATTTGGTCAAAAAAAAACGGTAATAAATTATTGCTAACCCAAAATCTGTATCATTGGATTATTTCTTTTTTTAGTCAGAAATGTTTTGGTCAAACAAAAATCTGTATCATTAACATCAGTTATGATTGATGTTAATATTGTTAAACTTTTTATTTCGGTAGAACATGACAGAAGAGATAGAACAAAGAGGAGAAGAGAAACATTACCTGGAGAATGAGAGGAGTTGAGAGAAGAGTGAAGAGGCAATAAGCGAAGAAAAGTGAAGAGGCAACAAGCGAAGTCAAGCTCCTTTCATGGTTGCTGCTTTGAAGAATCGAGAGTGACGAAGAGTGAAGAGGATTAGGTTAAGTTTTGCTGTAATTTTTTAATTTAGTTAGGGGTAAAATTGTCATTTGGTTTTTTGACTGGATCCATCTCCAGTCAAATGCATCGATTGGGCTCAGCCATATGAACTTTAAAAATTTGCCTCAATTTTTAAAGTTCAGTTGGATGGTCCAGCCGGATGGTGTTCAGTTTTGGCATCAAACGAACATCAAAACTCAGTTCCATCCAGATGGACCATCCAACTGAACAAACGAACAAGGCATAAATCCATCGTTAACACTCACGAACTCAGTAAGAACATATATTGATGCCCTCATATATTCGCTGGTATCGAATCAAGACAGTTTTTAGTCTGGTTCGAACAAGAATTAGTCGCCGGAGGTGGCTTGAACCAGCGATTACACCGACGTGTTAATTTCCCTTTTGATTAAATTAGGGGTCTTCAACTGAATGTAAGAGGAAGATGACGACAAGATTTAAGTTACACAAATTGTTTTTCATTTTTTTATATTTTCATAATTATTATAATCGTATCATTGTAATTAATATAAACTCTCTTGGTGTTATGGTCTTTTTACACTCTTTTGACAAATATTTTTGAATGAGTGCTAGATTAGTAATATTTTGATGAATGAATGTCAACCTGACTAATTTTCTCTTTTTAAAAAGAGTTAGATGAGATAAAACGGAAAACTACAGAATATAGACATTGCTATAATTATATATTTCATATACTTCAAAAGAAATTCTGACGATAAAATAGTAGTTGTAACGATATAAGGGTATGTGAGCATAAATTTGATTTCGTAAAAAAACGTACAAATTTGCTGGACATTTGTATTTTAAATTGAATAGTGGATTAAAAAAATACTAAGTTCAGTGCTTCCTAGTGTTTTATAATATTATAGTATCAATATTAACATAAATTAGGTAAACCAACTCATATAGTATATATATTTGCACATTCATAATTTTTTATGTAGCTGGTTGTGGCTGCAATTACCACTAGGTCCCAACCCATGCATGCACACATATCTAGCTTTGAAGTTGAACCAATTCTTTTTTTATTTTGTGAGGAATATATCCTCCACAAACATGTTGGCATGACTTTACAAAATGTCATATAAATTATATTGAAGAACTCTTTTCGTCTGGGTCAAAAGTTTATACAATAAAAAGTGAGTTTTAGTCCTTTTATTTTAAGTTCTAATACATTTGTGTCTGATTAAGTATTTATTTAACTACTATAATAGATATCTAATTTTAGAGAAAATAAACGTTAATAAATGCCTATCTTTGATTTTTTTTTTTAATATAGACTTATGTCTTAATCTCATCCTTAATCCGAGACCAGTCTTTGTATTCATCTCATGGTAAAAATATCTCTCTCACAATAAATTCAATAGCACAGCAAGATCAATTCATGTGCTTAATCATTAGCCCACCACATCCAGTGGTAGCAGAAAATTATTAGCTTTACAGTGATACTATATATTAGTAATCCCCTATATATTATTGAGTTAATTGGCGAGATGATAAGAAATCAAAGCTAAATTAGTTTTTTACAAATTTAATCCAGAGTCCAAACAATGATAATATTTCACCACCATTCCTACCCATTATAACCCCTTGCTCTCCTCATTTTTTTCTTTTTTCTTTTTCCATTGGGCATTTAATTGTCTCTCCAACATGAATGTTCCATCTTCTCTCTTATCTCAAAACCGCCCACATATTCGAGTCTGTTTAGAGAACTACATTTACAGAGAAACATTTAGTTATGTATGCGTTTTATATAACTGTAAAAATTTACAGATGAAAGTTTTCAAATTACATTAAATAATGATTAAGTCACATGCACTCTAATTTTTTACGTGTTATTTAAAATATGTTTAGCCAGTTACATTTAAAATTATATAGAGTTACATTTAAATCACATGCAATTTTATGCCTTTATGTGTTACAAAAAATGTTTAACAATCAACATTTAAAATTACATGCATTAAACTATAAATCACATGTAATTTTATGGTTTTGTGTGTTATTAAAAAGTATACATTCGTCAACCTAATATGTAAGTTTACATGCATTAATATTTTGAGATAACATGTAGCAATAATAAAATCACACTTAGCATAACTCAGTTTCAAAGTCATTAAAGTTTTAAAATTACATGCAATAATGATTAAATCACATGCAACATATTTTTTTTTTTGTTGAAATGTTAAATTTATTTATCAACAAAAAAGGTTTACACTCTCATGATCTAAATTTGTGGTCATAAGAAGCTACAATCTCCCATTACACGAGGCAATAAAAGGTGAATGGCAAGAAAAGTAATTCCCTACCGAGGTGTTGCATTGGTGATCCATCTCGATATAACTTCGTCTTCTACAATATGCATATTTGTTTGGAGAGCCTTTAGCCGGTTTATAGCATCCTTGTGAACCATTCTAGCTATATAGATAGGGGAATGAGATGGGGCACCACGTACGCGCCCATTTCTCTCTCTCCAAATCAAGTAAACAGCAGTATTGAATGCCATTCGAGCAAGCAAGTCATCCAATTTATGTAACCTATTGCACGTAAGGTAGTTTACCGTTCCTGCCCAATCTGGAGTGATTCTAGCGCGAAGGATTGAAGCAAGTAACTTTGTCCAGACCGTGTTAGAGAATGGGCAAGCGAAAAAGAGGTGATCCCTTGTTTCATTTGTCTCGCCGCAGAGAGTGCATGATTGATGTCGACCCCCTGCTGCAGTGCGAGTACCCGTCGACAGCCGGTTAAGACATGCGAGCCAAGTTATGAAAGCATGGCGCGGAATAGCTTTATGAGTCGACACTAAACGAGTCCAATGAACCGGTTGTCTTACCTCACGGATTTGATCCCAGGTCCGAGAAGAGAGAAACCTGTTTTCAAATTTATCTTGACGTTGAAGCCACAGAATGGTGTCCGGACCTTTATCATGTGAGGGTGGTGCAGCTCCGCTTAGTTATTCTTGGAGGCGATGGATTTAGGGTCCTCGTGCACGACCAATTTTCCATTCATGCTCCTGAACGTGGCTTTGAACATCTATCCCACACAATTCGACCGAGGTAGAGTGTCCGCCTTTGTCCTGGCTATCATGGTTTTCTCGCTTATGGCAGTCATCTTTCCCCCTCCCTCTAACGCCAGTTCTTAAGAACGTTCTTTTCTGTTACCAATTGGGTGTGTGCCTTCTGCGCAAACTGGGAGTCTATTGCGCAGAAGGCACACACCCAATTGGTAACAGAAAAGAACGTTCTTAAGAACTGGCGTTAGAGGGAGGGGGAAAGATGACTGCCATAAGCGAGAAAACCATGATAGCCAGGACAAAGGCGGACACTCTACCTCGGTCGAATTGTGTGGGATAGATGTTCAAAGCCACGTTCACGTCCCTCTTGAGATTGGTTTGGCCGGTGGTCGACTCCGGCTGATGCGCTGTCCAGCCGAGTTCTTCGGGGTCCAATCGTCCTATATAAGCTTGTATAGCTGCTTCAAACCTCTTCTTCAGTTGTTTGGACTTGGAACGGGTCATTGGTCCTCCCAAAACGGTTGGTGGTTCTGGGTCCGACTGGATGTTTACATCATTCCCT
>CM021248.1:10352627-10815164 GCA_010577795.1 Isatis tinctoria | reverse complement strand
ATCGTCAAAGGAGAAGACGATACAAATTACAAAGTAACACATCAATTACTCTTGAGTTAAAATTTTGATGCAGGATAAAAAAAAAAAAAGCAAAGCGTGAATAATAGAAGCTATGCTTGGTGGTTTTTAGAACACGTGGCAGGAACCAAGGATGTAGAATGACGATGACGTGGACACTCACCGAGCTTTTGGGAGCACCTTTTATTAGCATATATAAATTTTAAACTTTGATTAAATGGTAATGACATAAACCGTAATATAGCACGATATATCATGTTTTTCTAATGTATCATGTTTTATTAGTATATATATTACGATTTTATTCAAGTTAGAGGTTTATTGGATTTGGATTTATTGGTTTATTAGATTTTCTATTATTAATATAAAAGTCAAAGTTTTATTAAATGAGATTACTTGATATTGAAGTTAGGGTTAGTCAGACGCCATTCTCGAGTGTGGATGAGACAGGTGTTACATAATCAAAAATAAAACATAAATACATAAAAGATTAACACATCATTCGATAAAAAATATTAGAAAAAGCCAATCAAAATCAAGCATAAATATACATCGGATACTTAATATGATTCATAAACTTAAGTGATCACACACATTCGATTATTCGGTTCGACTAAGTTAGGTTTTTTTTTCAATTTTTAGAGTTTTATAAAATAGATCATATTTATGATCAAACTATAATTTGGTTCGATTTTGGTTACATTTTCAGAGTTTTTCAGAGCAAAACTTCTTAGAAAGATAGAACGCGAAGCATCGGATACAAGTTTGTGTTCCAAAAGAGCACTTTAATGTGTACCTTATAAAAGCTTAGAAAGCATATTTGGGGTCCAAAAAATGTCCTATGGGGTTTCCAAACAAAACCATTTTCGCAAAACTTCTTATAAAGATAGAACGCGAAGCATGGGATACAAGTTTGTGTTTCAAAAGAGTACTTTACATTTTGTCTTGGATTTTTACAGAGAAACATAAGAAAAAAACAAAAATTATTTACTAAAATAAGTGAGACTATAGATTTAAAAAAAAATTATATATAACTATAAATATTATTTTTAACTGAACTTTGGTAGTTTAGTTTGGTTTTGTTCTGTTTTACAAAATTCAGTTTGGTTTGATTCATCTTAGGTTAACTTAATATATAAATTCTCATTCCATTCGGATTATTTTTGTGAGAGCCAAAACTCACACCGTCAAAACTTATATTTTATGGGGGCTCGAAAATCCTATTTAAAAGAACTAAAGGACCGAAAATGTAAAAAGAATATTTTATTGATATTTTCCCGAAAGTACAAGAATAATTAGCAAAAGTTGAAAAGTCTTATATTGCTAAGGCTCTTAATACTCGTATTTCTGATACCTTTAACCCTTACACATGCATACATTACTAATGATCATAGGGTGCTAAAATTCCTTCTGGGCGATGTGGGACTTTGTTCCTTTCTTCCAGCCGCCGACCTAGTCTTTTGGGCCCGAGATCCGGCCGAAATCTTCTGACATCCGCCTGCATGTTCCGACCCAAGTCTGGCACGCCTTTTATTATTTTATCTACTTTTAATGAACAATGATCGATAAATAGCAATCCACGAACAGTAACCAGATCTCAATTGGGAGTTAATCGATTTTTCGATTAACCTTTCCTCGGGATGAACAGTTCCTTATGTTTTTCCCGCGTAAACGGTTTTCGAACGTTTTACGAATTTTGAGACCAAGCCTCCCGTTCTTTCCTCAAACTTCTAGCCGCCGGTTTTAGTGCCGACGTTCGGCCGCCGGTTTCCACCTCGTATGCTTGGGGGGCTGGCTGGCGACCGTGGTCGGCCGGTCTTCGGTCTGTGGGCGGCTCGGAAATGATCGTGGGTTGTCGGACAGTACTCTTGGGCATTTTGGAATCAGGACGTGCAGATGCCTAGTCCTGAATCGATCCGAGCTTGAAGTTATGCTCGAAGGACGGACCATGCTTGGATGGATTCCGGGTGCCTGGTTTTAGCCCAGCCGCCGGATCATGCCGGACAGTCCACGGGCGGCTGGCTTCGTCCCAGCCGCTGGATCATGTTCGACTGACCACGGGCGGCTGGCCTTGTCCCCAGCAGCCGGACCCTGCTTCGACTGACCGCGGGCGGCTGGCCTTGTCCCAGTCGCCGGGCCATGCTCGGACAGGTCCTGGCCAGCCGCCGGACCATGCTTGGATGTCTCCCGGGCGGCTGGCCTTAGCTCTCCGGTTTGTGGCCGTGATAAGTTCTGTTTGTTCTTGACCTTGAGTTCCTGTTCCGTTAATTTTCGAGGAGGGGATTTTGACCCCAACAATTTTATTATTTGGTTCTGTTTGAATTTGAAAAATTCAATTCAGCAGGTTCGAGAGATTTGTCTAAATATTGGAAATTTTCTCAGCTCTAGTTCCCCATATGCCAGTTTGATTATGTTTGAAAGTTTTTAAAAAATGAGAAAATAGCATTCACAATCCTAGACAGAGATCTTAGAAATTCATATAAAAGATTCACACATCATTAGATAAAAAATCTTTAAAAAAGCCAATCAAAATCAAGCATAAATACACATCGGATACTTAATATGATTCATAAACTTAAGTGATCAGACACATACGATTATTCGGTTCGGTTTAGTTATGATTTTTTCAGTTTTCAAAGTTTTAAAAAGGGGTGATTTTTAGAATAAGAAAAAATAACTGAAATTAGTTTTGTAGAAAGAGAGAAGAGAGAGATAGGAAGAGAAAGGAGGAGAGATGGAGTGGTTTTGGTTAGTTTTCATATTTTGGTTTTTTTTTTTTTTTTTTTTTTTTTTTTTTTTTTTTTTGCTTCATAGCACCTAACTCCTCTTTTATAAAACAGATCATATTTATGATCAAACTATAATTTGGTTGGATTTTGGTTACGTTTTCAGGGTTATAAAAATTATATCTCATTCGGATAAATTATATTTTGTTTTCGATTTTAACAAAAAAAAGCTGGGAAAAAATAATTTACTAATTTAATTAAGATTATAAATTTCTAATATAGTTTCCATCTATATAAGTAAATTTTTATTCTGAAAAATTCAGCATGGTTTCTGTATAGATCAGTTTGTCTTGGTTTGAGTTTAATTAATTTAGTATATAGATATCTATTTCATTCGGGTTACTTGATAATTTGGTTTGGTTTGGATTTGAGAAGTTTTTCAGGTTTTAGAATATATATCTTATTCAGGATCACACTTTAATTTGATTCGGTTCAATTCAAATTTTTAGGGTTTTGGAATTTTTTGATTTTGAAAAATAATATTCGCTAGTAATTTAATCCACGTTTGAGTGGGGCAAAATTTTGTGGATTAAAATTTGATAAAGCATTTTGTATTCTTTTTTCTAATTAATGCATGATTGTTAAATTTATAATTTGACAGTATTATAATAAGTCAATCTATGAATGTTGGAAGGTTAAAATTTATGATGAGTTGTGTTTATTTATTTTAGTTTTACATTTAAAAGATGATTACTGAATTTGAACTATATTTTCAGTTATCGATTTTCGGTTTGGTTAATTTAAACCTGAGTTATAATTTATTTTTGTATAGCTTATGTTAAGTTGTATACTCATATTTTTTTCTGATTAATGATTGTTAAATTTAATATTTGACAGTTTTATAAGTCAATCTATGAATGTTGGAAGGTTAAAATTTATGATGAGTTGTGTTTATTTATATTAGTTTTATATGTAAAAGATTATTACTTATTTTGAACTGTTTTTCAGTTATTTATTTTCAGTTTGGTTAATTTAAACCCGAGTTATTATTTTTTCTGTATATATTAGATTAAGTTGTATACTCATTTTGTTCGACTGAGTTCTTAATATTATTTATGTATATGTCATTGAACTTTAAAACAAAACATGGATTATTTGTAAGAAACAATTGGCTATATGGCCATGAAATTACATGTAATTGGGAGGAATGCCATTTCTACTGTTCAATTTTGTTTTAATACAATCGTACCCCTACCTTCATCAAATCGTGGGCAAGTAATATATGAGAAATATAGCCTACATTTAGGGCACTCATTACATCTACAATTGAACTCTCTCTTTTCTATACTTGTAATAATTGCATGAAAGAAAATAGCTTCGTTTTTGCCAGATACAAAACCCTTTGGTATATCCGCCTCAACACCATTTTAGAGGCTTTGTTAAACGTATACTGTAACCAGAAAATTCTTGTACCAGAAACAAAGGTGACCTGACTAAATTCTTCGCTTCTAATTTTCTTATATTTCTTTTGCCCGAGTGAAGGTTAATGTAATTACTTAGTTCACCTTAGATTTCTGGGAAGTATGTACTACACGCGCTGTACCTCTTCGTACTCAATATGCTGAGGAAATATAGATCTTAGAATATAAAAAGTTTGGGGTTTGCTGAAACCTTTGCGGATTAAATATTTTCCACTATTCTATGCCGGAATGACCTTCTGATAAATGTTTTGCAGATGGTGTCCTCTCGGGAAGTTGATGAGGAAGACGAGGTCGCTGTAGACGGTTTGGAAAATTTCCCCCCAGCCGGAACGTATGTTTGCCCCAAACCACGAGCCAGTTGGTGTACGAGTTTCTGCTTACCACACTTACGACGCCATTCGAGCTGTTTTGAGGGTCTTAGAGGCAGAAGAAGTTCAATATCTCCATGATTCGCCTTTCGGAACCTTTATCTCAACGGCCAAGAAACCTTCATTCTCCGGTAGATTTGGTCGATTTCTTATCTCGCGTCAACTTAAGGTGACTAAGCGACAGGAAGCCTGTTTTCTATTTGCCTCTAACCCGATTAGGTTTTCGCTGCGGGAATTCGGTATAGTTACGGGGTTACCAAGTGGGAAAGTTCCGAAGCAGACGAAGAAAAAAATGCAGAAGAGTATAAGCGATAAACCTTATTGGCCTACGTTGTTTGGGAAACTGGAGTCCGTATCGGTGAAAGATGTTCTGAGAATGTTGCGAAGAAAAACGGTTAAAGAAACAAATATACGGCTAAACTATGCTTGTTTGGCATTGATAGCATCTGTCCTTCTTCCTACTACGCACAACCCCAAGATCTCCAAAGAGCATGCAGAGCTTATTAAAGATATTGACATTTTTTTAAAGCATCCGTGGGGATGAGTGGGCTTCGATCTTTTGATCGGTAGTCTAAAGAAAAGGGACGAAGTTTCTTTGTCACAAGACACAGTAGCGCTTAAAGGTTTCGTTCAAGCCATACATCTAGTTATGGTAGAAGCTGTACCAGAACTAACTGGGGTCGTGGTGCAAGAAAGTTCTTCCGCTTCCGAAGATAATCACGATTCCGCAGTTGATGAAGATGAGGAAGATGATATAACTCCTCAGACATCGATAATATCCCTCAGTCCTGGTCACGCTAGAGCAGTTGACTCAGAATCCAAGGTAACTTTCTGAACATAAGAATTTGAACATAGCCACCCATGTAGAATGAAAAAGAATGAAAGTATATGTCTGCTAGCTAGCAAATTAGAGACTGTTGTAGGGGTTGCCAAATCGTCGTAAGTTAAAAAAAACGTGAAATAACTTATAATCTTGTGTTTGATTGTCGTTGAAAAATGTATTCTTCTATAAGGTGAGGTAGGTGATATTATTCTGTGTTCTTTTAAAGTCGTAGTGACATTTTGTCACATGTAAGTTATAATTAAGAATTAAGTGTCATATTAAGTACAGTTAGCTGCAAAACTGGGATATTGACCGCCTGTTTTTCTCCTCTTCACAGGGTCACGTTAACTGTATTATTTCCCCTCCTACGAGGGTGTATTTGGATGAGTCAGAATTTGAATGGAGCAACGAAGAGAGAGATGAGAAAGTGGATAATTTGTTGATGTGGATAATTTGTTGAAACTAGTCGAAGGCGCTGTAACATTTTCGCGGTCAATGTACAAAGGAGGAATGACCAAATCTGAGGTGGCTCGTAAGCGTGCTGATGCAAAACCATGGGATGATCAAAAGAAAATGGGAAACGAGCGAGGAAAAATTTTAAAGTGCCCAATTCCAGCTTAGACTTAAATGACATTGCAGTTGAGGTTGTTAACCGATTAAAAGAGGAAATGAAAGAAGGTAAGGAGAAGCTTAGCAGTCACATCAAAGACATGACCGAGATCAGAAAAGATTTGAAGAAATTCAAAACTTCTCTTCCCATTGATTTATCTACTCAAATAGTACAGATGCGGGCCGATATTATTAATGCGGTGAAGCTGGCCGTCGGTAGTTGTATCGAATTCAACTCCCATATGCTCTCTATCGGTAGACGAGGGAAGCCTTCATCTTCTGGTGCGGGTCATCGACAATCCTTGAGTAAAACACCATCAAGTTATATAGCCAAATTGATTGCAGATGTTAACGGTCACAAAAGCAAAGTTGGTAGATCGACTGGGAAAATAGTAAGTTGTATATAATGATGTTTTCGAAATTAGTATTTCATATATGTTTATGTGGTTAAGATTGCATTTAGTTGGCCATATAATAATTAATCTAATCGCCACCTACACTGTACAAAGGGTGGATACTGAACTGGAAGATGCCGTTCAGAGAAAGTATGACCATTCATCACCACACCATATCAATGTTGATGAACCAGTTCATGATGGGCCTGAATTACTTGGAGACATGGGAAAACGTAATGGGAAAGATATGAGAAAGGTATATAGTAAAGAATTAAAGAAATTTTCAACATAGTGTCCTCTGAAATTACTTTCATATGGCCCTGAATTTCGCGCTCTTTAGGATTGATTCAGAACGGTGTGATAATTTATTATTTATAGTGGACTGCAACAAGTATAAAGTTGAGTATTGACGGCTAAGTGAATAATGTTTGTTTTCTAAATGCGCCTTTTCCCAATCCGTATGAAGTGCACTTTCTTTCACAACCAATGTCAAGATGACCATGACACTGCACATGATGTTACAGTACACAAACTGTTACCTAAGCCTATTTATAGTAATGGTACCAATCGATCAAATAACCTGTCTTATAACTTGCGTTCTATGTGTAGGATGACAAATTCTCGCCTCTGCCATCTTTCTCGCTACTTTTGTTGCAGGAAAACCAGGAAAATGTCGACGATACTCATGAACCTGGATGGACCACACCAAAACGGATCAATGGCTCTATAGCCCCTCTGGGTTAAAAAGAAAGCTACTTTATCCCTCTTTTTTTTGTTGGGTAAAATCAATTTTTGTTTCAAAAAGGAAAAGAGGTTGATAACAATTTTACCCCTCATAACTCATACAAATCACAAAATCCCCAGCCCTTTCCCTTTACCCAACCCTAATCGACCAAAATCCGAAATTCAAAACCGAAATCGAAAACGAAGTTCGGATCCGACCCCACATCCACCACTCCTCCTCCGTTTTCCCTCCTCTGATTTCCTCCGTTCCGTTCTCTTCGAACTTTCCTCCTCGGTCTATCTCTGTAAATCAAATCTTTTCTCGCCGATTGCTTCGAGTAAGTTTGGTTTTTTTTGAGAAAAAGTTTGAATTTATAATTGAAAGGAGTGTTTCTTTGGGTCTGATAAGCTATGTCGTCGATTTGAATGTAGGAGGATTATCTAATATGGTGCGTACGATGAATCTGAGGCGATCAAAACGTCTTTCGGCTGAGTCTAAAAATGCAGAAGCTCCCGAAAGTCCACAAGCTCCGGAAAATCCACAACCTTCGGAAAACGAAGAAGCAGCCGAAAATCCAGGAGCTGAAGAATTAGAAGAGACCACCGGAGATAGCAGCCGAACCGTTTCGGACGCTCATTCTGATCATACAACAGTATGTATAATCGAGTTTGTATAGTTGTAATCCGTTTAAGAACTTACAAATTTAGGTTTTGCTTGGGATTTTATGTGAATTTGAGAGAAACACTAAGTAACACTGGGTAGAGCTAAGATAGAGAAGTAATACTAGGTTGAACTGGGAAACACTAACTTACAATTCTTCCAACTTTATGTTGCAGTTTACGAAGTCGATGCTTCCGTTGGAGATGTACTTCAAGCCCTCGCAGTATGGGAAGAAGATCAAGCTCTCCACTCGTTGTTATGTCATCGAAGCTGTGGAGACACTTAGAACTTGGTTAAGGCACAAGCTTTCACCTGAAGAGCTGAGTTGGTTCGAGGATCACCCGCAATTCAGTCATTTAACAACCACAAGCTGAACGGGATATGGTTGCCGTTTCTTTGCACGGCCGTGACAGACAAGAGAAGAGAAGCCTGGTTTGTAGTCAACCCGTTCCTATTAGATATGGTATCAAAGAGCATGCTCTCATGTCCGGTTTAAGCTGTCTGAGCTATCCCGAGAACTATGAGTGGTTGGGAGGTATGGAGTTTAAGGAGAAGATATTTGGAGCTAAAACGGCTGTCAAATACCCGGATGTGAAGGCGAAGCTTTTGAAGATGTAGCCATCTACAGATCGGATGAAGGCGGCCGTACTTTACTTTCTGTGTAGTGTGATAATTGGGGAGGCTAAGACAGGCGCGAAAGCTACTCCCGTGGAGCCCTTCTTCCTCAGAGCCGTCGATGATCTTGAGCTGTGCATGACTTTTTCGTGTGGGAGACTCTCGTTTGACAACAATTTGAAAGAGATCTGACACACGATGGATCACTTTGGTGGAGAAGTCTTTGGGACGAATTGGATTTACCCAAGTTTATGCCTTCCGTTGGAGGTAATTAAGAATAATGCAAATACATGTTATTTGTCTTAATTGAAGCTAACTGAAATTATATCTGTTGTTGTTGTAGCATTTACCATTTGAGGCAATCCCAGTACTGAAGAAGAAATTCGTTGAGGATGTTCCACATGCCAGAAAGACCTGCCCTCGGATGTGCAAGATGAATTTCAAGAAAGGCAATGGATTGAAAGGATCTCCCCTTTCCGAGCTGAATGATGGACTCGGTGACATTAAGGTTAGTGTGTTCCTTTCAGTTGTTATTTTAAAAAATTGTGTTGTTTATTTATAAATGTTTTTGATGTGGCAGGTTATTGATAGTATATTATTGGTCCCTTACGTGGAAGAAAAATCTCTTATGTCTCAAATTACTGAAGAGAATGAAGACGAAGATGTGGATGATGCTGTTGTGCACAGTTGGATGAAGTGCCTTGTAGAGGATGGCATTCAATTCTGCCTTGAAGATATGTATGCAGAAGATGTGGCAGCAAGGAAAGAGGAGAGTGTCAAGACTGCCCCAGCTGTGGGAGCACGGAAACGGGAAAGTGGAAAGACTGCCCCAGCCGTGGCAGTAGATGAAGCAAGCAATGCGGCAGGATAAGAAACAGCAACGAGAGCTGATTTGGCAGAACTCACTGAGCAAATCAAGGAGGCTTTGCAGGACTTGAGTACTAACATTCAGGAGGATTTTAAGATTATCAAATCTTTGGTTGATGAATTGGATAATAGACTACAAGTTGGGACGAAGCAAGTTGTAGTCATGGAGGGGTTTATGAAGCATGCGCAGAGAGACATGGCATATGAGAACTGGGAGCTACGTTAGCTCCTTCTATATTCCGGGAGAAAAGGTAATATTGTGTTGATATAAGAAATAGACAATGTAACACTTGGTAATACTGAGTACAACTGTGAGTGTATGCAGGGCAAAGAAGGTGCAGAGGACCTGGGTAAGGAGCAGAGTAAAGAAGCTGCACAAGACGTGGAGTTCAATAGTTCTCTCTATGATCATGATGGTGCTGATGGTGGAAAGGTAATGGTTATTTTGTTTTCTGTCAGCATAAAAGAGTGAAAAACTTGATAGTGATAATTAAAACTGTATGAGCAGGATCAGGAGCAGAATAAGGAGAATGAGGATCTAGTTGAGGATGAAAAGGATGAAGGACGAGATAAGGATCTGGAGCAGAATACGGAGAATGCGGAGCAAATATGGACAATGAGGACCAAGGAGACCACGAAAATGATGAGGCATGAGATGAGAATACTGAGCAGATTACGGAGAATGCTGAGGAGAAGAATAAGGAGAATGAGGATCTAGTTGAGGACGAAAAGGATGAGGGACGAGATAAGGATCTGGAGCAGAATACGGAGAATGCGGAGGAGCAGAATATGGACAATTGATGTACGAGTTTTAAACCCTATTTCCTACTGCAAGTGCACAGCAAATCAGAGTAGTACTTAGGGGTCGATCCCACGAAGACCAAGTTCACACTATGGTTTAATGAGCTAAAATCAAGAGCTAAGAGATTCGATAATGGAGTTGATGAAATCGTGACTAACAAGTTATGCAAATAAATCGGTTCTAACAATATTAAAGCAAGCGTTAGGTCAAGGCAATTCGCAGGAAATTCAGAGCAAGGTCAAACAACTATTCAGGTGTTTATTAAGAACAAGTCTAGAACTCAAAACACAAGGGTAATATTAATCCACTCTCGTGGTACTAATAACTTTATCTAGCAACCTAAAAATCCTAACTCTCGTTGGTATCAAAATCGCGGATAAGCATTAATGATCAAGTTTGATTTGTTCACAATTCTCCAATACATCTACTCTCGCAGGTAATGAATAAATCGCTCATCTAGATCTCTTCTAGCAACCTAGCAACTCTCGCTGTCTAGATAAACCTAAGATCATAAATAGATTGGCCAAATCTATTTAAGCATTAAGAACAACCTAGATGAAGACTACCGAATTTGATCCCTATTTGTGTTCAACCCTAGCTCATGAATTCCTTTGAAAACCTTAACCTAACTAATAGATCTACTCAGACATAATCAAAGATGAAAGAAATAAAACAGATGAATAAAAAGAATGCATCAAATCGATATTAAAAATAAGAAGTACTAGGGTTCAGAAATCTTCTCCAAATTGTAGCTTGAGATCTTCTCCCTTACAAAATAATTCCCAAAAAGCTCTAAGGTAGATAAAAAGATAAGATTCAAAGATATCTAAAAACTAAAACTAGGGAGAGTATTTATATTAGGTGTCATAGGCGGCTGGAAGGAGGCTGGGCTTCTTAAAGTCGGCGGCAATCATTAGGGTAAAACCCTTCTCTTTGTTTGCTTCCGCCTCATCGATTGGAGTTAGTGATTCTTCATAAGATTTTCCTTCTTTTCTTCAAATTTGATTCTTTTCTGTTCCAAAGGTTCCAAATGCTCCAAACTCCAATTTCAGCTCCAAAGCTACCTAAAACTCCTAATACACACTCAAAAACTCTAGAAAACAATTAGATAAAAGGGGTTAGAAAGGGTAAAAATCCCAACATATCAATTCCCCCAGACTTAGATCTTTGTTTGTCCTCAAACAAAAGTAAAATCAAGACTTAGAGAAAACGGTGGAGACTCACAAAATCTCAGAAACCATGAGTAAACCAATTTCATCAGACCACATACCTTAGAATAAGAGATACATTGCCTTACTGAAAACCTCAACAACAAAGTTCACCAACCTCAAACCATATGGTTTACAATCCCAGAAAAATCTAAGTTCAAGACAATAGACTCTCTGCATTCAATTAGAGGTGGCGTGAGCTTCTTGCTAAAGACACTAGCTAAGTAAAACGGGGCTCGGTAAAAATCAGGCTTATAATTGGTGGTGGAGCTTAAGCGTGTTTAGGGTTACCTTGTTTCAAGAGAGTGCAGGATATCGCCCAAAACGGCAAGGGAGAATGGACTCATTGATGTCCACAACTCTAATTCACTCTCCTCCTTAAATCGATTTTATCTTCATTCCTCTTTTCCTTTCCTTGCTTTCTTGCGATTTACTCATGCTTCGGGACACACATTTTGAGTTACTAACTCGCCACCCCATATCCTTGAGCTACTAGCTCGGTTTTTCTCTTTTTTCGTTTTTTTTTTTTTTTTTTTTCGAAGAGTTACCTGATGGATAGGGGGACTTTACTTGTGCGTGTGCCCTTTTGGCTAAAGTGATCCTTTTTCGTCCTCATAACCCAGCATATCATTCTAGACTTGTTTCTTTTCTGGACATCGCTGAGCAGGTGCTCTAAATTAGCGAGTATAGCGAGCATGTGCTCGCGAACTTTTCTAGCTTTCTCCTGACATCTTCTTCAGCGAGAGTGAATCAGAAGCTGCGTCAGTCCTTTTCTCCCCGACCTTTTTGCACATATCTGGATAGATGAGAAATAAAAATACGAGTGCATGTGGTATAAATAGATGGTTAGGGTCAGGGTGAGGTACTAACTAAAAGGCTAGCTATTCAGGATCAGCAAGAGTGGCAAAAGGGATAAGAAGTCCTGAATATATGATGTAACACGTTTTCTAATCCTAGTGTCAATAACAAGAAGAATTAAAGTCCAGATTATGTCCATATAAAATAGAGTCTAAAGCCTATCCGATAAACCTTAAAGGGATTGAAGTTTTCTGGCCTGAGGAAGGATCTGAATGTGAGAAGGTGTCGGCTCGTCTCTGTACTCTAAATTCTGCAGCAATGTTCACTAGAAATCAGGTCATACTCATAGATGGTTAAAACTCATCATAGATTTTGGTCATAATCTCCAGAAGTTGTGATTTGACCCTTATAACAGACCGACTCAAAAATAAAGAAAATAACAGGGAACAAAGTGCAGACTCGATAATAGCTTCCCCCAGACTTACTTCACACCGTCCCGGTGTGAAAATAAGCTAGAGGAGCAAGCAAAAGAAAACAAAGAAAACAAAGAGATCATAAAGGAAAAACGGAGAAGATAAAGAGAGAGATGGGTACGGGTCGTCAATCGACAGGTGGGTCCTCTGGGCTCTCGCTCCTAGCTCTGCCAGTGCGTCTACGGCGCCTTGGGTGTCGCTCGGTGTGTGTGACTTGTGCGCAGAACGCTTCCTGAGCAGGTGCTCGCTGGGTGGGAGCACGTGCTTCCTCAAGCTGGAACACGCCTATGGAATAAATCTGTTCCTCCGGTAGACCGTCATTAAGAGGCGTGTCTTCTTCAATCCTCATTCTAGACAAATGGTCGGCAGCTCCATTGTCTATCCCCTTCTTGTCCTTAATCTCGAGATCGAATTCTTGTAGGAGAAGAATCCATCTGAGCAGACGCGGCTTTGCATCCTTCTTGGTCAGTAAATACTTGAGAGCCGCGTGATCAGTGTGCACGATGACCTGAGATCCAACAAGATAGGATCGGAACTTCTCAAAAGCAAAGACAACCGCTAGAAGCTCCTTCTCGGTTGTGGCGTACTTGCATTGTGCGTCATCTAAGGTGCGGCTAGCATAGTAGATAACGTGAAGCTTTTTGTCTTTCCTCTGTCCGAGAACTGCTCCAACAGCGTAATCACTAGCGTCAGTCATCACCTCAAAAGGAAGGCTCCAGTCTGGTGGCTGCACAATGGGTGCGCTGATGAGAGCTCCTTTGATCGTATGGAAAGCTTCGAGGCACGCATCATCGAACTCAAACTTCACTTCCTTGCAGAGTAGGCGTGTAAGAGGCCTGGCGATTTTTGAAAAATCCTTGATGAAGCGCCTGTAGAAGCCGGCATGACCCAGGAAACTGCGGATCCCTTTAACTGATGTTGGCGGTTGCAAGTTCATCATGACTTCGATCTTGGCTTTGTCAACTTCGATTCCATCTTCTGAAATTCGATGCCCGAGTACAATCCCATTCCTGACCATAAAATGGCACTTCTCCCAATTAAGAACCAGATGTTTCTCCTCGCATCGTTTGAGTACCCTGCACAGATTGGACAAACAATCAGAGAAAGAGTTCCCGTACACCGAGAAATCGTCCATGAACACCTCCATAATGTCTTCAATCAGGTCCGTGAAGATGGACATCATGCATCGTTGGAAGGTAGCTGGGGCGTTACATAATCCAAACGGCATGCGCCGGTAAGGGAACGTGCCGTAGGGACATGTAAACGTCGTCTTCTCCTGATCGTCTGGGTGAATGGGTATCTGAAAGAAACCTGAGTAACCATCTAAAAAACAGTAGTATGGATGGTTAGCAAGTCTCTCAAGCATCTGATCAATAAAAGGGAGAGGAAAGTGGTCTTTGTGAGTTGCAGCATTCAGCTTACGGTAGTCTATGCACATCCTATGTCCGGTTACAGTCCTAGTTGGTATCAGCTCATCTCTATCGTTTTTAATGACAGTGATTCCCCCCTTTTTAGGGACTACATGAACAGGACTAACCCAAGTACTATCAGATATGGCATAAATTACCCCTGCTTCTAGAAGTTTCATTATCTCCTTTATAACAACATCTTTTAGATTCGGGTTTAACCTCCTCTGATGTTCTATAGAACTCATCGATTCATCTTCTAGATGTATCCTATGCATGCAAAGATCAGGTGAGATACCAGGAATGTCAGCAAGCGAGTAGCCTATAGCCTTTCTATACTTCCTGAGTTCACATAAGAGTAAGGCTACTTCTACATTGTTCAGGTCGGCATTTATAATCACAGGATAGGTAGAGTTTGTTCCTAGAAATGCGTACCTGAGCCCAGCTGGAAGAGTTTTAAGTTCCAGTTTAGGAGCTTTCAACTCGCTCCAGGGGTTTTCAATCGGATCGAGAGGTGGAGCAGGTGCTCGCGGAATCTGCGCAGGTGCTCCAGCGGTTGCTAACGGTTTCTCTTCATCGTCAAGACTCATGTAGGCCACCATCTGTTCCATTCTGCAGCTCGAATCTAGCATCTTAGCATGGCTGTCAGCTTCTTCATTCATGAAACCGTGTTCCCTTTCAGCCAAGGTGAGGGCGGTTTCGTGAGGATCCGGGCAGAGAATCTCTTCAGCTGCCTCCTCGTAGACGTCGTCTACTCCTTCCACAACAAAAGTCTGTCCGTCCAACATGGGCTTCTTCAGCAGCTTATCCATCTCAAACGTCATAACCATGTCTCCCAGCTGGAGATCGATAACTCCATTCTGGACGTCTATAATCGCACCAACTGTGCATAGGAAAGGACGACCTAAAATCAGAGGATCCTTCGGTTCCTCGTCGAGTTCCAGAACTACAAAATCGGCCGGAATCAGTGTGTCTCCTATCCGTACGTATATATCCTCCAGAACTCCTTTAGGAAGCTTGGTTGATCTATCAGCAAAAACCAAGGAAATGCGCGTGGGTTTGAACTTGGTGAATCCCAAACGCTTGGCAACCGAGTAAGGCATGAGATTCACGCTGGAACCAAGATCGCATAGAGAGCATGAGAAAGTCATTGGGCCACTCGTGACTGATAAGACAAATCGCCCAGGATCGCCTCTCTTCTTTACGACTTTGTTCTGAAGAACGGCGCTGCACTCCTTTGAAACCGTCATCACCTTCTCTTCCTCCACGATTTTTCCAGAGACAAGAGTCTTCATGTACCGTTTGAGAGCCGGTATCATCTGAACTGCATCAGCGAGAGGTAGCTTGACAGTGAAATCCTTAAGCATCTCTCTACACTTAGCATCTTCCAAGTCCTTGCGAGACTCCTTGGGTGGCACAGGGTAAGGAACCTTAGGCTTGTACACCCTTTCTGGAATCGCCGCGGTTTTAGAGGTAAGTGGTGTGGTCTGACCGAGCACGTGCTCGGTTGAGCCGCCAGGGTGCTCAGTTGAATCATCCTCTAAAATGTCGAATGGTGAAGGTGTTGATTCAGCTTGCGTCGAGTGGTTACTTGTTTCACCGGTTTCGTATGTACCTTGACTTGATCCGAGCAGGTGCTCGTAGTTGGTTTCTCCTACTTTGCCTTTGTCCGATCGCGAGGTTGATCTATCCTGGAGTGTCTTCCCACTTCTCAGCTCAATGGCGTTGACAAACTCCTTCCTAGGCGCCTCAACTTTTCCAGGCAGAGTTCCTGGTGCCCTTTTTATGGATTCGGCAGTCTGAGCAATCTGAACATCCAGTTGCTTCATATGCGTCCACACAGCTTCGTACTTCCCATTGAGATCCACGTACATGGTGTCAACCTTAGCATTAATCTCAGCTGCGGCTTTCTGTTGTCCGGCTAGGAGTTGTTGCATCATGTTTTTCAGCTCGTCTTGAGATCCGGATGCTGGAGAAGGAAGCCGCGGATTCTGAAATTGCTGAGGTTGTGGGTTCTGAAACTGGGGTTGCGGATTGTTGTATGGCTGCCTAGGTTGATTTCCTCCTTGAAATCGGTTCTGGTTAGGGATGAATGGCCGGTTCTGGCTTTGGTAGTTGCTGGAGTAGCCTCTCTGAAAACCTGTCTGAGGCTGAGTTCCTTGCTTAGGGTAGACTTGATCCTGAGGATTTTCCACGTTGTTGCTCCTGTAGGATAAGTTCGGGTGAGTGTTGCAACCCTGGTTGTTGAAGCCACGGTTTTGCCCAAAACTTTATCCACTCACGTAATTGACTTCCAATTGATCATCACTTGTTTCCTCTCCAAAGACCTGGGCGATGGGCTCTTCTCCATGCTCATACACGAAGTGGACCGACTTTTGGTTCCCCTTAAGCAGTAGGTTAACCTTGGCTGTGAGCTCATCTATCTTCTTTGACTCCACGCTATTGACCTTTTTTCTGTCATACTCCGGAGACTTGTTGCTGGAGCTTGCGGCGAGATTCTCGATCAGTTCCAGAGCTCCTTCCTTTGATTTGGTGTAGAAATCTCCATTGCTGGCGGCATTGAGGGCGTTTCTGTAGTCCTATTCTACTCCATCATAGAAAGTACTGACCAGCTGCTCATCGCTGAAACCATGGTGAGGGCACTCACGCTTGTACTCCTTAAAGCGTTCCCACGCTTCATTAAAGGTCTCTCCGAGAAGCTGCTCAAACGTGGATATCTTGCTTCTTAAGGACGCGGTCTTTGACTTCGTATAGAATTTGTCCAAGAAGGCCGATCTTGCATCAGCCCATGTCGCTAGAGAGCCTGGTGGTAGAGACTTTAACCACCTTGAAGCTTTTCCCGCAAGAGAGAAGAGAAAAAGCTTGCACTTCAAGAAATCTGGAGGCACACCATTGGAGCCGGTTGTGCTACAAATTTCTTCGAAGTTCTCGATGTGATCCATCGGGATTTCAGCAGGCAGGCCATGGAAGAGATGCTGCTTGACGAGCGCAATCATCTGAGGTTTGATCTCATAATCTTGCCTCTGGATAGTCGGAGTGACAATCGCATATCGATCCTGGTAATAAGCATGTGCTGCGTCTTTGTCTCCGAACGCCGGTTGTTGAACGAGCTGCCGCTCTTGCTGCAAGCGCAGCTGCTCCATGGTTGCCTGAAGAGTTCGCAGCTGAGCTGCCATGTCGTTGTGATCGCCCATCTCTGTAGAGGCGGTGTCGGATGTTTCTGGCTCCGGAACAGGTGTGTTGCGTCTCTGCCTGTTCTCTCGTTCTCTCCTTGCAAGCTCTTCGTTGGTCAAGTTGACAAGTTCCTCGTTATTTTTGCTTCTTGTGCTCCTTGTGGACATGCACCTAAAATACCAACGCAGAGAAGGGAAAACAAGTTCAGAAAGATTCTTAGTCTAATGACTAAGCCGTAAACCAAAGGTGAGAATTTTGATCCCCGGCAACGGCGCCAAAAACTTGATGTACGAGTTTTAAACCCTATTTCCTACTGCAAGTGCACAGCAAATCAGAGTAGTACTTAGGGGTCGATCCCACGAAGACCAAGTTCACACTATGGTTTAATGAGCTAAAATCAAGAGCTAAGAGATTCGATAATGGAGTTGATGAAATCGTGACTAACAAGTTATGCAAATAAATCGGTTCTAACAATATTAAAGCAAGCGTTAGGTCAAGGCAATTCGCAGGAAATTCAGAGCAAGGTCAAACAACTATTCAGGTGTTTATTAAGAACAAGTCTAGAACTCAAAACACAAGGGTAATATTAATCCACTCTCGTGGTACTAATAACTTTATCTAGCAACCTAAAAATCCTAACTCTCGTTGGTATCAAAATCGCGGATAAGGATTAATGATCAAGTTTGATTTGTTCACAATTCTCCAATACATCTACTCTCGCAGGTAATGAATAAATCGCTCATCTAGATCTCTTCTAGCACCTAGCAACTCTTGCTGTCTAGATAAACCTAAGATCATAAATAGATTGGCCAAATCTATTTAAGCACTAAGAACAACCTAGATGAAGACTACCGAATTTGATCCCTATTTGTGTTCAACCCTAGCTCATGAATTCCTTTGAAAACCTTAACCTAACTAATAGATCTACTCAGACATAATCAAAGATGAAAGAAATAAAACAGATGAATAAAAAGAATGCATCAAATCGATATTAAAAATAAGAAGTACTAGGGTTCAGAAATCTTCTCCAAATTGTAGCTTGAGATCTTCTCCCTTACAAAATAATTCCCAAAAAGCTCTAAGGTAGATAAAAAGATAAGATTCAAAGATATCTAAAAACTAAAACTAGGGAGAGTATTTATATTAGGTGTCATAGGCGGCTGGAAGGAGGCTGGGCTTCTTAAAGTCGGCGGCAATCATTAGGGTAAAACCCTTCTCTTTGTTTGCTTCCGCGGTGAGCAGGTGCTCACTTGGTGGCCGAAATCCGCGAGCATGTGCTCATCGATTGGAGTTAGTGATTCTTCATAAGATTTTCCTTCTTTTCTTCAAATTTGATTCTTTTCTGTTCCAAAGGTTCCAAATGCTCCAAACTCCAATTTTAGCTCCAAAGCTACCTAAAACTCCTAATACACACTCAAAAACTCTAGAAAACAATTAGATAAAAGGGGTTAGAAAGGGTAAAAATCCCAACATATCAACAATGAGGACCAAAGAGACCACGGAAAGGATGAGGCAGGAGATGAGATTATGGAGAAAGCTGAGGAGCAGAATAAGGACGTGGAGCAGGACCTGCAGAAGGACCTGGAGCTGTACCATGGCTTCATTTCTTCTCTCTGCGATGACCGAAGGATGTTGAGAAACTTGAGAAGAAGGCACAAGAGGAGGAGGGGGAAGATGATGACTATGAGGCAGGAGAGGAGAATGTTTTGAAGAGGAAATCATTTGAGCCTCCTAGGTACGGGTTGAGGACGAGAAAACCAAACCAGCATTTGGATCCTGCGAAGAAGAGAAAGACCTAAGGCTTGTGTTGTGTTGGAAACAGATGTAGTATTTTGTTTTTTGGAACCCGTTTGGATGGGTTTGTTACAATGAAAAACTAGTATTTATCAGAATACTAAACTACCATTTTAGTTCCTAAGGACAGAATTACCAAACAGATGTAGGTCTACAAATTAAAATTGAGAAACAAATAAAGAAGTAGTCTTGAATTAAAATTGAGAAACATGATGATCATACATATGTCTTCAAATAATAATGCAGAAACAGATAGAGATGTGAAGTCTTGAATTAAAATTCAAACATATAACAGAAGTCTTGAAATAAAATTCAGAAACAGAAGTAGAACAATGTCAAACATTACGTAGTTGGTTGCGTAAATCCGCAACCATCTTATGGAGCTCTGCAGTTTCAGCTCGCATCTGAGAGTGCTCGTGTACAATTTTGTCCAACTTCTCCTTCCTCTGGCGAAGTTGAAAGAGAGATGGGGGAAAATTGAAAATCCTAGATGGGGAACAATGGGAAGAAAGAGAAAAAGGGGTTGTGATATTTTGAGGGAACAAGAGAGAAATGAGAACAGGGAAAATGGACAGACAAAACGGAAAAAAAAAAAAAAAATTTGAGAGGAAAATTCGAAATAGCGCCCAAAAAATTTGAGAGGAAGAGAACTGGCGCCCAAAAAAATTGAGAAGAACCAAAAATTACGCGTAGTAATACCCAGTTTTCTAGTGTTACTGTTTCCCAAATAGTATTACTTTTCTGACTTTTCAAGTTTTTGTAGTGTTACCGTACCAAAATATTAAATTTGTAGTTATACAGATGGTCTTACACACTCACTTAGCAATTCGGAGGGTTCTATGCATTAACATGTTTTAAAATTCATTTTCTGTGTGTTTTGACTCCTATAGTAATTGGTATTACAAAAGTGTTCTTAAAAGTCTAAGGTGTTCTTTGGGTTTGTTTGGGTGATTGTAGTGATATTGATTTCAGTTTCTACATACAAATCCAAACCAGATTTTTGGGTGTTTGCTAAAATCAATGAGATCAATTTTAAACATATATAACATCATTACCATCTAGATAAGAAACCAACAAAC
This sequence comes from Isatis tinctoria, assembly GCA_010577795.1. Lineage (NCBI taxonomy): Eukaryota > Viridiplantae > Streptophyta > Magnoliopsida > Brassicales > Brassicaceae > Isatis > Isatis tinctoria. Next base: position 10,795,144 of record CM021248.1, on the reverse strand, counting down.
AAAAAAGATAAAAACACATCCTTCTCAAACATGTTCTTAGTTGCACCAGTTATACCTAGTATTTCAACGTGCATAACAATAAAACCCTAGAGTTCAGTTACAACAAATTCAAAACAAACTACTCACCACCACTCTCAAACCAAGAATACATACCTCTCCCTCTCCCTCTCCCTCCCCCCTGCCTCTCCCCCTTCCTCGGTCTTCTCCAACGGATGGGAACCTTCTTTCTTGATTTCTTCCTCTCTTCTTGACCAACTCCGGTGGAAAGACAACCAAACTTTGTATATGCTCATGAACCGTCCATTCAGACTGATGAGGGACTGGATAAATGGTCCTACTATATGCCAATGCAAAAACTTCCCTCAAATAATATTTCGAGCAAAACTCATGGAGATGGATATTCTTACCTCCACCAATGAATCTGGCAGCTGCAATTCAATGCACGCATGGGTATTTGTCAATATCAAAGCGCTTGCAACTGCAAGTTTTACTTGTCATATCAACCATATAACAATGTCCATCACGTCCAGTGATGCTGTATTCAAGGAAGAAGGCGTTAACACACGAACCTTCAATGTCTTCGCTTGCGGTGATATTTTGTCGAGCTCTTTCGCCACATATGGCACAAGTTTCTCTGCGTTTGATCCTCCACCAGCAGAAGCATTCCTATTCTTGTTAAACCATTCAGCCATTTTCTCAACAATCACATCAATCAGGGGTAGAAGCGCGTACATCCTCGCCGTCCTCAAAACGCTATTAATCGATTCAACAATATTGGAGGTGTCAATGTTGTATCGATCTCCTGGAAAATAACATCTCGCCCATCTATCCACATTTACACTTTTTTCCAGATAATCCCCTGCAGCCTCATACTTCATCTTAAAAGTGTCGTAAAGACTCAAGAAATCACTCTCAGTGTACGCATGCGCGCATTCTTTGAATTTTCTACGCATGTTTCTTTTTTGACGCTCCCAACTACACCTTTCACGTTCTGAGACTGATGATGTATACAATAACCATGCTCAGCCAATGGGAACACCTCAGCCATCGACTTGATGAGGCTAGGGTTTCTATCAGAACGAAGCACCATTTCAGGTTCATCCAGCTAGCATCTTTCTCACCATCAACTACACCAAAATCAATTGGATAATGGTGATGATCGGGATCTTGAGCTGTAGCAACAATTAAAACACCACCATAACTAGTCTTAAGTTGGGTTCCATCCACTACAATAACTTTTCTCATGCCTTTAAATCCCTCGATGGAAGCTCCGAAAGCAAAGAATAGGTACTTAAACCTGTTCTGCTCATCCAATTCCACATACATCCGTGTACCTGGTTTCATCACCTCGAGCATGTACATATAAGAATAAACCATTTAGTAACTCTCCTCCGGACTTCCCCGGACATCATTTGCAGCTTGTTTTCTTCCCTTCAAAGCAGTAGAGTATGATACTGTAACACCAAGTTTCGCATGAACCATACTGATCAAAGTTCGTGGAGGTGGAGTGTCGAATCGTCCCGGATAGTCATCGTGCAAAAGAGATGCAACTATTCGTGGTGTTCCTCTCTTTCTATTCCTGCTTGTAACAGAAATAGCTCTCGAGCATGTATGCATCTTGTTGTAAGTTGTAACCGTGAAACAATCTGAATTCATAAGCTTTGCAACTCGTACTGACCACTTGCAACTTGAATCTTCAGCATGACGACATTTGAGCACATATCGTTTCCGGTCAGACTTGACTGTTTGAACCTCGAAACAATTCCGATGTGAAGCTATATGAACTAAATCTTGCATTGTCTCCTTCTTTCGAAACTCTTGACCTAGAACCATATCAATATCATATTCCCAGCCACCATTTAAATTCGCTTCATCTTCTCTACCAGCATTTAAATTCACTTCATCTTCTATACCAGCTGCATCCTCATATTCAATATTATGAAGTTCTGCCCTTTAATCATTTCCTCCTTCCTGCTGTCCTGACCCTTCTCCTCTGTAGAGAGTAACCACACCATCATTAACATCTCGATCTTCATCACCATCTATACCGTCGTTAGCATCCACACCAAACCTCCACATTCAACACACTTCTACATGCTTGGTGATTAACTTGCATTAGGTAGCCAACAACTTCATCATCATTGCGGATATATGATGGTCTCTTGGGATCCACTACCAAAGGAAAGTAACTAACTCTTAGCTGCGTCATTGCTTTGTCATTCTTCATCTTCCTGCAAATTCCCGCAACTAACCCATCATAAATCATCTACTCAAAAGATGTCTTCATCATCAATGTGTGAATTTCTTCTCCTCTTGAGATCCAGCTCATCTTCCCATCATCATTTTCATAGCATCCCCCATAATCAAAATACATAACGGTGAATCTACCATTATTCATAATCCCCTGAAGAAGAAAGACAAACGCCATTAACATATGCCTCAAATGCCATTAGTTTCCCAACCACAGTAATACCAGTGTCACTCAGTAATTCCTGGTTCCCTTAGTAGTACCACTTCCATCCAGTAATACCCAGTTGTACGAACCCATAGCCCTAATTTTCTTTCAAAACACAAAACTACTCTGGTTTACTACATTCTGAATGATTCGAGACGCATTTAACCATTCTAACAGCTCCTCTTTAACATGTATGTTCCTTTCCACTCATCCTACAAAAGAATCTACACTAAAAAAATACAGAGATTGAAAATAAAAAGAAATACTCACAAGAAATACAAGAAACACAAAAAACACACAAGAAATACTCATCTGCTCTCGGAATAAAGGAGAGGATACAGAAGCCTGCTGTCGGAATTTGGAGAGGAGAGAGAGGTCGCCTACTGTCGGAAATGAGGTACCAATGAAGGAAGAAGAGAATGTTGGAGTTTTGGAGACAAGAAGAGGATGAATGATGTGAGGCCCATTATGGTTGAGGTTGGGTGAAGAAATAAATCGGTGAAATATATTGGGGTGGTTGTAGTTGGTTGGGATTTGGGGTGGGATTTGGGTTTGGTTATAAGGGTTTGGTTTCGGTTGAATTTTCTTAGGTTTTGGTTGGATTTTCGGTTTGATTTAAATGAGGGTAAAAGAGTAAAGGTGAATGGGTGAGGGGTAATAGATCATCATAGGGATATTTGGATTATTTTTTAACCCATAAGGGTAAACTAGCATTTCACCCCACTAAAACCAACCTACAAGCGCTGTTTTTCTGATGCTTTTGAGGACATTGAAGCATCTTTTAGTGTTGGGGAAAATCGATTTGGATCGGTTAAGAGTGGAAGAAAGAGAGGAAGCGTAAAACAAATCACATGAATCCAGAAGATGGTCACGAGAGAGTTGATAAATGGGAAACTCCTGACACCATGTTGCAAATGATAATTTGTGGAACCACAGTCGATACGGAATATTCTGTCAAATTATCTTACCTACAGAAGAAAAATGGACACACTTTGTAAGTACTCGTTACGTGTTAATAAATTATTTACCTATATCGCTCAGGTATCACTATCTGTTGATCAACGTTGTGCATCCTACTTATATGATATGTTAAATAATAAAACGTAAACTATGTTACAACTCTATAACTGTTGGTGGAATTAAAGTGGCGGGGTAAGAACTCAGCGAGGTATGGGATAGGTCGACCCATATGTCATCAAAGATACCATTTCCCATCATATTAGAATTTTTGATACAACTTGATGTTAAATAAATTATTAAGCATGTCTTTAACACTGACCTTGAAGATGATGGACGTGTTGATATACCAAGTCACCCAGCAGTACATGGATATGTGCCTGAAACATCTACTGAAGAATACACTTTTCTTGGACACTAAGTTTGTCACCGTGTTTAGCAGAAGCGTGGTTCGTTTTTGCAAAAATACGCGAAGAGAGGTTTTCAAGTTCCCTAGAACAGTCATGGAGTACTTCGATGGGGCTGATGCTACAATTCCATTCTAAGACACGTACTACTTTCCCTTCAACTTTGAGAAAAAACAATGGATTGGTGTGTGCGTGGATTGCGAAACTTAGACTCTTCTTCTCCGCGATTGCAACCTATCATTCCGGAATGACAAGTAAATAACTAATACGCTAATGCCAATAGTGGAAACGCTTCTGTATCTGCTAAAACAAGTTGGACGCTACCTTACGAACAAGGATTTGCGACCCTTTTCCATCTGTAGACAACTCGGGATACCCCAGAATAAGGTATCTACAGAATCTTCTGTTACCACGGCGCTCCTTAATATGAACCCAGCAGGATCTTAGAGCCTTGATATGCTAAATGAACAAGTGAACTTGTGGATTGATGGATTGGAACACACTTGGGAAGATAGAGATGGAATCGATGGGGAAGATGAAGGGTTAAGCGATGGGGAAGATGAAGGGTTAAGCGATGGAGTTGCGATTGATAGAAGTGGATTTGTGGAAGAGATAGAGATGGAGTCGGCAAGAGGGATGGAGAGACTCTTGCAAACGATCTTGAACAATTCCACTGATATTACACACAATGAAATCGAACAAGAGACTTGAAGAATCGATGATATAACGCACAAAGATTCAACAAGGGTTTCTCTTAGATATGACACACTTAGAGAGAGTTTTGGATAAAAGATTGCTTGATATCGGCCAAGACAACAAGAAGAGTATTTATAGGGGTGAGGAACACGCTCCTCACATAACCCTAAGGCCCAAAACGTACAGCATAAATAAAAGGGAAATAAGCTATGTTCGAAATACATAAGCTAGGCGGTCCAAGTGATTAGTACATAGATAAATGTGTGGTAGGAAAAAGATCTTGACAAGGAAAAGAGCACACAAGAACAATACCGATCTATAAGTAATCAACTTGGATGCACATTAAGACCATAGTCTAGATTGATCAGACGTGGATCATAAACCAAGGAGGCTTGGGATCAGGATTCTTCCATCTACGCTCCAAAGTAGCTCCAAGGTAAGCTGCTTCCTGCTCAGGTACAAGCTTGATTGATCCTTGCTCCTGCTCAGCTACAAGCTCTTGAATATCCTTGCCCATGATCATATCATCCCCTCCTCCTTTGAAAGGATTTGTCCTCAAATCCGGACCATCTGCACAAAAGGGAACAATATTAGTAACATTAAAGCTCGGGATCAGAGGGCACTTACAGGGCATTTGACTCTTCTTGTGAGTGGCATCCGGTGGAACTTCTTTGATCATTATGAACTGGCCAGCTTGTAGTTGATGTTGCCTTTGATCTGAGTCAGGCGGTTCAAATCGCTTATCTCCTCCTCTTTGAAGCCTCCTTTGGCGTTTCATGGCTTGTCCAAGAACTGTACTTCCTTTCTGATCACTCATGGGACAGAACAAGTGCATCAATCTTGAAGAAGAGAAGTTAAAAACAGAGTAATGGAAACTATGATCTATATCAACCAACTCGCTAGCAGCAAATGCAATCACGTTTTCTTTGTTCAATGCATCTAAAGAAAGTTGCTTAACCATTGCAAACTCTGTCTTAGTTCCAATCAGCTCAAAGATGTTGCTAAACAAAGAAATTCTCAAAGCAGGTTCAAATTCACAAAAATTAACAAAGAGAAAATCTTTTGGCTCAAAGAACTTTTCAAGAGTAAAGGTTTCAGATGTTGAAAACAGCTTGTCAACAATCAAATTTGAGACATGAAGTTCTTTTATGGTGTCTAAACTAAATCGCTTTTCATCTTCAGCAGAAACCAACATAAACAGATGTGGTTCAGTCCTAACCAATTCAACATTCTTACAGTGCTTGATTAGAGATTCATCAGCGGATGGCAAAAGAACTGGTTCTGAGTCAAAGAGTGTTGGCTGCTCCAAGTTTTGATCTATTGCCAAAATCGCTTTGATCCTCGGTGTCTCTCCTTGTGATTCTTTTTCTAAAACCTGTGAAATAGAATCAACACTGCTCGGCTGCACCGGCTCTAGCAGGGTTAGTTTACCAAGAACAAAATCAGAATGAGTAAGATAAATATCACACTTAGCTTTAAGCGAATCCTTAAGAAAGGTAGATTGATTCACGGCTTCTTGAGATTGCCCTTCTTTGTCGTTCAAGTGTGTCTGGTTTTGATCCTCCATGTGTTGCTGAATCTCCTCATTCTCTTTGATCTTACTTTCAACGTTTCCTTCTTGCTCCATTGGCTCCTTTTGTAAGTTCAATTCCTTATCCAGGCGTTCTTCTCCAGCATCTGTCCTTGTTGACTTTGGCTTTGATCGCTGATGACGATGTTGCTTGGAGAAATCATTCAAGACTTGTAACATTCGAACTTTGCTCTCTTCACCAAACAGATCGTGGCTCTTCTTTGGTTTTGGAACATACTGATCAATTAGAAGCTTCTTCATTTCGTTCCAAGTGGTGATAGGAGGCTCCTTATAACACAAATGATCCTGTTGCTCTTGCCTCCAGCCCCTACGACCTGTCCTCGGATATGATCAAGTGCATGATCCAATCTCTTCTCTTTTCTGATCTTGTTGTAGTGAAACCAATCCTCCATGTTCCTTTCCCATTCTAGATAGCTTTCTTTTCCTGAAAAAGAATAGAGTTGAATTTTGTTAGCAGCTTGATGAGAAGTAGGAGAAATAGAACCAAAATGATTAGAGGATTTGAAGGTGTGAGAGGTTTTAGGTGAGCTGCTCCATGTTGAACTCTTGAAGTCGTCTGGTGGCTTGGGCTTTAGGTTTTGTTACTTCCTAGACATACCTGAAAACAAGACACAAAACACAGCAGTGACAAGCTCTTATGATAGAAACAACCGCAAACAATAAAAGAAACACACAACAAACTTTCACAGAGCACAGATTCGACAACTTCAATAGATCGCACTCAAAAATTAGGATACCAATTTTAACAAAAACTAGACTCTTCCTAGTTTCAGAATCAATCGGAATCGCAATTTTATGATGAGCCAATTAATTATGAAAATTCGCACAATAACGGGTTCGTTCAAGATTAGAATTCGAACAGTCACTAAACCTAGATTCTTCAAACCAAATCGTACAGATCAGATGCAACTCGACTTGAACAACACAACAGACTGAAAAAACACACTGATTCAACACATAAACAAGACAGAACAAGTCGTGGTTCATAAGAAACAAAGAGATAACAACAAAACACAAATCAAACAGATTCAAATCGCTGAAGAAAAGTTTTGACCGATCGAAACAACAATTCCGAAAGAAATATCAAATCGAGTCCAAAAACTCTGAAACCAATTTTACTAAAAATTAGACTCGATCTACGTTTTTCTAACCTCTCCTCTTTGTAAGACCTCTGGTTTTGCTTGGGTACAAGCAAAGGTTTTAGTTGGGGAGAGTTGATATTATGTGTTTTTAACGTATTTTGATTCGTTTTTAGTATTCGGTTTGAGTTTTGATTTGCATCTTTCGTTAGTTTTTCGAGTTTTTTCTTTTGTTTTGAGTCTTTTTACAGATTTTATGAAGTTTCGATGGAGTTTGGCGCTTACGGACATGCTCGAGTGAAGTTAAGATAGAAAAACACGAGAAAAGGACTAAACACAAGAGAACGACCGTTCTGGAGAAGAACGACCGTTCTGCCCCAAATGAAGAGAACGACCATTCCCAAAGGAAAACGATCGTTCTGGCCAAGCAAAGGAACGACCGTTCTCTCCCAGAACGACCGTTCCATCACTCACCTACCCTGCCGACAAAGACCGGAGATCGACCGTTCTCTCCCATGTGGTCGTTCCCCATCTCACCTACACCCACCTACTCTACCGACGAAAAGAGCAAGGTAACGACCGTTCTCTCCACGGAACGACCGTTCCCCGACTCACCTACTACCACCTACCGCGATCGACCACACAGAACGATCGTTCTCTTACGGAACGGTCGTTCCCCCTTTTACCTACTCCCCTACACCTTGGCCTATATAATGGACTCACAACATCAAGCTCAAAACACACCATCTTCTTCTCCCTCTCTTCTCTAGCTTCTAAACATTGCTCCTCTTCAGTTTTTATCTTTAATGTTTATGTTTTTATTAAGTTCTTATTAGTTTCTTTTAAGCTTTAACATTTATGCTTTAATTAAGTTTTACTTTCAGTTCTTATTTATGCTTTAAGGTTCTATTAAGTTTTACTTTCAGCTCTTATTATCTATATTTATGCTTGTTTCAAGTTCTTATTAAGTTATTTTCAGCTTTCATTATCTATCCAAGCTTTTATGATGAACTCTATAATCTCTTTGTTTTCTCCTTTAATCATGTCTGAGTAGATCTCTTAGTTAGGTTAAGGTTTGTCAAAGGAATTCATGAGCTTTAGGGTTAAACACAAATAGGCTATTCAAATCAATGTCTTCACCGTTGTTGTTCTTAATGCTTAGATCGAATTGATCACTTGATTCTATGATATTGGGTTTAACTTAGACAGCGAGAGTTGCTAGGTTGCTAGAAAGAACACTGGTGAGCAATTTATTCATTACCTGCGAGAGTAGATGTATTGGAGAATTGTGAACATATTAAATCTATCCTTAATGCTTGTCTACGATTTCTAGTACCAGCGAGAGTTAGGATTTCTAGATTGATAGACAAAGATATTGATACCCCGAGAGTGGATTGATATTATCTTAGTGTTTGAGTTCTAGACTTACGCTTAATCATTGCCTGAATAGTTGTTGATCCTTGCTCTGAATCTCCTGCGATATTCCTTGACCTAACGCTTGTTTAATATTATCTTACAACCGATTTCGCTTTTATTACTTGCTATTTACAAAACCAAAAACATAATTAAATTGTCTTAGCTTTTGATTTAGCTCATTATATCAAAGTGTGAAAACTGGTCTTCGTGGGATCGACCCCTAAATACTACTTCGTATGTTGTGCACTTGCAGTAGGAAATAAGGGTTTAAAACTCGTGTATCAAGTTTTTGGCACCGTTGCCGGGGACCAAATTTTTGACCTTTGGTTTACGGCTGAATTATTAGACTAAGAACTTTACTGAACCGTTTTCTCTTCTTCTTTGTTTTTGTGTTTCAGGTGCATGTCCACAAGGAGCACGAGGAGCAAAAACAACAAAGACCTTCTTAGCTTGACAAACGACGAGCTAGCAAGGATAGAATGAGGAAACAAAAGATGCAACACACCCGTTAAAGAAGCAGAAACATCTGACACCGCCAACTCAGAGATGGGCGGACAAATAGACATCGCAGCTCAGCTGCAACAACTTCAAGCAGCCATGGAGCGGCTTCGTTTGCAACAGGAGAGGCAACTCGTTGCACAACCTGCTTTCAGGGACAAAGATGCGGCTCACACATACTACCAGGATCGATCTGCGATCGTTACCCCGACCATCCAGAGGCAAGATTACGAGATCAAACCTCAAATGATCGCCCTCGTGAAGCAACACCTGTTCCACGGTCTGCCTGCTGAGATTCCGATGGATCACATCGAGAACTTCGAAGAGATCTGTAGCACAACCGGCTCCAATGGTGTGCCTCCAGATTTCTTGAAGTGCAAGCTTTTCCCCTTCTCTCTTACAGGAAAAGCATCACGGTGGTTAAAATCTTTACCACCAGGCTCTGTACCGACTTGGGCCGATGCACGAGCAGCCTTCTTGGATAAGTTCTACACGAAATCCAAGACCGCAGCCTTGAGGAACAAGATCTCCTCATTCGAGCAACAGTCCAGTGAATCCTTCAATGAAGCATGGGAGCGGTTTAAGGAGTACAAGCACGAGTGCCCTCACCATGGGTTCAGTGATGAGCAGCTGCTCAGCACCTTCTATGACGGAGTAAATTGGGACTACAGAAACGCCCTGAATGCAGCTAGTAACGGTGACTTCTACACTAAGTCAAAGGAAGGAGCTCAGAGTTCCAGCAACAAAAGCCCAGAGTACGACAGAAAGAAGGTCAACAGTGTGGACTCCAAGAAGATTGATGAGCTCGCGGCCATGGTTAACCTTTTGCTAAAAAAGAACCAGAAGTTAGTCCACTTTGTGGACGAGAATGGGGAAGCACCTATCGCTCAAGCCTATGAGGAAGAAACCGGGAATGATCAGATGGAGGTGAATTATGTGACGGGACAAAATTTCGGACAGAACCGCGGTTTCAACAACCAAGACTTCAACACTCATCCGAACCTGTCCTATAGGAGCACCAATGTGGAGAATCCGCAAGATCAAGTTTATCCTAAGCAAGGAAATCAGCCACAGATGGGTTTTCAGAAGAACTACTCCAACAACTACCAGAACCGGCCATTCGTTCCTAATCAGAACCGTTTCCAAGGAGGGAATCAGCCAAGGCACCCATTCACAAACTCGCAGCCCCAGCCTTTCACAAATCCACAACCTTCAACTTCAGCAACCGGCTCCCAAGACGTGCTGAAGAACATGATGCAGCAGTTGATGGCGAGTCAACAAAAGGCGGCAGAAGAAATCAACTCCAAAGTTGACACTATGTATACTGATCTTAATGGGAAGTATGAGGCTGTATGGACCCACATGAAGCAACTGGATGTTCAGATTGCACAAACTGCCGAGTCTATAAAAAGAACACCAGGGACTCTGCCTGGAAAAGCTGAAGCACCTAGGAAGGAGTTTGTCAACGCCGTCGAGCTAAGGAGCGGGAAAACATTGAACTCAGAAACCATCGCCGGATCGGAAAAAGGAAAAGAAGCGACAACCGAGCACCCTGGCCCGTCAACCGAGCACATGCTCAGCCAAGAAACTCCATCAACTTCGGCCGGCAATACGGAAGCAAGGGTGTACAAACCCAAGGTCCCATACCCTGTACCTCCCAAGAAGTCTCGCAAAGATTTAGAGGACGCTAAATGCAGAGAGATGCTCAGAGACCTAATCGTGAAGCTGCCTCTCACGGATGCCGTTCAGATGATACCGGCTCTCAAACGGTACGTGAAAACCCTAGTCTCTGGAAAATAGCTGAGGAGGAAAACGTGATGTTAGTCTCCAAAGAATGCAGTGCTGTTATGCAAAACAAGGTCCTTAAGAAGAGAAGCGATCCTGGCAGATTCGTTTTATCAGTCAAGATCGGCCCCATGACATTCGCATGCTCTCTATGCGATCTCGGTTCCAGTGTCAACCTTATGCCATACTCTGTGGCAAAACAGTTAGGGTTCACAAATTTCAAACCCACGCGCATCTCATTGGTCTTCGCAGACAGATCAACAAAACTTCTGGTGGGTATGTTAGAAGATCTTCATGTGCGAATTGGAGACACACTCATCCCAGCTGATTTTGTGGTTCTAGAGCTTGAAGAAGAACCGAAAGACCCTCTGATTCTTGGCCGGCCATTCTTATGCACAGCTGGTGCAATAATCGATGTACAGAATGGAATGATTGACCTTCAGCTAGGCGACATGGTAATGTCATTCGAGATGGATAAATTGTTGAAGAAACCAATGATGGATGGATAGACCTTCACTGTGGAAGGCATGGATGATATATATGATGAGGCAGATGAAGAGCTTCTGTGCCCGGATCCTCTTGAGACCGCTCTAACTCTGGCTGAAAGAGAGCATGGTTTCCTGAGCGAGGATGCCGACAGCTTTGCCAAGATGCTAGATTCCAGCCAAAGAATGGAGCAAATGGTAGCGTACACGAGCCTAGATGATGAGGAGAACTCGGCAGAAACAGACGGAGCACCCGCTCCAACCCCACGAGCACCTGCTCCGCCACTTGACCCGATAGACAGCCCTTGGAGTGAATTGAAAGCACCGAAACTGGAGCTCAAAACCCTTCCAGCGGGGCTCAGGTACGCATTCCTTGGAAAAAACTCTACTTACCCGGTAATTGTGAATGCTAATTTGAATAATGTGGAAGTAGCTTTACTTTTATGCGAGCTTAGGAAGTATAGAAAGGCTATAGGGTATTCACTTGATGATATCACTGGCATCTCCCCTGATCTTTGCATGCATAGGATACATCTAGAAAATGAATCGATGAGTTCTATAGAACATCAAAGGAGGTTGAATCCGAATCTGAAAGATGTTGTTAAAAAGGAGATAATGAAACTTCTAGAAGCCGGTGTAATTTATGCTATTTCTGATAGTACTTGGGTTAGTCCAGTTCATGTAGTTCCTAAGAAAGGTGGAATCACTGTAATAAAGAATGATAGGAATGAACTGATACCGACTAGGACCATAACCGGCCATAGAATGTGCATAGATTATCATAAACTGAATGCTGCAACTCGCAATGATCACTTCCCTTTGCCCTTTATTGATCAGATGCTTGAAAGACTTGCTAACCGTCCATACTACTGTTTTTTAGATGGTTACTCAGGGTTCTTTCAGGTCCCCATCCATCCAGACGACCAGGAGAAGACAACATTCACATGTCCTTATGGCACATCACTTACCGGCGCATGCCATTCGGATTGTGCAATGCTCCGGCAACTTTCCAACGATGCGTGATGTCCATTTTTACCGACTTGATCGAAGACATAATGGAGGTGTTCATGGATGACTTCTCGGTGTATGGAGACTTTTTCTCTCACTGTTTATCTAATCTATGCAGGGTACTTCAGTGATGTGAGGAAAAACACCTAGTTCTAAATTGGGAGAAGTGTCACTTCATGGTCAGGAACGGGATTGTACTTGGGCATCGCATATCAGAAGATGGCATCGAAGTGGATAAAGCTAAGATCGAGGTTATGATGAACCTACAACCACCTACTTCTGTCAAGGGGATCCACAGCTTTCTGGGGCATGCAGGCTTCTATCGCAGGTTCATCAAGGATTTTTCAAAGATAGCTAGACCCCTCACGAGGCTGTTGTGCAAGGAGGTGAAGTTCGAATTTGATAGCGACTGTCTTGAGGCTTTTCATACGATCAAAGGAGCATTGGTCAGCGCACCCATTGTACAACCACCAGATTGGAGCCTACCTTTCGAGGTTATGACGGATGCTAGCGACTATGCTGTTGGTGCAGTTCTCGGCCAGAGGAAAGACAAGAAGCTCCACGTTATCTACTACGCCAGTCGCACATTGGATGATGCTCAGTGCAAGTATGCTACGACAGAAAAGGAGCTTCTGGCCGTCGTCTTCGCCTTTGAGAAATTTTGGTCCTATCTCTTTGGATCAAAGGTTATAGTTCATACTGATCATGCAGCACTCAAGTATCTGCTGACCAAGAAAGACGCTAAGCCGCGGCTACTTAGGTGGATTCTCCTACTTCAAGAATTCGACCTGGAGATCAAGGACAAGAAGGGAATAGATAATGGAGCTGCCGACCATTTATCTAGGATGAGGATTGATGAGCAACTCCCACTCAATGACAGCCTCCCTGAAGAATAAGTTTACTCGATCGGAGTATTCCAAATCGAGGAAGCACATGCTCCCACCCAGCGAGCACCTGCTCACTCCGAATTCTGCAACCAAACCGAAAGCAGCCAACATCCTCAGATTCCTTGGTTTGGTGAGATTGCGAATTACCTAGCTGCTGATCTAGAACCTCACGGTTTTGTGGGCAACAAAAGGAAGAAATTCCTAAAGGATATTCGCCATTATTTCTGGGATGAGCCGTACCTGTACAAGCATTGCCCAGATGGAGTATTCAGACGTTGCATGGCTGAGGAAGAGGTACCGGAGATTCTGTTTCACTGTCATGGCTCTTCCTACGCCGGACACTTCGCTACTTTCAAGACGGTCTCCAAGGTTCTGCAAGCTGGATATTGGTGGCCAACAATGTTTAAGGATGCTCAGCGCTTTATCTCTAGATGCGATTCATGCCAGCGACAGGGCAACATCAGCAAGCGCAATGAGATGCCACAGAACTTCATTCTCGAAGTGGAGGTCTTTGACGTATGGGGCATTGATTTTATGGGACCATTCCCATCTTCTTTTGGGAATGAGTACATACTCGTGGCTGTTGACTATGTGTCTAAATGGGTTGAGGCATTGGCGAGTCCCACGAACGATGCAAGGGTGGTGATTAAGATGTTCAAATCTATCATTTTCCCTAGATTTGGTGTTCCGCGAGTTGTTATCAGCGATGGAGGCTCTCACTTCATCAACCAGATCTTCGAGAATCTATTGCGCAAGAACGGTGTAAAGCACAAGGTCGCAACGCCTTACCATCCGCAAACAAGTGGGCAAGTTGAGATATCTAACCGCGAAATCAAGAGCATACTTCAGAAGATTGTGAGTACAACTCGAAAGGACTGGGCTTCCAAGCTAGACGACGCTCTATGGGCTTACAGGACCGCCTACAAAACGCCTCTCGGGACCACTCCTTTCCACCTTGTTTACGGCAAAGCCTGTCACCTCGCTGTTGAGCTCGAATTCAAAGCCGCATGGGCTGTCAAGCTGCTCAACTATGACATTAAGCCGACTTCAGAATGACGCATGATGCAGCTACACGAGCTTCAGGAGATTAGGCATCTCGCCTATGAGAACTCCAAAATCTACAAGGAACGAACCAAAGCATACCACGACAGGCGCATCCTAGCTCGTAACTTCGCCCCCAACGACCTGGTTATACTCTTCAACTCTCGGCAGAAGCTGTTTCCCAGGAAGTTGCGATCAAGATGGTCTGGGCCCTTCACCATAAAGGAAGTGCGACCATATGGAGCTGTCGTCTTGTTCAACAACTAAGGAGAAGAGTTCGTGGTCAATGGACAGCGGTTGTAACCTTATCCTACCGACACACAACTCAGAGACGGGGAAGAAACTCCCTTGACCGAGCCTCCTCAAGCATAATCAACTCTCCACGTCAAGCTTAGCGACGTAAAACAAGCGCTTTCGTGGGAGGCAACCCACCAGGTAACATGTAAATAGCGTGAAGTTTTTCGTTCTTGTTCTATTTACGTTTCTTGTTTTGTTTGAGATTGTTTTTGCAGGCTTTTATTAAGTGTTCGAGAAACCGCTCTGCTGGGAGCGAAGAGACCGATCGTTCCTAACAAGAACGGTCGTTCTACATGGGAAAACGATCAATCCCAAAGATAGAGAGCAACACCGATGGCTCCACCAGCGACCACTGAGCTTGTGGTTATTTCTATCACCCTTGTTATATCCATTTTTTTTTTTACACTTTAATTTTATTTTACGGGTTTCTCTTTCAAATTAGTTTTAACCGGGACGGTTCAAAACAAGTCTGGGGGAGGAATTCATTTGTGTACTAACGGTGTGTTTTATGGATGTTCATTTCATATGTTTTATTTTGGTGTGTTTAGATTTTCAAAAAAAAAAAAAAAAAAATTTATCGAGTCAATACACTGTGTGAATTTGTTAAAACTTTTTGGAATTGCAACATGTTCAATGTCGTTGCCTTACGACTGTTTAGCATTGTTTGAGGATAGTTTGGAAACGCAGAAAAATCCATAACTTGATCATTTAGTGAATTTCTCAAATCATCTGAACTTAATCAAAATACTGGAACTTAATATGGACTTAATTTATCTCACTTAGGGGGTTGATAATCATGTATTGGATTTTACATTTGGAGTTTTCTTTGCATCATTTCTACCAATCTTTGCTAACTCCAAATGGCTAGACTTATCCTTAGTCTAGTACCACACCCTTACCATTTCCATGTTGAAACCCACTTTTCTTCGTTTACTGTCATTGCATTCATGTGCAAAAACTATGGAGTATACGGACCGACACAACTTTTCTTTAGGATTGTGTCTAGATAGGTGGTCTCTTTCTGATTAAACTCATGGGATGTGTCTAGAAATGTGATCTCTCTCTTTGAATATATTCATTGAAAATTTTCATTTCAAAAGAGGGTGAACTTTTAAAAGGGTAGAAGATTTTATTCACATTCAAGAAATAAGCTTACATCATTGATATTCTTTTGATAGAGATCTTAGAGACTAACCGGTTCCATCCTCCGATCAAAAAAAAAAAAACCGAAGGAACCGGGAAAGTCAAGGTAATATCGTTAAATTTCATAAAACGTTAAAAGAAATCATGTTCTTGTTTGTGACTCAGTTAAAAAAGGGTAGAAGGATTAGAGTTAAGGAGAGTTGTGTACCTCATAATTGGTCTGTGTCTCACGGTGATTTTGCATAATGATTTGCATCCGTTTTTACTGCTAAAAGAAACCGAAACACTTGAGCCACCAAATACCAACCTTGATACCTAGACCATAACGTGTTAGATATTCCCTTTGTGAGAGTACACGCATTTGATAATAAATGTTAAATATTGAGTTCTGCTTGATCATGAGATTTCACTCATTTACTACGGTTATGGAGAAGTACAATGAAGTACGGTTTGATCTGAACTTTGCGAATGCGGTTTACAGGCAATTGATTTAGAGTATGGTCCTATAAGTTTTACAAGTTTCACACGTTTTTCTAACCTCTCCTCTTTGTAAGATCTCTGGTTTTGCTTGGGTACAAGCAAAGGTTTTAGTTGGGGAGAGTTGATATTATGTGTTTTTAACGTATTTTGATTCGTTTTTAGTATTCGGTTTGAGTTTTGATTTGCATCTTTCGTTAGTTTTTCGAGTCTTTTCTTTTGTTTTGAGTCTTTTTACTGATTTTATGAAGTTTCGATGGAGTTTGGCGCTTACGGACATGCTCGAGTGAAGTTAAGATGGAAAAACACGAGAAAAGGACCAAACACAAGAGAACGACCGTTCTGGAGAAGAACGACCGTTCTGCCCCAAATGGAGAGAACGACCATTCCCGAAGGAAAACGTTCGTTCTGGCCAAGCAAAGGAACGACCGTTCCATCACTCACCTACCCTGCCGACAAAGACCGGAGATCGACCGTTCTCTCCCATGTGGTCGTTCCCCATCTCACCTACACCCACCTACTCTACCGACGAAAAGAGTAAGGGAACGACCGTTCTCTCCACGGAACGACCGTTCCCCGACTCACCTACTACCACCTACCACGATCGACCACACAGAACGATCGTTCTCTTACGGAACGGTCGTTCCCCCTTTTACCTACTCCCCTACACCTTGGCCTATATAATGGACTCACAACATCAAGCTCAAAACACACCATCTTCTTCTCCCTCTCTTCTCTAGCTTCTAAACATTGCTCCTCTTCAGTTTTTAGCTTTAATGTTTATGTTTTTATTAAGTTCTTATTAGTTTCTTTTAAGCTTTAACATTTATGCTTTAATTAAGTTTTACTTTCAGCTCTTATTTATGCTTTAAGGTTCTAATAAGTTTTACTTTCAATTCTTATTATCTATATTTATGCTTGTTTCAAGTTCTTATTAAGTTATTTTCAGCTTTCATTATATATCCAAGCCTTTATGATGAACTCTATAATCTCTTTGTTTTCTCCTTTAATCATGTCTGAGTAGATCTCTTAGTTAGGTTAAGGTTTGTCAAAGGAATTCATGAGCTTTAGGGTTAAACACAAATAGGCTATTCAAATCAATGTCTTGACCTTTGTTGTTCTTAATGCTTAGATCGAATTGATCACTTGATTCTATGATATTGGGTTTAACTTAGACAGCGAGAGTTGCGAGGTTGCTAGAAAGAACATTGGTGAGCAATTTATTCATTACCTGCGAGAGTAGATGTATTGGAGAATTGTGAATATATTAAACCTATCCTTAATGCTTGTCTACGATTTCTAGTACCAGCGAGAGTTAGGATTTCTAGGTTGATAGACAAAGATATTGATACCACGAGAATGGATTGATATTATCTTAGTGTTTGAGTTCTAGACTTACGCTTAATCATTGCCTGAATAGTTGTTGATCCTTGCTCTGAATCTCCTGCGATATTCCTTGACCTAACGCTTGTTTAATATTATCTTACAACCGATTTCGCTTTTATTACTTGCTATTTACAAAACCAAAAACATAATTACATTGCCTTAGCTTTTGATTTAGCTCATTATATCAAAGTGTGAAAACTGGTCTTCGTGGGATCGACCCCTAAATACTACTTTGTATGATGTGCATTTGCAGTAGGAAATAAGGGTTTAAAACTCGTGTATCACACACAATGAAATCGAACAAGAGACTTGAAGAATCGATGATATGACACACAAAGATTCAACAAGGGTTTCTCTTAGATATGACACAATTAGAGAGAGTTTTGGATAAAATATTGCTTGATATCGGCCAAGAGAACAAGAAGAGTATTTATAGGGGTGAGGAACACGCTCCTCACATAACCCTAAGGCCCAAAACATACAGCATAAATAAAAGGGAAATAAGCTAAGTTCGAAATACATAAGCTAGGCTGTCCAAGTGATTAGAACATAGATAAATGTGTGGTATTGTCTTGGCCTCGTTAAAAACCTTGCCAAGACCAAAACCCAAAGTAGGAAAAAGATCTTGACAAGGAAAAGAGGACACAAGAACAATACTGATCTATGAGTAATTAAGTTGGATGCACATTAAGACCATAGTCTAGATTGATCAGACGCGGATCATAAACCAAGGAGGCTTGGGATCAGGTTTCTTCCATCTACGCTCCAAAGTAGCTCCGAGGTAAGCTGCTTCCTGCTCAGCTACAAGCTTGATTGATCCTTGCTCCTGCTCAGCTACAAGCTCTTGAATATCCTAATATGAACCCAGCCGGATCTTAGAGCCTTGATATGCTAAATGAACAAGTGAACTTGTGGATTGATGGATTGGAACACACTTGGGAAGATAGAGATGGAATCGATGGGGAAGATGAAGGGTTAAGCGATGGAGTTGCGATTGATAGAAGTGGATTTGTGGAAGAGATAGAGATGGAGTCGGCAAGAGGGATGGAGAGCCTCTTGCAAACGATCTTGAACAATTCCACTGATATGACACACAATGAAATCGAACAAGAGACTTGAAGAATCAATGATATGACGCACAAAGATTCAACAAGGGTTTCTCTTAGATATGACACACTTAGAGAGAGTTCTGGATAAAAGATTGCTTGATATCGGCCAAGACAACAAGAAGAGTATTTATAGGGGTTAGGAACATGGTCCTCACATAACCCTAAGGCCCAAAACGTACAGCATAAATAAAAGGGAAATAAGCTAAGTTCGAAATAGATAAGCTAGGCGGTCCAAGTGATTAGTACATAGATAAATGTGTGGTATTGTCTTGGCCTCGTTAAAACCCTTGCCAAGACCAAAACCCAGAGTAGGAAAAAGATCTTGACAAGGAAAAGAGCACACAAGAACAATACTGATCTATAAGTAATCAACTTGCATGCACATTAAGACCATAGTCTAGATTGATCAGACGTGGATCATAAACCAAGGAGGCTTGGGATCAGGATTCTTCCATCTACGCTCCAAAGTAGCTCCGAGGTAAGCTGCTTCCTGCTCAGCTACAAGCTCTTGGATATCCTTGCCCATGATCATATCATCCCCTCCTCCTTTGAAAGGATTTGTCCTCAAATCCGGACCATCTGCACAAAAGGGAACAATACTAGTAACATTAAAGCTCGGGATCAGAGGGCACTTACAGGGCATTTGACTTTTCTTGTGAGTGGCATCCGGTGGAACTTCTTTGATCATTATGAACCGGCCAGCTTGTAGTTGATGTTGCCGTTGATCTGAGTCAGGCGGTTCAAATCGCTTATCTCCTCCTCTTTGAAGCCTCCTTTGGCGTTTCATGGCTTGTCCAAGAACTGTACTTCCTTTCTGATCACTCATGGGACAGAACAAGTGCATCAATCTTGAAGAAGAGAAGTTAAAAACAGAGTAATGGAAACTATGATCTATATCAACCAACTCGCTAGCAGGAAATGCAATCACGTTTTCTTTGTTCAATGCATCTAAAGAAAGGTGCTTAACCATTGCAAACTCTGTCTTAGTTCCAATCAGCTCAAAGATGTTGCTAAACAAAGAAATTCTCAAAGCAGGTTCAAATTCACGAAAATTAACAAAGAGAAAATCTTTCGGCTCAAAGAACTTTTCAAGAGTAAAGGTTTCAGATGTTGAAAACAGCTTGTGAACAATCGAATTTGAGACATGAAGTTCTTTTATGGTGTCTAAACTAAATCGCTTTTCATCTTCAGCAGAAACCAATATAAACAGATGTGGTTCAGTCCTAACCAATTCAACATTCTTACAGTGCTTGATTGGAGATTCATCAGCGGATGGCAAAAGAACTGGTTCTGAGTCAAAGAGTGTTGGCTGCTCCAAGTTTTGATATATTGCCAAAATCGCTTTGATCCTTGGTGTCTCTCCTTGTGATTCTTTTTCTAAAACCTGTGAAATAGAATCAACACTGCTCGGCTGCACCGGCTCTAGCAGGGTTAGTTTACCAAGAACAAAATCAGAATTAGTAAGATAAATATCATACTTTGCTTTAAACGAATCCTTAAGAAAGGTAGATTGATTCACGGCTTCTTGAGATTGCCCTTCTTTGTCGTTCAAGTGTGTCTGGTTTTGATCCTCCATGTGTTGCTGAATCTCCTCATTCTCTTTGATCTTGCTTTCAACGTTTCCTTCTTGCTCCATTGGCTCCTTTTGTAAGTTCAAGTCCTTATCCAGGCGTTCTTCTCCAGCATCTGTCCTTGTTGACTTTGGCTTTGATCGCTGATGACGATGTTGCTTGGAGAAATCATTCAAGACTTGTAACATTCGAACTTTGCTCTCCTCACCAAACAGATCGTGGCTCTTCTTTGGTTTTGGAACATACTGATCCCTTAGAAGCTTCTTCATTTCGTTCCAAGTGGTGATAGGAGGCTCCTTATAACACAAATGATCCTGTTGCTCTTGCTTCCAGCCCCTACGACCTCTCCTCTGATATTATCAAGTGCATGATCCAATCTCTTCTCTTTTCTGATCTTGTTGTAGTGAAACCAATCCTCCATGTTCCTTTCCCATTCTAGATAGCTTTCTTTTCCTGAAAGAGAATAGAGTTGAATTTTGTTAGCAGCTTGATGAGAAGTAGGAGAAATAGAACCAGAATGATTAGAGGATTTGAAGGTGTGAGAGGTTTTAGGTTAGCTGCTCCATGTTGAACTCCTGAAGTCGTCTTGTGGCTTGGGCTTTAGGTTTTGTTCCTTCCTATACATACCTGAAAACAAGACACAAAACACAGCAGTGACAAGCTCTTACGATAGAAACAACCGCAAACAATAAAAGAAACACACAGAAACTTCAAACACACAACAAACTTTCACAGAGCACAGATTCGACAACTTCAATAGATCGCACGAAACAAAATATCCAATCGCACTCAAAAATTATGATACCAATTTTAACAAAAACTAGACTCTTCCTAGTTTCAGAATCAATCGGAATCGCAATTTTATGTCGAGCCAATTAATTAAGCAAATTCGCACAATAACGGGTTCGTTCAAGAGCCGAATTCGAACAGTCACTAAACCTAGATTGTTCAAACCAAATCGTACAGATCAGATGCAACTCGACTTGAACAACACAACAGACTGAAAAAACACACTGATTCAACACATAAACAAGACAGAACAAGTCGTGGTTCATAAGAAACAAAGAGACAACAACAAAACACAAATCAAACAGATTCAAATCGCTGAAGAAAAGTTTAGACCGATCGAAACAACAATTCCGAAAGAAATATCAAATCGAGTCCAAAAACTTTGAAACCAATTTTACTAAAAATTAGACTCGATCTACGTTCTGGAACACTTTGAATCGCGAAAACAAACAAGCCAATAATTTAAAAAAATTCGCACAATCAGACGAACAGATCCAGTTCAGAATATGAAAGGTCATAAACAAAAATCGAACGAAATCACTTAGCTTTGGGTCAAGGCTTTGCTTTGATACCACCTAATATGAACCCAGCCAGATCTTAGAGCCTTGATATGCTAAATGAACAAGTGAACTTGTGGATTGATGGATTGGAACACACTTGGGAAGATAGAGATGGAATCGATGGGGAAGATGAAGGGTTAATCGATGGAGTTGCGATTTATAGAAGTGGATTTGTGGAAGAGATAGAGATGGAGTCGTCAAGAGGGATGGAGAGACTCTTGCAAACGATCTTGAACAATTCCACTGATATGACACACAATGAAATCGAACAAGAGACTTAAAGAATCGATGATATGACGCACAAAGATTCAACAAGGGTTTCTCTTAGATATGACACAATTAGAGAGAGGTTTGGATAAAATATTGCTTAATATTGGCCAAGAGAACAAGAAGAGTATTTATAGGGGTGAGGAACATGCTCCTCACATAACCCTAAGGCCCAAAACGTACAGCATAAATAAAAGGGAAATAAGCTAAGTTCGAAATACATAAGCTAGGCGGTCCAAGTGATTAGAACATAGATAAATGTGTGGTATTGTCTTGGCCTCGTTAAAAACCTTGCCAAGACCAAAACCCAGAGTAGGAAAAAGATCTTGACAAGGAAAAGAGGACACAAGAACAATACCGATCTATGAGTAATCAAGTTGGATGCACATTAAGACCATAGTCTAGATTGATCAAACGCGGATCATAAACCAAGGAGGCTTGGGATCAGGTTTCTTCCATCTACGCTCCAAAGTAGCTCCGAGGTAAGCTGCTTCCTGCTCATCTACAAGCTTGATTGATCCTTGCTCCTGCTCAGCTACAAGCTCTTGAATATCCTAATATGAACCTAGCCGGATCTTAGAGCCTTGATATGCTAAATGAACAAGTGAACTTGTGGATTGATGGATTGGAACACACTTGGGAAGATAGAGATGGAATCGATGGGGAAGATGAAGGGTTAAGCAATGGAGTTGCGATTGATAGAAGTGGATTTGTGGAAGAGATAGAGATGGAGTCGGCAAGAGGGATGGAGAGACTCTTGCAAACGATCTTGAACAATTCCACTGATATGACACACAGTGAAATCGAACAAGAAACTTGAAGAATCAATGATATGACGCACAAAGATTCAACAAGGGTTTCTCTTAGATATGACACACTTAGAGAGAGTTTTGGATAAAAGATTGCTTGATATCGACCAAGAGAAAAAGAAGAGTATTTATAGGGGTGAGGAACACGCTCCTCACATAACCCTAAGGCCCAAAACGTACAGCATAAATAAAAGGGAAATAAGCTAAGTTCGAAATACATAAGCTAGGCAGTCCAAGTGATTAGAACATAGATAAATTTGTGGTATTGTCTTGGCCTCGTTAAAAACCTTGCCAAGACCAAAACCCAGAGTAGGAAAAAGATCTTGACAAGGAAAAGAGCACACAAGAACAATACTGATCTATGAGTAAACAACTTGGATGCACATTAAGACCATAGTCTAGATTGATCAGACGTGGATCATAAACCAAGGAGGCTTGGGATCAGGTTTCTTCCATCTACGCTCCAATGTAGCTCCGAGGTAAGCTGCTTCCTGCTCAGCTACAAGCTTGATTGATCCTTACTCCTGCTCAGCTACAAGCTCTTGAATATCCTTGCCCATGATCATATCACTTCTCATTCAAGCACATGCATTGTGAGGATTGGGGATGTGTAGTTGGGTGACTCCTCGTACTTTGGAAGATGAGTGTGCGAAATTGGCCGTTCTATTGTATGAAAAAAATGGGGAGGATTTGTGACACATATGCAATCTAAGTAGGTGGTAGGGCTACGTTGTTATCACTAAATTTCACATTTCTAAATTTTCCTTCTCGCGTTGTAAACTTATTAAAGTTGGAGTGTGTGGTTCCCTCTAAACAAGTTGTAGATTCAGACCTTCTAATAATAATAAGGACATGCTATATTTAACCTTTTACATTCTGACAATATGCTGTTGCAGTTACTACAGAGGCAAAGTTCTAAATGTTTGAAACTACCATGCTATAGAAGCACTTACCAGTTATATAATACTTTGTAGTTGTTACACAATCAAGGTAACCGTTTAGATGACTAATATTGTAATGATTATCTAGTATAACATTGCCACACTCTTGGTAATGTTTAATCATTTGTTCCAGGGTTAAGCCAACAATGTGTACCATGGAATTCATTTCCAATGCGATTATGTACAACCTAATGACTTCTACTATGACTTCTACTACAGTGTGCTAACAATATGATAAGATATGTTTAGGAATTGATAAGGTAGCGAAGTTAACATTCAAAAACATTAATATGAGTATATAATATTATACACCACCATGATCCTATTGACAATGTCAAAGAAGAGGAAATCCCTGACTAGTAATGTAGAAGAAATTTCCTGTTCTTCCCTCCGTGAAGTATTAGGTAAACAATTACACTAATGGTGACACAAAGGCATAGGAAAATGAAGGTGTTCAGCAGTTTCCAGTTCCACATAACTCAATCCGTCCGGACTCTATGCTCTTCCAACTCTTCGACGACAATTTTTAACTCAGCTACGTCGGCACTTGTACGGCTAATTTCACTTTCAACCATTATTAATTTGGGCACTGTGTCTTCAACCTCTTCGGAAATGGCGTCTTCAACCCACTTGAAAAGATGATCCTACATGAGAAGGAGGTACGATAAAAAATTCTCCACGTGATTGTTTTGGAAATACTTAAGGAGCCAAATTTTAATAACTTACTTCTTTATAGCTTTTAGAACAGAAGAAGGGACAACCAGGATTCTCTTGCATCTTAGACGTAAAATTTGAAAAATCTAATCCGCACAGACATTTTTTGGGTAAGCCCCTTTTTGCGATGGAACCAGCATCCTCAGGCACAGTATTTATCGGAAAGTGAATATGAGAACAAACCAGGTAATTATCTGAGAAAAGAGAGAAGACAAGTTTTGTAGAAGATATTATAGTTGTCAGGGAAAAAAACGGCTAGAGAGGAGCTAATTCAGATTGGAGTCCATTTAGGTGAGAGACTCCATTTAGGGTTCGTGCACAGATTTGGGGGGTTTTATTACAACCAATACGGCGTCGTTCTGAAGAATATTACTGTCTCGTTCCAGAAATGAAATTATGGCAGAATAAGAAAGAGAAACTTCTTGGTGGGTTAAGTAATAACTTTACCATGATCTGGGAAGGAAAACAACAACCGAAAATAACGAGGAAATACAATTTACTTGATCGGTTTACTTTTCTATATATTTGCATTTCCCTTATTAGATCTCCTGTTTTGAAATTGTTTTTAGCTATACATTGATTTCAAAGGTGGGCAATTGAACATAAATGCGGGGAACGATTTATTTATTTAACATGTGTGGTGTATTACATCATAAACCACAACCAGCTGGAATATAAAAGACTTTGGTACATAATATAAAACATTACGTTTTGCTGTTCCAGTTCAGCTACATCCTGCGATTCCAACATCTCCATTCCGCACATCTTCCTTCACCCGCTATTACATTTCTTATATAGCTGTCTTACGGGTGACGCGATTATGTCCCACTCCCTTGCAGCGACTGCAAATTGTCCTCCTCCTTATACCTTTCATCTGCAATTGAAAAATATGTCACCCATAACTTGTTACGACTTTTTTCAAATTATAACCGATCATAATAGCTTACGCGTATTTCACCCCGGGATAATAACCGGTTTTTGCGCCGCCTACCGGGTGGACGTCGTGTACCAGGAGGATGTGTGTTAGATCCGAAAGTGTCTGGCTAAGGTCGGGGATAGGGTTGATCTCCGTTGGTGGGGTAATGTTTTCCGCATACGCAGCAATCCAAAATGCCCTACTATATTCTTCAGCAACCAACAAATCCACCCTTATGTTTGACCTTATAGCTGCCGCAACGGCGTGAGAGCATGAAATTTTTAGCATTTGAAACTCAAAACAACTACAAGTCTTCTCCCGCAGATCGACGTGGAAGGAATGCTTGTTTTTGTTCTTTACTTCGAAAGAACCTTCATTGATCTTATGGACCTCGTACCCAGCTGAAAGTTGGAAACTTGCAGCCACTTCCTCCATAACCCATGGTGTTAATGTCTCCGCGCCTTGTAAAGCCAGCTCACGGCGGGTTGCAAACCAAGTCATATGTTTACTGCGGATGAATTCTAACATGGAGACTATGGAAAACTCTCGCGCCTGTCGTAGAACGGAATTCCAAGATTCGGCGATGTTGCTCGTCATAATGTTGTAACGGCATCCCTTGAAATGGACTCGACTACAGTGTTCCAAATCAATATTCGTCAAGTACTCAGAGGAACGGCTGTTGATATTTTTTATTTCGTTGAATACGAAGTTGAAATCGGTTGGGTGATACGATCTCGCAGCTTTAGCCATCAGGCTTCCAAGAAGTCTACCTTTGAAGTATGTTCTGATGTTTCGTTGTAGATGAAATACACATGCACAGTGTTTGGCATGTGGAAAAACCTGTGATGAGCAGATAATTTACAAAATAACTGGTTAGAATACCGATTATAAATAGATAATAATAACGGAACTTGAGATTGAACTAATAAGCTGTTAGACGAATATATGTGCAATTCTTTTCCAGTTCCTCATAATTTGAGCCAAATCCTAAATATATAAATCCGTTTCAGAAGAAGATTAATGTAGATTACAAACCTGACTGATCCCATAATATATTGATGCGTGACGGTCGGAGACGAACACAAGTTCCTCATCGTCATCTATGAACGAAGACAGTTTTCGTAAAAACCATGACCAAGCCATGTCGTTCTCTCTGTCCATAATAGCCACTGCAAGGGGAAAGATCTGATGATTGCCATCCTAAGCAGAGGCAGTAAGGAGGCATCCTCCATACTTCCCTTTCAGATGCGTCCCATCAAGAACCACCACTTCGCGCATATACTTATACCCTTTCACCGATGCATTGAGGGCCAGAAATAGGTACTTGAATCTATGGCCAACATTCTCCAAATACTCGGTATGTAATTCCGCAAGCGTGCCTGGGTTAGCGGCAACCAACGTCTCGAGATACATGGGAAGACTTCTATAAGAAGATTCTCAGGATCCTTGTGAATGGTCGATCGCCTTCTGCCGTGTTTGCCACGTTTTCCAGTAAGAAATAGTGACATCATGATCCGCCAGTAGGATACCGACTATTTCATTTGGCCTAGGACCCATTGCCGTTGCGGCGAATTTTGACTGAATAAGTTCCCCCAGAATACTGCTTGTTGCTTGGCGTTGGTAGTCAGCTCTCTCTTCAACCGTGCACCGATGTTGGAGGTAGACTGTTCGCACCTCGAATATTGACGTACCCTCAATCGATATTGCGTATAACCGCCAAGGACATCCCCGTCTGGCACATTTGATAACCATTCTCTTTGGGGAATATCTTTAGTTTTTAAAATGATACTTAATGTTGATTGCATGTAGCGCCATATGGAGTTTGAGTGCCTCCCGACTGTCGAAGACCATACCTTCAAATATTTCAGTTGGTCTGTAAAGTGGATCTCCTACAACTAATATAAGTAACCGTTCAATATATGCTCCACATTTTATCAAAATGAAGATGGTGAGGAAGGAAAAAGAACTAGAACCGGTAGACTAATACGTTTCATTAAAAGTTAACATTACAAAACAGCACACAATATTAAATAGCGACGTTGAGAATCCTTCACTTCAGCCAAAAAAAAACCACCATAAACCCAATTTCTCGTCTTCATTAAAGTCCAATTACACATACTACGGTTATATAAATAACTATATAAATAGTTGATAACTTTCAACCACTTAGGAACACGCACCCCCACCTTCACTGTCGTCATTTGCTGGTTCCTTAAGTTGCGGTAGTGGCACCATATTTGTATGACTGTCATACTTTTCTCCACTTAAGTTCATGACGACCGTTGTAGTTGGTCCTGGCAGCCTAATAGTTTCAACCAATGGACCTAAAAAAAACTTTAAATTACGAAGGTAATGCATGATACCATATAGTACTGAAAACATTTGGCCGTATATAATATGTAGAATTTGAATAGTCTATTACCGAAAATTTCGCTGAGTGGGTCAGCTAGATCGGTTCCCACATCTGTCATCGGTGAAGTTTTCTCCGGAACCGGATCACCAGTTGTAGATAGTGGTGCGTCTTTCGTAGGAGAAAGTTCTTGTTCGTTTCCATCAGATGAACCAAAGGAGGAAGCGTATGAAGGGTCGAGGTTTTCAATTCCCACCGCCTCATTCCCACGGACTAGTCCACTTTTATTGCCGAGGGCAACAAGTGTCATTTGGTCATCACCATCTTCACCGAAATATACTAGTCCTTCCCAGAAATCCATAACGTTGTCAACTCCACCACTACCATAACCATGATACTCTGCCACGGCAGATTGAACCAGAGGTAAATCTACTTCCCCGAAGAGTAGTGGTGGATGAAGTGTTGATGATGGTGCGATTGGTTGGATATCTGTCATTGCTAGATCTGCAAATAATTGACCCAATATTGTATACGTGTAATCAGCAAAAGAAAATGAATAAATTAAGACGGAAAAGAGTTCTCTTAGCAAATATTATCAAATTGTTCAGCTAGCTGTAGAACTAACCTTCATTGGGTAAAGGTCCATGCACAATATTACGACATGCAGTACCGTCAGTAGAAAGACGTATGTATTTGTGAGGCAAACCTACTATAAATATACAGAAGTACTTCAGAACGCTTGCGGGAGAATTATATATAGGTTAGTAATATTATCCCCACAGGTTCTTTCTACTTACTCATATTTGGAGTCCCTGATGGAATTATTTCTCCCTCTACAGATTTCACTCTAACCATCATAATGGCCGGCTCATTATCGTTGCACCCAGTCGTTGGAGTTTGCAGTGGGGTACACTACAAGAATCAACAATTGTTACATCATTTTTTGTTGTTGTTTATATCATTTTTTGATTGATACAAATGAATTTGCATCAATTATATAAGTGACTCTGAAAATGGTGACTCTAATACTTTATATCAGTTTTACTGACTGATGCAACTATTTCTATCATTTGTTTTAAATGATATTAATATGTATCAATTACAATAAATGATATCAAAATTTGTTTCAGTTATAATAATTGATACTAAATATTTGTATCAATCAAAGTAAATGATACTAATATTTGTTTCAGTTATAATAATTGACATTAAATATTTATATCAATTATTTTAATTGATGTGATAATTGTATCAGTTATAAATAAGTGATACTAACATTAGTATCAGTTATATGTAATTTTGTATCACTTTTGTGTTATCATTTTATAATGTTACCGTATCATTTTTAATGATATAAAAATCTAATTCAATTTCAAATTTACATTAAATTAATTAACATAATTAAAATAAATAGTGATTACAAATAAAAAAAGTAATAATAAAACTTTTGCATTCTTGAGCACGTGGAGGAGGAGACTTGTACGACATCTTCATGGCGAAGTGCACAAGTTAAGAGACCATCACGGCTGTTAGCAAATTTGATCAACGCCTCCACTTGAGCTTTGAAGTCTGTCAACATGGATTGGAACTGCAACAGAATCAGAGCAAAACAGATATCATTCCTCGAACAAGAGCAAGGGAGAAACAAACCAATCAAACAATCATCCTCAGGGTTTACCTTCAAAGGACGTCTCAAGGATTCATCACCATCACGAATAGGTTCAGAACCGTCAAACACGACATCAGCAGTACTGTTGTAGATAAGTTTTCTGACTCCAGACTCGTTACAGGCGGAAATCACATTTCTCGTGCCTGTTGGAGTCAGGGAATTACATGAGAAATCGATTAAACACCCAAAATGCAACTAGGACAATTGTATAAAACTACCTTGAACGATAACCTTGTAGGAGTAAAAGTTAATCATGGGAACGTAAATCAGCAGCTCCCATGTAGAATACAACATAGGAACCTTCAGTAACTGCAATGAACAAGAGAACCATACAAGGTTACAATCACAGCTCAAATGCATTTAACTCATATCCAAATATTTTCCACACTGCATTTTCTCAGATACCAAACACCTATCTATTCCCTGTCTAGCAAGTACCGTTTTTAACAAAGTGCAAGCATCCAGAACCCAAACGATAAGTGCATAAACGAAGAAGAAAAAAAACCTTTAACGATCTGAGGTTTATCACGAACATCGACGCAGTGATAAGAGGCGCGGCCGGAGGAGAGAGCATCCTCGAGGACCGAATCGGACTCGTCGAGATGGAGAGTCGGAGCGGAATCAGCGACTCGGACTGTCCAGCTTCCGAGTCGAAGCAATCTGGAGACGAGCGATCGGCCGATGAACCCTCGGCCGCCAAGGACGACACAGGTGTTGAGTCGAGGATCGTGATGAACGGCATCTTCCTCCATTGTTATCGTCGAATGAACCCTGTTGTTTCTTAATCTCAAACAAACGAAATATGTACTCACCGGATTATAAAATCAAAGACTTGAGACCCGTCAGAGAACAAAAAAAAATTCCTCCATGGTTTAACGGCGCTCACATGGTTGAACGGCCGATCTCCCTTTCGACCTCTTTGAATTCTGCAATAGGACCCTTTTATTCTGATCTGCGCTAGTATCCCTTTTATTGTTCCAGATCTGGAGCTGCGTGATAGATGCGAGAGAGAGAGAGAAGAGAAGAGAGAGAGAGAAGAGAAGAGAGAGAGAGAGAGAGAGAGAGAGAGAGGGAGAGAGAGAGAGAGAGCCGGTGGTAGAGATGGAGGAGAAGGCGACATAGATGGGTTGAAGTCGGAGACGAAAACCTAAGAGAGGAGAGATATTTTTTTTGTCGATGATATGAATTGAGTTTTTTTTTAACATAAGGTTTTTAAGGAGAGAGGATGAGGGAAAACAAAAGTTTTATAGAAAAGAGGGAAAAAAAAACAAAATCTTTACCGCTCAATGAAATTTTCGGCTAAGTGTTAGCGGATTAAGCGATTTTATTTTGCCGCTTACTAATTTTCCTGTTTAGCATTATTTAAATGCTATCAATAGAAACAAAAATCAGAATTTAACCTTTTTTTTTTTTGTTGAAATGTAATATTTATATATCAACAAAAAACAAAACCAAAATACAATCCCCAATAACATACGGGGGCTTTACGGTTGAACAATTCTAAAATCGTAGAAGGATAATGTTTTTTACAATGTAAAGTTTGAAAGAGAGTTCCAACGATTTAAACTTTCATCCGCATCGTTTCCCATTGCTCGGAGACGCATTTGTATTTCTTTTTGGATTGTATTTGTCGTGAAATGAGGTGAATGCGAAGTGACGGAATGCAAACGACCATTCCTCTCACGCCATATCCAATAAACTGTAGACTGAAAGGTCATGAGGGCCAGGGTTTTATCTATTGCACTTAGTCTGTTTTTGAGCAAGGTGCGTACCGTTATGTCCCAGTCAGGGGAAGTTCGTCGTCCAAGAAGCTTGGAAGCCACATTCATCCAAACCGTAAAGGAGTACGGACATGCCCAAAATAAATGGTCACGTGTTTCTTCTGGTTCTCCGCATAGAGTACATTGCTGATGAAAACCCCATTGACGCATGCGGACTCCAATTTAACCTTCCATAGCAGTTTGAAAATTAGTGCTCTTGTAATATGGCCCTTTTTTTGTAGTGTCTCTTCGAAAAAAGTAAACGAATCATCTTTCTTACAAAATGAAATCTAAAAAAAGTTATTTAAAAAATATATGAGAGGAGATGAAATTGTTAACTGAAGTGAATGAATGAAAATAATTGTATTTATAGATTAAAAAATACTGTTCATTAGCCGTTTAATAGCCGTTAGAAGTTTTTATTTTAATTTTTTAATTTTTCTTATGACCGTTGGAACTATAAAAATTTTATAACAATTTTAATATGATATCAAAAAATTAAATTACTAGTTTGAATGTAAAAACATAAATTTAATAATGATTTGGTAGATTTCATCAGGCCACACGTTTCAATTTCTGAAGGAAAGAAGATAACTCTTTGAGGTTAATTTATATTCGCATTACTTTTTATAACTGAAATAAATATTAACATCAGTTATTAGGTTAGTATTAGTATCAATTGTTTTTAATTGATGTTAATCAGGTTAGTATTAGTATCAATCTTTTTAATTGATACTAATCAAGTTAGTGTTAGTATCAATTTCTTTTAACTGATGCTAATCAAGTTAGTATTAATATCAATTAAAAGAATTGATGCAAAATTATATATTTAGTATCAATCTTTAATAAATGATTCTAAATAGCATCAATTATTTTATTGATACTTTATAAGTGATGCAATATATAGTTTTTCTTGTAGTGGTAGTACTTCCTGACGACACAAAGGTATTTATCGTTATTAATATATGTGTTGCTATGGTAAGACTATATGAAGCAGTAAGATTTTGCAAATTTTTGCAACATTTGAAATAGTAGGGATGCAGAAATTTTTTATGAATCTAATTCACCTTGGTCATCTTTGTTACCACCCGCAGCATCGTCTATTTCTTTAGGAGGTATTGCGTTTACGGTGGCAACAGCGCCGTGAATAGGCTCTCCTGGTGGGTTAAGGGTATGCAAGTTTTCTCCGTGAAGATTTCTCCAAGTTCATCTCCAAGTGAACACGGTGCATAACTAACATTTCCTCATCGGTGAAGATTTCTTCGAGAACTGTCTAATTTGCCAAGAATGATCTGCCTGCTAAGAGTTCTACAATTTTGGTTTAGAGGGTTATAAGAGGCAGCAGGCGTTTAATTTGTACAATTTAAGAAAATTTTCTTTTACGTTAACTCGTTAACTCGTACCGCTTAGTGCATATTTCTGTTCCGGTGTTTGTTGGGGACCAACATTGTAAGACGTACTGCCAACAGAGAAATTAGCCCGAAATTGGAATTGATACCTCGCCACAGCCTCGGCACCAATAGTTACACATGCAAATAACTCTGGATACCACGTATGGGCTGTTAAGAAGGCCTGGAAATCAGCAGTGTTGCAAATAGTAAGCGGCGGCATTTTCTTTCCCTCAGGTAGAAGCATCCAGTCGGCATACTGGTAAGTTAGCAAGACAACGTTTTTCTCGTGCACTTCAAAACAAACCCTTATACCCCACAATAACTGCTTGTAGCTTTCAGTTTCGTTGACGCTAATACAGAAGCCTAAGTTCCCTTGTAGTCCGAAACTCCCAACTCTCATTACGGTGCTTAACCCAGTCTCCTTTATAGAAGCGGACTATTCTCCCCATCTGCAAAGAAGCGTAGCAAATTTTAGCAAGTTAAGACGCAGTAGGTAATGAACTATGAAATCCTTGTGACAATATAAGCACAAGTAAGTGATTCTGGACATGAAGGGCTCTCACAAATATATGTAACGTTAATGTAACAACTGTATCACAAAATTTCCAACAAAAATAACTATTAACCCACAACCAATGTCAAATAAAGGTTAATTATAAAACAAAGGAAAACAATCTGCAGTTCACATGGAGTGGATCTGTTAGGAGATGTTGAACAGCGACTAGACGAACAAAATAAAAGTACATGGGCGACTCTAATAATTCGGTTCAGTTTTAACTACTGTCCCCGTAGGTCTAGAAGCAGAGAAATGGGAGGGTGAGAGGTTTCTGAAGTACATAGAAACAAGATCCCAAATTTGTGAATATTAAATTAGGAGTTAGGGTTTCAGATTTGTTAAGTGAATTACTCAGATGGTTTAGTAACAGTAAAATCAGTCGTTCAAATTTTACAGTATATGTGTAACACCCCTATCTTTTTCCCCACCCCCATCCCCACCCATCTCCTTTTTTCCCTTCCCACCACCCCTTTCTTTCCCTTTTCCCCAACCCCACTCCTCCCTCCTCCATTAATTGGTGTCTTCCCCCTCACCATTTCATTTTCCACCGTAAGTTTTTTTTTTGAGAGAGAGAGAGAGAGAGAGAGAGAGAGAGAGAGAAGAAGAAGAAGAAGAAGAAGGAGGAGGAAGAAGAAGAAGGAGAAGAAGGAGAAGACCTTGTTTACTTTCCCCCTCCGCCGTAATCCGCCGCACGTTTCCGGTAAAACCGTTTTTCCGATTTGATCTTTTTTGGCCGTTTTAGAAAATCGATCATATCTCGTTAACCACCGCGTTTCTCGAAAATCCAAGGCCATCACCGGATTCAGCTCGACGAGACGAGTCTGTAGACATCAAGATCGTGCCGAACAACCACCGTACGCGCCGTCACGCGCCGTCCAAAGATTGGCGCGTCGCGTCACGCGCCTCACGCGCCACCGCAGGTCACCGCGCGTGACCGTCACGCGCCGTCGCCTCCGCCGCCGCCGTCACCGCGCCGCCGTCTCCGCCGTCGCCGCCGTGCCTCGCCGTCGCCGCCGTAAGCTCCGCCGCCGCCCTCCGCCGGTCGCCGCCGCCGGTCGCCGCCGTGCCTCGCCGTCGCCGGCCGCCGGTCGCCGCCGTGCCTCGCCGTCGCCGGCCGCCGGTCGCCGCCGTGCCTCGCCGTCGCCGGTCGCCGGTCGCCGCCGTACCTCGCCGCCGCCGGTCGCCGGAGAACTCGCCGGCGATCTGCCGCCGGTTTGGTTTCGGTTTGGCTTGACCGACCGGTTTAATTCGGTTCGGTTTGGTTCGGCCGGTTTAATTCAATTTCCGGTTCAATTTCAATTTCAATTTCGGTTTGGTTCAATTTTTGGTTTAAATCAATTGAGTCTGGTTTAGTCTGATTTGGTCCGGTTTAATCTGGTTTAATCGCGGTTTGATTTTGACCAGGTTGACTGTTGACTTTGACTTTGACTTTGACCGTTGACTTTGACCAACTTGAACCGTTAACCGTTTTTTCGCCGTTCGAAAGCCGTTCTCACTCGATTTTTCGTCCTGATTTCAGATTTGGCGTCCTTTCAAGCATCCGGAGTCCAGAAACCCTAGTTTTTCTCAATTCCAAAGGTGAGGGTGGCTTTTCATAGAATTTCGTACTTTCGCCTAGAACTTCTAAGATGGAATTAAGAGCTTTATATGATCCGTTTCTCTGATCGAGTCTAGGTAGTTTTGTTTGTAATTTGGAGATAGGGATATAGATGATTCAACCCATTGTTTGTGCATGTTAAACTGATAATTGTTTGATATAGATATAATTAAAAATACTTATACTTATATAAATATATAAATATATATATTATACGAGGAGTCGAGCATGTTAGAGTTTAGAGATTGCGGGGGTACAGAGACGGACTTCTGTACTAGCGACGCCTTGTGTGAGAGGGGGTACGGGCAGCCTAGTCGATCTGCTGTCCGGGACCTTAAGATCGATAAATCGTCAAACCCGGCGGTGAAGTGGGCACTATCCCATACTGTCCTCCTAGTGGAGGGTGTTGACGGTCACTGGATCCGTTCGTAGGGTTGTTGATTGTTCAGTGGGTGCTTTAGGTACCGTGTTTGTTCATGTCTAGTTTCTTTTTACCGTTTTCGGAGTGCTATGATCGGAACTGCGGTTTCTTGTGTTTAGCATCCCGTACCTCACTGAGTGACTCCCCTGTTACTCACCCCTCTTCTTTCCCTTTCAGGTGAGACTGAGGAATAGTAGACGTTTTATCGGACCGGGTGCTACTTTTGGATTTTTATGGTTTAAATTGTAATTTCGTATTTTCGTATTTTCGTATTGTATTTCAGACCTGATATTTACGGTTATTTACGGTATTGTGGTTATGAGACGACAGACTTATTTTTATGGATTTGCGGAAATCTAGACATGGTTTATTTAAGGAAATTGAAATATTATATTATATTATCTTTAGTGGCACGCCGTTCCCAAGTGTCGGGAGACGGGTGTTACATTTTGGTATCAGAGCAGGTTTGCCATCCCGGTTCCGACCCGGAAGGTGGAATTTAAAAAAAAAAAAAAAAAAAAAAAAAAAAACTTTTTACGGTTTTCAAATTTTTGGAGATCGGGGGATTTAAAAAAAAAAAAAAAAAAAATTGCACCTATCCGGTATTAGTCTACTATTCTTTTATCTCAGTTCCGTCCTTCAACAGATTCAACAGATTCTAACCAGTTTTCTTCCTTGTTCAGATGCCGCCAAGGAAGAGTACTCGAGTTACTAGAGGCAGAGGTCGTGGCCGCACAGCAGAGTCTAGCGGAGTCGCAGGAAATGTCGAGGTCACGCAGACCGTCATTCAGGATGGCAACCAGGATGCGGTGAGGCAGATCGCTGAGGAGGTAGCCAGGAATGTGGCTCAGGATGCAGTTCGGGTTGCTGCCCAGGAGGCTGCTCGGGTAGCTACTCAGGAGGCTGTTCGGGTAGCTGCTCAGGAGGCTGCACGGGTAGCTGCTGAAGAGGTTGCTCGCCAATTTGCTGCTCACGCGGAGCAAGCAGCCGCTGACGCTCGCCAGGTACCATTGGTGGGTAACGCTCAGGGTGCAGGTTTTCCACCGCCGCCACCACCACCGCCACCATTCAGAGCTGCGGAGGGACCCACTTATTGGGTGATCACGAAGCAGATGCGTGACATGGGTCAGGAGCACTTCATCGGAGGTTCTGATGCGGCTGCCGCTGACAACTAGAGGAGGTCGCTTCTTCGCAACCTTGAGCTCACAAGGTGCCCAGAAGAATTTAAGTTGGACTTGGCTACGCAGTATCTTAGGGACGACGCTCTGCATTGGTGGGAGGCAGTTGTCGCGAGTAACCATGGCCGAGTTGTGCTCACGTTTGAGCATTTTCTGAGGGAGTTTGACCGTAGGTTTTTCACTCGAGAGGCTAGGCATGAGAATGCCACCGCGTTCGAGCATCTGATGCAGGGGGCGATGTCGGTCAGAGAGTATGAACGGGAGTTCACCCGGCTGCGCAGATTTGCAGTAGTCACCATCTCTGAGGAGGATCTGATCCGGAAATTTCTGGACGGGCTGCGAGTGGAGATCCGCAATCGTTGCTTGATTCGGGATTATGAACGGCTGGTCGACTTAGTGGAGAAGGCCGTTGCGTTGGAGAAAGGACTATCTGAGGAGCAGAGATACAGCACGCCAACTCAGCCTAAACCTGTGAAGGCTTCAGATACACAGAGGGGGACGACAGATCGCCCAGGATTGCCGCCGTATTGTTCCCGTTGCCACCGACATCATTTCGGAGATTGCGTCCAGTGCTTTTTATGTGGACGGCTGGGTCATATCGCCAAGTCTTGTCGTTCTAAACCATTGGATGCACCGTTCGTTACTCAGATTCCGGGGCCAGTAGTACCAGCAGTTGCATCGAGGGATTGCTACAGTTGTGGCCAGCAGGGTCACATTTCCAGGGATTGTCCGCAGAGGACTCAGGGGTTACTTCTGCCGCCGCCACCCAAGCGCCAAGCCATTGCCCCGCGAGTATTTGCTGTTGGAGACCATGAGGGAGCCGCGCCGAGAGTCGGTACGTGTTCCTTGCCTATACTCATTGTTATGTTGTGTTTTAGAGGTTGTGGATTTGTGGTTGTCGTCTTGAGTATCGTGCTTTTGTGGGAACCATCGTTAGTTAGTACTTGTGTTCGGTCGGTTTTAGCTTGGAGTGGATCAGTTTCTACCTATTTGTCATCGGAGTTTTGCATAGTTGCGTACGTTCGGGTCTAGTCAAGCGTTGGTCAGTTCAGAGATTGTTCGAGCCGAAGGGTAGTCGTTTTCAGACAGTCAGTGCGATAGATTTGGGAACTTCCGCCATTCATCGTTGTAGTACGTGAAGGAGCGAAATCATTGAAGACTTTGCAGAAACGAAAGTAAACCACTTCGAGGAGATTTTTAAGGATGCTTTCAGTTAGCGGTTCAGAACTTGAATTCGGGGACGAATTCCTCGTAAGTAGGGGAGAATTGTAACACCCCTATCTTTTTCCCCACCCCCATCCCCACCCATCTCCTTTTTTCCCTTCCCACCACCCCTTTCTTTCCCTTTTCCCCAACCCCACTCCTCCCTCCTCCATTAATTGGTGTCTTCCCCCTCACCATTTCATTTTCCACCGTAAGTTTTTTTTTTGAGAGAGAGAGAGAGAGAGAGAGAGAGAGAGAGAGAGAAGAAGAAGAAGAAGAAGAAGAAGGAGGAGGAAGAAGAAGAAGGAGAAGAAGGAGAAGACCTTGTTTACTTTCCCCCTCCGCCGTAATCCGCCGCACGTTTCCGGTAAAACCGTTTTTCCGATTTGATCTTTTTTGGCCGTTTTAGAAAATCGATCATATCTCGTTAACCACCGCGTTTCTCGAAAATCCAAGGCCATCACCGGATTCAGCTCGACGAGACGAGTCTGTAGACATCAAGATCGTGCCGAACAACCACCGTACGCGCCGTCACGCGCCGTCCAAAGATTGGCGCGTCGCGTCACGCGCCTCACGCGCCACCGCAGGTCACCGCGCGTGACCGTCACGCGCCGTCGCCTCCGCCGCCGCCGTCACCGCGCCGCCGTCTCCGCCGTCGCCGCCGCCGTCGCCGCCGTGCCTCGCCGTCGCCGGCCGCCGGTCGCCGCCGTGCCTCGCCGTCGCCGGTCGCCGGTCGCCGCCGTACCTCGCCGCCGCCGGTCGCCGGAGAACTCGCCGGCGATCTGCCGCCGGTTTGGTTTCGGTTTGGCTTGACCGACCGGTTTAATTCGGTTCGGTTTGGTTCGGCCGGTTTAATTCAATTTC
The DNA here is from genome assembly GCA_010577795.1 of Isatis tinctoria. NCBI lineage: Eukaryota > Viridiplantae > Streptophyta > Magnoliopsida > Brassicales > Brassicaceae > Isatis > Isatis tinctoria. The sequence goes on along the minus strand of CM021248.1, from coordinate 10,756,871 downwards.
CGGTTCAATTTCAATTTCAATTTCGGTTTGGTTCAATTTTTGGTTTAAATCAATTGAGTCTGGTTTAGTCTGATTTGGTCCGGTTTAATCTGGTTTAATCGCGGTTTGATTTTGACCAGGTTGACTGTTGACTTTGACTTTGACTTTGACCGTTGACTTTGACCAACTTGAACCGTTAACCGTTTTTCGCCGTTCGAAAGCCGTTCTCACTCGATTTTTCGTCCTGATTTCAGATTTGGCGTCCTTTCAAGCATCCGGAGTCCAGAAACCCTAGTTTTTCTCAATTCCAAAGGTGAGGGTGGCTTTTCATAGAATTTCGTACTTTCGCCTAGAACTTCTAAGATGGAATTAAGAGCTTTATATGATCCGTTTCTCTGATCGAGTCTAGGTAGTTTTGTTTGTAATTTGGAGATAGGGATATAGATGATTCAACCATTGTTTGTGCATGTTAAACTGATAATTGTTTGATATAGATATAATTAAAAATACTTATACTTATATAAATATATAATATATATATTATACGAGGAGTCGAGCATGTTAGAGTTTAGAGATTGCGGGGGTACAGAGACGGACTTCTGTACTAGCGACGCCTTGTGTGAGAGGGGGTACGGGCAGCCTAGTCGATCTGCTGTCCGGGACCTTAAGATCGATAAATCGTCAAACCCGGCGGTGAAGTGGGCACTATCCCATACTGTCCTCCTAGTGGAGGGTGTTGACGGTCACTGGATCCGTTCGTAGGGTTGTTGATTGTTCAGTGGGTGCTTTAGGTACCGTGTTTGTTCATGTCTAGTTTCTTTTTACCGTTTTCGGAGTGCTATGATCGGAACTGCGTTTCTTGTGTTTAGCATCCCGTACCTCACTGAGTGACTCCCCTGTTACTCACCCCTCTTCTTTCCCTTTCAGGTGAGACTGAGGAATAGTAGACGTTTTATCGGACCGGGTGCTACTTTTGGATTTTTATGGTTTAAATTGTAATTTCGTATTTTCGTATTTTCGTATTGTATTTCAGACCTGATATTTACGGTTATTTACGGTATTGTGGTTATGAGACGACAGACTTATTTTTATGGATTTGCGGAAATCTAGACATGGTTTATTTAAGGAAATTGAAATATTATATTATATTATCTTTAGTGGCACGCCGTTCCCAAGTGTCGGGAGACGGGTGTTACAATATGTACTATGGATCGAAGTATTTTTATTGCTGGGTCCAATATCTCTGAGAAATCAACTATGGTAGCAGGTTAACAAACGGCAAATAGAGACGAGCTTATTTAAGATTAAATGATGAGGTAGGATAAAGATTGATTCTTCTAGGAATAAAAAAAGTAAAGGAGAATCTAAGAGAACTCCACATACCTTTTTAGTTCCGTGAATGATATCTATGACAATGACATTATTTGCCTAGATTTGGTAAAGTAAATGTTCAGACATTTTTGTTGTGGTGGGGGGAGAATAAAGGGCAGTTAACAAGATTTATAGAAGCTTTACCAGAGAACAAGTTATTTACACTATTGAAATATCAATCATTACTATCGACCTGGAAAGCAATTTGGTGAAGCAAAAATATTTCTACGTTTTTTATTTGCAAATTGGCACAAGGTGACATCACACATGTACACAATAGGAACCAAGTAGGTTGCACTTATCGGGATAATAGCAATAGTAAAGGTAAAACCAACTTTAGCCATATGAACCTTTCGCTGCGTGTACGGTTAATGGCCATTTCGCTAAATATCCCTGAAACATGGTTTTTCTGCCAATTCTCTCTATTTGTAATACTCACTATTCAAAACAAAAATCATTTAAATGGAATATGTAAACAGAAATTTCTCTTTGCTTTGTTCACGTCTGTACACGTGCTTTGTGTAAGATAATGAGCTTTACATAAATTGTTAAGAGGTTGGGCTAGAAGAATTGAACGTTCTGTAGTTCTTTGTCCATTAGTGGACTTTTCGATTGAATAATAGATAACCGATGAAGATCAAATTATATTTGGAGCCGGTCAAATTTTCCGGTTAGATTGAAGTAATAGGATCCGCGTGTTTTTTACATGAGTCTGGATCGGGTGATCGAGTCAGCTCAGTATTTTTGGTCAATTTTAACCCTTTTACATCCGTTGCCAAACACTTTCTATCAATAAACTTAATGGTATAGATTGTAAATAAGTTATCTTTTTCGAAAATTATTAAAAATGTACTTGCCAATTAATATTATAGAAATTCGGGAACAAATAATATTTTTTCTTGGATTTTTAGAGAGAAATATAAGAAAAAACAAAAATTATTTACTAATATAAGTGAGACAAAAGATTTAAATTCATTTTTATATATAACTATAAATATTATCTCTAACTAAACTTTGGCAATTTAGTTTTGTTTTGTTCCATTTTACACTATTCAGTTCGGTTTAATTCATCTTAGGTTAATTTAATATATAAATTCTCATTCCATTCTAATTAGTTTCATTATTTGGTTCTGTTTGAATTTGAAATATTCAATTCAGCAGGTTCGAGAGTTTTGGCTAAATTTTGTAATTTTTCTCAGCTCTATTTCCTCTTATGCCAGTTTTATTATGTTTTAAAAACTGAAGAAATTTGACAAAATAGCATACACAATCCGAGACAGAGATCTTAGAAATTTATATGTGGTTGAAAAGGAATATAGATTGGAAAACAATAAAACGAAGAAAAAAAAGAAATATTTTACGATTTATATTGACAAATAAATAAAATTAATACAATTTTAAATCCAAACTGAAAAAAGGATAAGAAATAAATAATTAAGTATAAAAATTGAAACAACTATAATTTAAAACTAAAAAATTATGCCCGCAGGTATTGACTTAGTAACTCTAGTGTCAACTATCTATTATACATTAAAAGGGATTGCATCCCAGGCTTCTTAGGGTCTCTACCTGTCCAGAAATGTCAGATCATAATTCAATGGCCAATGAGATTTGTTAACTTTTGTGTGATTAAAAAAAACACAATAATTATTGGTTTAAACCTACATTTAATTGACCTAACTTATCAAACTCAAAAGGCATCCGAGAGTAGAAAACAAATAAGCCCACTAACGGCCCAACCTCAATGTCATTTGAGGCCTATTTTTTCTCTCACTCTCTCTTCCCCGACGGTCACCGTTCCTCTTCTTCGCTGTGCCCTTCCGGAGAGCTGGAGTGTCTCGGATGCATTACAGAGGGAGACGTCCCACCTTCTCATCGATTAATTACACCATCTTCACTGTTATATATGTTCCCGGAATTAGCTATTTCATCGCATCTCAAACCTTTTCGAGTCAGACCACCGTAGAAAATAGTGAAGAAGATAGCCAGTCATGGTGTTGTGTTATCTCATACGTGATCATGTGCTGCAGAGTCAACAAGATACGATTACACCTTTCCAAATTTTGGGTGGTGAAGCCCAAGTTGTTCAGGTAAAACGTCTTTTAAAAGAAAAAAAAAACCAGCTTCGTCTTTTCATTTTGCGGTTTTAAATCTTACAACCATCGATCGTTGATTCGTTTCTTGGCAGATAATGTTAAAGTCAGAGGAGAAAGTCGTTGCTAAGCCTGGTACTTCCCCTGAAAATTTGTCTTTTCTATTCTGTTTTGTAAGACCAGTTATTTATTTGATTTGTGTTACTAATTTGATACGGTGCTCTAGGTTCCATGTGCTACATGTCTGAGTCCGTCGAGATGGAGAATACATATACTCCTGAAAAATAATTTGGGGTCTTGCAGTGGATTTTGGGCAAGAGTGTAAACAGTTTGTGTATCATTAAGGAGTTGCTTTTGTTGCGGTTTGTATGAACAGTTTTGCAAATTTTTGAATTCAGGATTTGAAGGTGAACTTGATAGTGACAGATTACTCTATGCTCGGACTAACAGGATATGAACTACTCAAGAATATCAAACGAATTTGGTTTTTCCAGTTATGAGATCAAATTTTGAAAAAGGCTTTACTTACACAAACTCTGTTGTATTCTTACCAGGAGTCTTCAGCGTTCAGACAAATATACAACTTCGCATAGAACAGTAAGTGACTATTATTATGATATAGATCCGAGTCAACTAATCTCAACACTGTAATCTGATTTTTAAGGATTTTCAAATGTATTTTTGGATGCAGATGTATGACAGAAAGAGCTGAGGATTTTCTCCTAAAACCGGTGAAGTTAGCAGATGTGAAGTGGCTGAAAGAACTAATAATGAGAGGTGGTGTAGCTGAAGAAGAAAAAACCAGAAACCTTAGTCCTAAGAGAATACTTCAAAACGCCATTGATTCATCATCTTCTTCTTCACCATCACCATCATCGTCATCTTCATCCTCTCATGTTGTTTCCTCTCCGTAAGACGACACTCCATCTTCCAAACAGATGAAATTAGAATCTAGGGTTCATGATTGAGCTAAGCTTTTCCTTTTTCTGGGATTTCTGTAATATATACACTCAGCGAAGAGGTTGGATAAGTTTTTTTGTGAGGCTGAGTCGGAAGAGATTAGACAGTCGTGCATCAAGAAGGTAATCCTCTTCTAACCATTATTTTTACTTTCTGTTCTTTTCCTTCCCTTGTGAATAAAAAACAAGGAGAAACCTTTCCTCTCACCTGCAATTACCTGAAGTACGAAGGGCAACAAGTGTTGAAAGTTAAACTTGATTTGGGTCAAGTTTAATTATTGGGTTAAACCCAATAATGTGATCCAATTTCTAGAAGTTTTCTAGAATTATCTTCCACCTTCTTAATCTAGATATTTTTGAGAAAAATCTAGATATTTATGATATAAAATTAAGATATTATGTTATAAATTTCTATATTTATGATTAAAATACGTAAGATATTTTGTAATGTGGAGGCTATAAATACCTCCACCCCCCCCCTCCCCCCCCCCCCTTCTACATTTGTAACAAACTAAGTTAAAAAGTTGTGAGTTGTTATAAGTGATCATCTAAGAAATAAAAAGCTTTGTTCTTCCTAATTCTCTTTTGTCTCCTAAATTCTTAAACACTTTATCCATCATTTTCTTTTTTAAACCTTTTGGTTCCAACAAAGTGGTAGCAGAGCTAGTTGATTATCTTAAAGATGACAAGTAATGGTGTTCCTTTCCATGTCCCAATGCTCACAAAGAGCAACTATGACAATTGGAGTCTAAGGATGATGGCCATCCTACGAGCACATGATGTGTTGGAGATAGTCAAAAAGGGCTTCATTGAACCGGAGAATGATGGTGGGTTATCTCAAACTCAAAGTGATGGTTTGAGAGACTCAAGGAAGAGAGACAAGAAAGCTCTCTGTCTAATCTATCAAGGATTAGATGAAGACACGTTCGAGAAGGTCGCAGGAGCAAATTCGGCCAAAGAAGCATGGGAGAAACTTCGAACTTCTTACAAAGGAGCGGAACAAGTTAAGAAGGTACGTCTTCAAACTCTAAAAGGAGAATTTGAAGCGCTTCAAATGAAGGAATGTGAACTCATCTATGATTACTTCTCAAGAGTCTTAACGGTTACTAATAACCTAAAAAGAAACGGTGAGAAGTTAGATGAGGTGAGAATCATGTAAAAAGTTCTTAGATCGTTAGATTCAAAATTTGAGCATATTGTCACGGTGATTGAAGAGACAAAAGACTTGGAGACTATGACGATGGAGCAACTTCTTGGATCACTGCAAGCATATGAAGAAAAGAAGAAGAAAAAGGAAGACATCGCAGAGCAAGTACTCAAGATGCGGATTGATACTAAAGAAGAAACTGGCCGAAGCTATCAAAGACGTGGTGGTGGTCAATCCCGAGGAAGAGGTCGTGGTTATGTACATGGAGGTGGTTGGAGATCCAATGAAGACCATACAAACCAAAGAGGAGAAAGCTCATCAAGAGGCCGTGGAAGAGGAAGCCCAAAAACAAGGTACGATAAGTCAAGTGTTAAATGTTACAACTGTGGAAAGTTTGGACATTATGCTTCTAAATGCAAAGCCCCGAACAACAACTATTGAAGAGAAGTCCAACTATGTTGAAGAAATGAGCAAAGAAGATGATATGTTATTGATGGCTTACAAGAAAGATGAACCCGAGGAGATTCACAAATGGTACCTCGATAGTGGTGCAAGCAATCACATGTGCGGGAAAAGAAGCATGTTTGTGGAGCTTAATGAATTGGTGAAAGGAAACGTGGCTTTAGGAGATGAATCGAAGATGGTGGTGAAAGGTAAAGGAAATATTCTCATTCGATTGAAGAATGGAGATCATCAATTCATTTCCAATGTTTACTATATTCCAAACATGAAGACCAACATCTTGAGCCTAGGACAACTCTTAGCGAAAGGTTATGATATTCGTTTAAAGGATAACAACCTTTCTATAAGAGATCATGAAGACAACCTCATCACCAAGGTGCCGATGACAAGGAATCGAATGTTTGTCCTAAACATTCAAAATGACATCGCACAATGCCTCAAGATGTGCTACAAAGATGAGTCTTGGCTTTGGCATCTTCGATTTGGGCATCTCAATTTTGGAGGATTAGAGCAACTTTCCAAGAAGGAAATGGTGAGAGGATTGCCTTGCATCAATCATCCAAATCAAGTCTGTGAAGGGTGCTTACTTGGAAAGCAATTCAAAATGAGCTTTCCAAAGGAGTCAGAGACAAAAGCACGAAAGCCATTGGAACTCATACATACAGATGTATGTGGTCCAATCAAGCCAAGTTCACTCGGGAAGAGTAACTATTTCCTTCTCTTTATTGATGATTTCTCAAGAAAGACAAGGGTTTACTTTTTGAAAGAAAAATCCGAAGTATTTGAAAACTTCAAAAAGTTCAAAGCCCATGTTGAGAAGGAAAGTGGCCTTATGATCAAAGCCATGAGATCTGATCGTGGAGGAGAGTTCATGTCCAAAGAATTTTTGAAGTATTGTGAAGATAACGGCATTAGAAGACAATTAACGGTGCTAAGATCTCCTTGAGATGGCAAGAAGCAAGCTTAAAAGTAAGAAGCTACTCAAGGAGTTTGGGGCAGAAGCAGTTGCGTGTGCAGTTTATCTATCAAACCGATCTCCAACAAGAAGCATCTTGGGAAAGACACCACAAGAAGCATGGAGTGGAAGGAAGCTTGGTGTCTCACATCTAAGAGTATTTGGAAGTCTTGCCCATGCTCATCTTCCAGAAGAGAAGCGGAGCAAGCTAGATGATAAAAGTGAGAAGTACATCTTTATTGGGTATGACACTAACTCCAATGGCTACAAGTCTACAATACTGAAACAAAGAAGACAATCATCAGTCGGAATGTCATCTTTGATGAAGAAGGAGAATGGGATTGGAGATCAATTGATGAAGACTACAACTTCTTTCCACATATTGAAGAAGATGAACAACCAAGAGAGGATCCACCAGTTACCCCACCAACTTCACCAACACCAAGTTCTCAAGGAGATGAGAGCTCCTGTGAAAGGACTCCACGTTTTAAAAGTCTTCAAGAGATCTATGAGGTAACTGAAAATCAAGAAAATCTCACATTATTTTGTCTATTTTCGGATTGCGAGCCCATGAGTTTCCAAGAAGCTATGGAAAAGAAGACATGGAAGGATGCAATGGATGAAGAAATCAAGGCGATACAGAAGAATGAGACATGGGAGTTAGCTTCACTTCCAAATGGGCATAAAGCAATTGGTTTAAAGTGGGTGTACAAAGCAAAGAAGAACTCTAAAGGAGAAGTTGAAAGATACAAGGAAAGATTGGTGGAAAAAGTATATACTCAAAGAGTCGGAATCGACTATGACGAGGTATTTGCTCCCGTTGCTCGTTTAGAAACTGTTAGACTAATAATTTCATTGGCAGCCCAAAAGAGTTGTAGGATACATCAAATGGATGTCAAATCAGCCTTCTTGAACGGAGACCTTGAAGAGGAAGTTTACATTGAACAACCACAAGGTTACATAGTCAAGGGAGAAGAAGACAAAGTGTTGAGGTTGCAGAAGGTACTTTATGGGCTAAAACAAGCACCAAGAGCATGGAACACTCAGATTGATAAGTATTTCAAGGAGAAAAACTTCATCAAGTGTCCATATGAGCATGCACTCTATATCAAAAACAAGACAATGATATACTGATTGCATGCTTGTATGTAAATGACTTGATATTTACAGGCAACAATCGAAATATGTTTGAAGATTTCAAGATGGAGATGACGAAGGAGTTCGAGATGACTGATATTGGATTGATGTCCTACTACCATGGAATTGAAGTGAGGCAAGAAGAAAATGGAATCTTCATTACTCAAGAAGGATATGCTAAAGAGGTGCTTAAGAAGTTTAAGATGGATGATTCAAATCCAGTTTGCACGCCAGTGGAATGTGGAGCCAAGCTGTCAAAGCAAGAAGAAGGAGAGAGTGTGGATCCAACACTCTTTAAGAGATTGGTTGGAAGCCTACGTTATCTGACTTGCACAAGACCAGACATCCTATATGCAGTTGGAATTGTGAGCCGATACATGGAGCATCTAACAACAATTCACTTCAAGACAGCCAAGAGGATCCTTCGCTATATCAAAGGTACCATAAAGTTTGGCTTGTATTACTCTGTTTCTGATGATTACAAGCTTGTTGGATATAGCGATAGCGATTGGGGAGGAGACGTAGATGACCGGAAAAGCACAAGTGGATTTGTGTTTTTCATTGGAGAAACCGCTTTCACATGGATGTCAAAGAAGCAGCCAATTGTCACCCTTTCTACTTGTGAAGCGGAGTATGTAGCGGCTACTTCATGTGTGTGTCATGCTATCTGGTTAAGGAATATGGTGAAAGAGTTAAGCTTGCCACAAGAAGAGCCAACATAAATCTTTGTGGACAACAAGTCAGCAATAGCATTGGCAAAGAATCCTGTCTTCCATGATCGAAGTAAGCACATTGACACTCGCTATCATTACATTAGAGAGTGTGTTACCAAGTTGGAAGTGAAATTGGAGTATGTGAAGACAAACGATCAAGTAGCCGATATCTTCACCAAGCCACTAAAGCGCGAAGACTTTATCAAGATGAAGAGTTTGCTTGGAATGACAAAATCAAGTTTAAGAGGGTGTGTTGAAAGTTAAAATTGATTTGGGTCAAGTTTAATTATTGGGTTAAACTCAATAATGTGATCCAATTTTAGAAGTTTTCTAGAATTATCTTCCACCTCCTTAATCTATATATTTTGTGAGAAAAATCAAGAAATTTATGATATAAAATTAAGATATTATGTTACAAATTTCTATATTTATGATTAAAATATGTAAGATATTTTGTAATGTGGAGGCTATAAATACCTCCACCCCCCTCCCTTCTTCATTTGTAACTAACTAAGTAAAAAAGTTGTGAGTTGTTCTAAGTGATCATCTAAGAAATAAAAAGCTTTGTTCTTCCTGATTCTCTTTTGTCTCCTAAATTCTTAAACACTTTCTCCATCATTTTCTTTTTTAAACCTTTTGGTTCCAACAACATGATGCACACAACCTTTTCTCTAACGGCTACTTTTCTTTAAACGGACTACTTTATCACTTTCCCTTGACCATAAATCTCCCCTAGAAAACTTAAGGATAGAGGAGAAACAGAGCAGATTAGAGACAGATAGAGAGATTTGTCTGCCAAAACCCAGATGCATAGAGGGGAATCAGCAATTATCTTCGTCGTTTTCATGCTTCTTTTGACCTGGCTCTCTCGGAGACACGGAAACGTTCCGATTTACTACCCAAATCGGATCCTTACAGACTTTTCTATCTCCACTATCCCTTTACTGGTGTAATGCAGTTGTTTTCTGCTATAACTCTGAGAGTTTAATTTAACTGGATTCTTTAATTAACACAAAATAATCTTAAATACAGTTTACACAGAATTAAGATCACGACTCAGCACGGAGGCTTTCAATTTTCTGATATACAATCATGTTTTGTATTTTTCTGTGTTTCCAGGGATTGCAGCTGATGTCAAGGTTGACTAATTGAAGTTCAAACATAGGCATCTAATTTTGCAGAATAACTGAAGGAAATTCGTGTGCCCAGCTCTGGTATCGTTAGTTGTATACGTATCTATATTAATATTTAAAATATAGTAGAGAAACTCGTGCTTAGGCCTGGGCAAAAAAACCGAACCCGAAAAACCGAACCGAACTCGAACCGAAAAAGTAGAACCGAACCCGAACCGAAATTCGTAAAATACCCGAATGGGTCCTAAATTTCAATATCCGAAAACCCGAACCCGAACCCGACCCGAACCGGGAACCGAATGGGTACCCGAAATAACCGAAATACAATTATATACCTAAAATATTAATAATATTTAGATTTGATATAGCTTATTTATCCTAAATTATAATTATAAATCCAAATATATGAATTATTTTTAGATAAAAATAACTAAAATATCAAAAATAAATAGAATATATGAAATTTTTAGTTATATTTGTCAAATTTAATTGATTTATATTTAAATTTAACTAATTTTTATTTTCTTCTTATAAATGTTCGGGTCACCTGGGCGTTCGGGTACCCGACCCGAACCCGAATAGAACCGAACCGAACCCGAACCCGAACCGAAATTCTAAAATACCCGAATGGGTCCTAAATCTTCAAACCCGAAAACCCGAAACCCGAATGTACCCGACCCGAACCCGAACGGGTACCCGAAAGGAGAAGATGCTAAGAAAAATTATAACCACTGAAAACTGAAATGAGCATGAAAGATTCATACAAAGTTGAATAAAATAAGAAGAAATTTGGAAAAATACCTAACAATGAGATTATATTTTGAAAACTACATCATTTTTTTTATCTTACACTTATTATTAAGTGAAATGACTGATTTATCCAATTTCAATGTTTATAATTATTCAAAATTTAAAATAATAATATTAATAAATACATATTTGCATAGGTTTGAAACAAATATTTTAAAAACAAATCCAATTTAATCAGATATCTACTAACTTTATTTCTAAATAATATATTTAATATCTATAGAATATCATATTAAAATATATATTTTGGATATAGTAAATGAAGACAAAAATAAAAATTATGATAGAAAATTTCACAAAGTCAAAATCTATGTTCATATAAATAGCAAAAGAAGCAAAAATTAGAAATATACGCATTAAAATAATGATTATATATACAAATATATAGCTTACAATCTCATAAAACTAATTTTAGAAACTAAACTTATAAAAAATTATAAAATATTAAGCTAATAAGATCATATAAGTCTATATGAGAAAAAATATTTTGCACATAGTTGTATAAACTTGGTTTATATAAAATTTATGAAACTGGAATTTTGTAGAGATAAACTTTAAAAATACTTTAAAAATTATCGATTAGATACTTTAAAATACTAGTATATATTTATCTCAATCATAGTAATCTGGGACATATAATAATGATTTTAATAATAATAATATTTATTTTAAATTTAAATTTCGATAAAATTTAATTATTAAAAAGAGAATATTAAATTAAAATCAGTATATAAAAGTCTTATTACATATAAAAAAGTGTAGTTTTCAAAAACTAAAAAAGAAGTCTATTTTCAAAATTTAAATCTTAAGTAGGGACTCTGCGACTTCCTGAACGAGCTGAAGGATGATCTTGGATCTTTATCTGAGGCACGAACCCATGAAGTGGACTTGGCTCAGGTAACAAGTAATATCGAGCTCGTCGCGTTGCTTCAGGGGATTGATCCTCCCAGCTTGGACGAGGAGAAGGTGAAATTGTCCACGTGGATGAACGAGTTTGATGGGTCTGAAGTTTGGTTTGATGATGTGATCACTCGGATTCGAGGGAAAATCGACTCTCAGTTGTGCCTAGCTTCCAGAGGCGATAATGTTTCAATACCCGAGGTGGGCTCGGTCGAGGAGGAGGCCACTTCTCTCGGGGTAGTTGATCTAGCGGGATCAAACGAGTCTATTTCTGGGATTTCGGATATTGTTGTTGCCAAGGCGCTTGGTTCAGATTCTTGACCTTGCAGTGGTTTTTCTTTCTATTTATTTTTTTGAGTTTTTGGTAGCTTTGGGCTTTCGTTTATGGATTTATGTTATGTATGGCCTGATTTTTGGTGTGGACCGGTTTTCGTTTTGAGATTTCAATAAGATAAGTTTTCGAGATTTGTGTCTTGCCATACGTTTATTCTTCGTGTAGAGATCTCGGTTGGATGATCATGGGCGGCTGGGTTTAGTGCAAGATAAACCCGGCCGCCGTGTGTCGATGTGGAGAGGATGGTAGGCCGGTCTAGGCATCAAGCCTTGGCGGGCGGCTGGCCCTGAACCGAGACAAGATCAGACGCCATGCTGTCCTGTTTTAAGGAGTGGGCGGCTGCCCTTATGGGCGGCCCACCTTTCTAAGGGGATTGGGCGGCTGGCCCTTTCCTCTGAGAATATCGGGCGGGCGGCCCACCTTTCTAAGAAGATTGGGAGGCTGGCCCTCTTCGCATTGATTCGGTTCGTTTGCTTGTTTTGGTTTAAGTCGGGTTGATCGGGGTGCTGTACCGGGCGCCCAGATCCAATTGTTCGGGAGAAGTTCCCTTCGTGCCATTTGACCAGTGGAGTTAGTTGCTGGGTTTAGTTGCTAGTTTTCGAACGATTTTATGATCTCATACCAGGGCCGGTTTGGTACTTCGTCATGAGATGTCTAAGACCAGCTTTACATGTTGGCGTTTACTGGGTTTGGCGAGTTCACTTCGTGACCTGCGCTTCGCACTATTTGCCTATGCGAACCGTCAGTGAAGATGAACTAAACAGAACATCATCTATAACGCTTCCTGCAGGATCGCGGGATGTCAGGTTATGTCTTTCGGATGTTAATCTGGAAATTTGTATAGCGCGCTACTTTTATCCGCTTTGGGATGTCCAAAAAACCATGGTTAATAGATCGACCCGTTGTGATCAGCAACAGACGGTGGTAAGTATGCCGAGAGGCGGGTTTTTAGGTACGCCAAGGGGCGGTTTTTTCGAAATGATGAAGTTTTGTCGTGCCTAGTGATGGGCGATATTGTTCGAGGAAGTCCCGTTCAGATTCCGGATGAGTTTCAAGATTCAAAGTCTCGATGTTCATCCTCGATTTTTCGTGAAAACTTGGGAGTATATGTATACGGACCCACTCCCCCCTTAGAAATTTTAAAAGAAAAATAGCTGAACTCGTCAGAAGGTGAGCTGCCTACGTACCCTTAATGTAGGGATCAAGCCAGTTCGTAGTTCTATTGTACAATGTTTAATGGTAGTACTTCTTAAGGTGCATCCCGTTCCATGTTCATGGAATTAGCTTTCCTTCTTTGTTTTCCAGCTCGTAGGCCCCCAGACGGACCACCTTCGTTACTTTGTACGGTCCTTCCCATTTTGCGCCTAGCTTTCCTGCATTTGGCTCTGCAGTGTTCTAGAAGACTTTGCGGAGGACGAGGTCTCCTACCTTGAACCTACGGCTTCGCACGTTTGAGTTGTAATATTTGGCCGCCGCTTGCTGGTAGTTTTGAACGCGGATGAGTGCTTGATCCCGTCTCTCGTTTATCAGGTCCAGTTCGTCTAGCATCATCAGATGGTTGAGGCCTTCCTGTCCGGGAAAGAGTCTTCGTCTGACGCCGGGAAAGTCTACTTCCGATGGTATAACGCATTTGGCACTGTAGACCAGTGCGAACGGTGTTTCTCTGGTTGCTCGCCTTGGAGTTGTCCGGTGGGACCAGAGGACTCCTTCGAGCTCGTCCGCCCATCGTCTCTTCTTTTCTCCAAGACGATTCTTGAGTCCGTCAACGATAGTCTTGTTGGTTGCTTCGGCCTGGCCGTTACCCTGCGGATAACGCCGCGTTGACTTGCTCAGACGTATCTTCCACTTTTCGCATAATCCTTCGAAGCGGGCGGAAATGAATTGAGAACCTTTATCGGTAACGATCTCGTAAGGGACTCCGTGACGGCATATGATGTTTTTCCACACGAAATGTTCTACTTGGGCGTCTTTGATACTTGCATAAGAATCCGCTTCGACCCACTTCGAGAAGTAGTCCGTCAGGACAAGTAGGAACCTTTTCTGCTTTGAGTTATTTATTAGTCCCACGATGTCCATCGACCCCCTCATGAATGGGTACGGTGCTTGATTGACGAGAGAAATTCTGCGGGCTGATGGATCACTGGTGCGTGCCTCTGGCATTTCTCGCACTTGAGGGAGAACTTTTCACAATCTTTTATCATGGTCGGCCAATAATGACCGTGCCGCTTTTATCACAATCCTCCATTTGTAGACATTACCGTCAAGAAGGACGAATTGGGCCGCTTGGACCCTTAGCTTTCGTGCGGCTCACTTGTCCGCCGGGACTTCCCCGTCCATGACGTACGCTCGTATTGGGGCCATCCATTCGCGATCGCAGCCATACTCTCCCGTCGGGCCAGTTGCTAACTCTTCTTCTGGAGCCTTGCCTTGAAGACAATCCGTCTACGTGAAGAGTCCAGATGGAGTCGAGGGTTGGCTCACTGACGCCTGCGATCGGGAGTTCGATCAAGAAATCCGCTAATACTTGAGATTTGGCGCAGGTTCTGCTCCAGTATTCGATATCGTACTCGCTCAACTCCACCGCCCATTTAGCGAACCGTCCCGACTGACTGGGACTATGCAGGATCGTTCTGCGCGGGAAGGTGGTGAGTATAATGATCATGTGTGATTGGAAATAGGGCCGCAACTTTCGGGCGGACATCACTACCACCAAGGCTGCCTTCTCCATCAATGGGTATCGGGTTTCGGCATCCGCCAGGGTTTAGCTTACGTAAAAGATCGGCTTCTGCTCTTCGCGATCTTCTCTGATCAGCACTCCGCTAACTGCCGTGGATGATACCGCTGTGTATAAGAATAATGGCTCTCCTTCGACTGGTTTTGAGAGCACGGGTGGGCTCGCCAGGTGTTTCTTTAGTTCTTGGAACGCCTGTTCGCACTTCTCTATCCACTCAAAATTTTTGTTTCCCCTGTGTGTGTCGTAGAAAGGCAAACATTTGTCCGTTGACCTCGAAATGAAACGGTTCAGCGCCATAACCCGCCCGGTTAGTCTTTGGATTTCTCTTTTAGTTTTCGGAGAAGCCATCTCAATTAATGCATTGATTTGCTTCGGGTTTGCTTCAATCCCTCGGTGAGTCACTAGGTACCCGAGGAACTCGCCGGATACCACTCTGAATCTGCACTTTGCCGGGTTTAACTTCATGTTATGTCGGTTAAGTTGTTCGAAGCATTCCTGTAAATGCCTCACATGATCCGTCTCCTCCAGGGATTTGACCAGCATATCGTCGATGTAGACCTCCATCGCTTCCCCAGTTGTTCAGCAAACATTTTTTTGACGAGCCTCTGGTACGTCGCACCGGCATTCTTCAACCCGAATGGCATCACTTTGTAGCAATAAATCCAGCGGTCTGTGATGAATGCGGTTTTATCTCGGTCCCCGGGATTCATCATGATCTGATTATATCCAGAGAACACATCCATGAACGATAGCATCTTGTTCCCGCCCGTTGCTTCGACCAGCCGATCGATGTGTAGCAGCGGGAAGCTGTCCTTCGGGCATGCTTTTTTCAGGTCTGTGAAGGCGACGCAGACTCTCTATTTTCCATTCTTCTTTTTTTACTACCACCGGGTTGGCCAGACAGTCGGGATACTTCACCTCCACGATAGATCAGACTTTGAGCAATCTTTCTACTTCGTCGTTTACGGCTTGGGCGCACTTCGTCCGAGTTTTCGTCTTTTGTGCTTCACCGGTTTGAACGTTGGATCCACATTGAAATCGTGGCTCGTAATGCCAACGTCGATCCCGGGCATATCTTCTGCTACCCACGCGAATGATCCGGCGTTCTCCTTTAACAAGGTGATTAACTCCGTCTTGATCGGTTCTTCCAAGTTCACTCCGATCTCCGTGCATCGCTCCGAGTTTGTTTCGTCAATGTTTACCGAGATCACCGGCTCGGACGGGGGTCTCGTTCCGTCTTTAGGCCTTCAACGTTTTGTAATTTCTGTACGAGCTTCGCGAGCTTCCGTTTTTCCTTGCCCTTATCGGAATTCGCCTGGCGATCGGTTACCGGCTTCCTTAATCTATGCTCCGCTAGGAAGCAAGCTCGAAAGTCTTTTTGCCATCCCCAGATTGTTTCAATTACGGTTGGGGTCGGAAACTTCAGGCACAGGTGGTAGGTTGACGGTATGGCCTTCATTGCGTTTAACCACGGAGTTCCTACGATTGCATCGCAGATTCGCGGGAAATCGATTACCGAGAACTTCGTGTCTTTCTCCACTCCTTTAGCTCTTACGGGGAGTTGGATCGTCCCTATTGTCATCGTTGTTTTTCCGGAGAAACCAGTCAACGGTTTTGGATAAGTTATGAGATGCCGGGTATCAATGTTCATCCTCCGAAGGGTTTCAAGGAATATGACATTCACCGTTCGTCCTATGTCGACTAAGACTCTCGGTATTTCGTGCCCTCCGATTGAAACACTGATCAAGAGCAGATCTTTATGTGGATGGTCCATTTCGGCGGCTTCCCCTTCTCGGAAAGTCATCGTCTGGCCGCGGCTACCATCCACGGATCTCCAATTCATTGCATCTTCGGCCATGATCTTCCTTCTCGTGTCCTCTCGTTCTTTGGGTTAAGAATATTTCTCGTCCCCACAGACGGCGCCAAACTGTGAGAGCCGAAACTTACACTGTCAAAACTTATATTTTATGGGGGCTCAAAAATACTATTTATAAAGAACTAAAGGACCGAAAATGTAAAAGGAATATTTTATTGATATTTTTCCGAAAGTACAAGAATGATTTGCAAAATCTGAAAAGTCTTATATTGCTAAGGCTCTTAATACTCGGATTTGGGATACCTTTAGCCCTTACACAAGCATACATATATATATACTAATGATCATAGTGTAGGGATTTGTTCAGGTTTTAATCCGATTAAAACAGCCCTAACAACATCCTAAGCCACGGATCGTGTTCAATTGAATCTATGATAGATCTCGAACATACCTGGTGATTTGCAGCGGAAGAAGATCAGGTAATCGAGATCAGGAAGCGCCTCAAGTGCTGCGCCTCTACAGAAGTCCACACGCACACAAACTGGACGACGGGATGCTAGTACCGCGAACGATTCGCCTTGGGTTCTCTCTGATCTTTCTCTGGATTTTTCTGTGGCAGCCAAGGGCTTCCTCTTAGTCACAAGGTCGAGCCCCAAATCCTATTTATAGGAGACTTGAAGAAACCTAGTTGACCAATAGATCAAACCGGGTTGATCCCGAATGGTGTTGATCGACACCCACCATTGGTGTCGATCGACACCCTCACAGAAAACCGATATCGACGTATATCTTATATACATTGATCATGATCATTACTTTAATGATCAAAACTCAATTTATATTATCCAGTTTGCTTAGGTGTGTGACCCTATAGGATCATATGATAATGGTAATGAGTTCATAACTCATAAGTTATAAGCGGCTTCTAGCAAAACATTATAACCGTCCAATATCATATGATTGTCTTATCTCGACATCACGACTCTACTAGAGTAACTGCAAGTCTGATTTCAGGACATTCCCTTCAATCTCCCACTTGTACTGGAATCAAATATTCCCATAATCCCTTTGTCTCTATATCTCGATCTGGCATAAGGCAAGAACTCGTGTCATCCTTAATCAACCAAACCATGTTTATCGAACTCCGATTTATACTGATAAAAGACAAACGATTGACATTCAATCCGTTTGAGCGCGGCCACGCATTTCCAGTATCAAATCTTCGATAGGCCCTGAGATATTTATCTCCCGTTATATGAGAGGGACAAATTCCATCTTGTTCCATCCCTGATCCTTATATACTTCATAATATGCCCAACCAATGCCTTTATAGCCACCAGTTACGACTGACGTTTGACAGAGTCAAAGCATACCAATTCATATGTAAGAAAACATGATGAACTCAGGTCAAAGGACTATACTCTATAGTCGTAATGAGAAACTCTTATGACACTCATATAACAATCTTGTAGAGTTCTCATTAGCGGGTCATGTCCGATCATGTGTTCTCTAACACATATCTATGTGATTGACTTTAATACTCCTATTAATGACTCCATGAAACTTAGTCATCAGTCACCTCACATACTAGTCTCACGCGGTTATCAATGTCCAACTTTGATAACCTCGACTATGGACACAAATAATTTATGTCATCTATCACTTATAGAGTCTCATGATCAAATCACGTATTTGATGATCTATAAGAATGCCATAAATTACTTTTGGACAATTATTTAATAACACCATTAAATAATACTGAAGCAATTTCATTAAATAAAACATAACCAAATGTATGTTTACATGAACATCAAAACATAAATATAATAACTCCCACTAAAACAAGATTACTGCTTAAGGAATCTAATACCTATAGCAGCTGCATGATTCTCATGCTTCGGTCGTGGGAGTGGCTTAGTCAACGGGTCAGCAACGTTCTCGTCTGTCGGAACTCTGCTGATTTTGACGTCACCTCTCTCAATGATATCACGAATCAGATGATATCTTCTCTCAATGTGTTTGGATTTCTGATGTGATCTGGGCTCCTTAGCCTGAGCTATGGCTCCATTTTTGTCACAAAACAATGCCACAGGCTCAGAAATGCTAGGAATCACACCAAGCTCAGTAATGAACTTCCTAATCCAAACAGCCTCCTTCGCCGCTTCAGAAGCAGCGATGTATTCAGCCTCGGTCGTTGAGTCCGCCACGGTGCTCTGCTTGGAACTCTTCCAACTAACTGCACCTCCATTCAGACAGAAGACGTAACCAGACTGAGATCGGAAATCGTCTCTATCTGTCTGAAAGCTGGCGTCCGTATAACCACTCACTACAAGCTCATCACTTCCTCCGTACACTAAGAACTTATCCTTGGTATTTCTCAAATACTTCAGGATTGTCTTGACGGCAGTCCAGTGACTCTCACCGGGATCTGATTGGTATCGACTCGTCATGCTTAAAGCACAAGCAACATCTGGACGAGTACAAAGCATGGCATACATAATAGATCCTACTGCAGAAGCAAAAGGAATCCTACTCATGTGCTCTCGCTCAGCAGGTGTCGAAGGACACTGCTTCTTGCTGAGAGTAATGCCATGAGACATCGGAAGCAAGCCCTTCTTGGAATCATGCATGTTGAACCTGTGTAGAACCTTATCGATATAAGTGTCCTGGCACAGTCCAATCAGCCTCTTTGATCTATCTCTATAGATCCTTATTCCAAGAATATTGGCGGCTTCACCCATGTCTTTCATCGAGAAACAACTTCCGAGCCAGTCCTTTACTGACTGAAGTAACGGAATATCATCTCCTATGAGAAGTATGTCATCTACATACAGTACGAGAAATGCAACTGCGCTCCCACTAGTCTTCTTGTAAACGCAAGGTTCCTCTTCGTTTCTGATGAAGTTAAACTTTTTAACTGCTTCATCAAAACGTAGGTTCCAACTCCGAGATGCTTGCTTCAATCCATAAATGGATTTATGAAGCTTGCATACTTTCCCAGCAGCATCAGGATCAATGAAACCCGGAGGTTGTGTCATGTACACATCCTCCTCCAGAATCCCGTTAAGGAAAGCTGTTTTCACATCCATTTGCCAAATCTCATAATCATAATGAGCGGCTGTTGCTAGGAGAATCCGAATAGATTTAAGCATAGCGACTGGGGAATAAGTTTCATCATAGTCAACACCTTGAACTTGTTTGAAACCTTTTGCAACCAACCTAGCTTTGTAAATCTGAACGTTTCCATCCACATCGATTTTCTTCTTGAAGACCCATTTACACTCAGTGGCTTTTACACCATCAGGTAAATCACCCAAAGTCCATACTTGGTTTTGTGACATGGAACCGATTTCGGATTCAGCGGCCTTAAACCACTTTTCGGAGTCAGGGCCCATCATTGCTTCTCCGAAAGTCGCAGGTTCGTCACTGTCAATAATCAAGAGATCATGACAATTAGTCACAAGAAATCCATATCTCTCGGGCTCGTGACGAATCCTTTCGGATCTGCGAACTTCTGGCATCACAGGTTCAGACTCTACAACTCTTTGTAGATCCAGCCGTTGCTCTTCCTCAACAGGTTGAGCAGGCTCCTGTGATTCTCGAACTTCTTCGAGTTGTACTTTACTCCCACTGTTCTTCTTGGAAAGAAATTCTCTCTCAAGAAAAACACAGTTCTTAGCAACAAACACTTTGTTCTCAGAACGGTTGTAAAAGTAGTAAGCCTTGGTTTCCTTAGGATAACCAACGAAGTAGCATTTATCAGATTTGGGTGCAAGCTTATCAGATATCAACCGCTTGACATAAGCTTCACAACCCCAAATTTTAAGAAAAGACAAACTTGGAACTTTTCCAGTCCACATCTCATATGGTGTCTTCTCGACTGATTTTGATGGAACTCTGTTTAGCGTAAACGCAGACGTTTCTAGAGCGTATCCCCAAAAGGATAATGGAAGATCTAGTTGACTCATCATCGATCGAACCATATCTAATAAAGTCCGATTCCTCCTCTCAGACACACCGTTCCACTGAGGTGTTCCAGGAGGAGTGAGTTGTGAAACAATTCCACAGTTACTCAGATGATCACTGAACTCTTGGCTCAAGTACTCACCTCCACGATCTGATCGAAGAGCTTTGATACTTTTGCCAAGTTGGTTCTGTACTTCATTTTGGAGTTCCTTGAACTTTTCTAAGGATTCCGATTTATGTCTCATTAAATAGACATAACCAAATCTACTGAAGTCATCAGTAAACGTGATGAAGTACTGAAAGTTTCCTCTAGCATTAACACTCATTGGACCACATACATCGGTATGTATTAGGCCCAATAGGTCACCGGCCCTTTCATTAAACTTGTTGAAAGGAGCCTTTGTCATTTTGCCCAATAAGCAGGATTCACACTTCTCAAATGATTCAAAATCAAATGAGTCCAAAAGTCCATCTTTATGAAGCTTTTGAATCCTTTTCTCATTGATGTGGCCCAAACGACAATGCCAGAGAAACGTAGGGTTCGAGTCATTGGTTCTTAACCGTTTGGTATTTATGTTATAGACAGGCAAAGATTGGTTAAGAATATAAAGTCCATTCTCTAATGGAGCGCTACCATAAAACATTTCATTACGATTAAAAGAACAACACTTGTTTTTAATCGAAAAATGAAAATCTTCTAAATCCAAAACAGAAATAGAAATGATGTTTCTGCTTATAGCAGGTACATAGTAGCAATTATTCAATTCTAAAACCAAGCCTGACGGCAAAGACAAATGATAAGTTCCTACGGCCAATGCAGCAACTCTTGCTCCATTCCCAACGCGCAGGTCCACTTGTCCCTTCTCCAGCGTTCTACTGTTGCTTAGACCCTGCATATTTGTACAAATATGAGCGCCACAGCCGGTATCTAATACCCAAGACTTAGAACCTGAAGTAGTAACATTTACTTCTATAACATAGATACCTGAAGAAGTCATCTCATACGTCTTCTTCGAGTTCTTTAGATCTCCCAGATACTCTTTGCAATTTCTCTTCCAATGCCCAGACTTATTGCAGTAATGGCATTTATCAGCATCAGTAGGGCCGCGTTTGGGTTTGGAAGAAGTCTCAGGCTTATCCTGATTCTCAATCGGGAATGCCTTAGCTTTTCCTTTACCCTTAGCATGTTTTTTAAACTTTTTACCCCCTTGCACCATAAGTACATTAGGGGTGCCCTTCTTGATGTTTGGCTCAGCTGTCTTGAGCATGCCATGCAGTTCCGTCAAAGTCTTTGTCATGTTGTTCATGTTATAGTTCATGATAAACTGATCAAAGCTTGACGGTAACGACTGCAGAATGATGTCCGTAGCCAACTCTTGGCTAAGGGGACAATCCAGTTTTGCCAAGTTATCAATATAACCCATCATCTTAATGACATGTGGGCTAACTGGACCATCCTTTGGTAGCTTGCACTCAATGAGAGACTTAACCGTCTGGTATCTCTCAGTTCGTGCTTGCTCCTGAAACATCCCTTTCAGGCTAGTGATCATCTCAACAGGTGACGCCACGTTCTCGTATTGCTTCTGCAATTCCAAGTTCATGGTAGCCAGCATGAGACAACTCACATCGACCTCATCATTGGAATACTTCTCCCAAGCATTCCTTTCAGCGTGTCCGGCATTGGATTTCGGTTTCTCAGGGAGAACCTTCTCAAGGACATATTCCTTTTTCTCCTGCTTGAGAACAATTCTCAAGTTCCGATACCATTCAAGGAAGTTCGATCCATTAAGCTTGTCCTTCTCAAGGACGGATCGAAGCGAGAATGTGTTTCTGTGAGGGGAGCTAGCCATAGCTGAAAAACACAAAATGAGAGTTTAGTTTCGATGTTCAAGAAATGAGAAATCTTAACTATTAAGAAATTCACATTATATTCAAAACAATTTTCCTCAATTGAATATAATGATCCAAGATCCATATTTCACAAAAATTTGAGTGAGCTTTGGCCCATCGCCCAAACTTTAGCTATTTAGGTAAGCAACACTTTGCTAATTATATCATATATAATTCTTGTCTCGGATTAATATCTTATATCAAATCCGATCCTATATCTCTGAGCCCAAAACTATTTTGATAGCCCAGTTAAGCAAACCAATCTTTTAAGTCCGTAGTAACGATTACAACCTGCCTCACTCATGTAATTGCGGACACCCTGCTTTGGCAGACCCATCACACAATGAAACGAGCCTTGACAGTTGACAAGATTGGGAAGATATTAAAAGCTTAATATTAGGTTTGAGGAACGGAACATCAATCTAGTTTATATCACTTATATATTCCATATTTTTTAACTCGTTCTTTACTTGTAAAAATTCTTAAGTTAAACAAGCTAGGAACGCAAGTTCTGAACTGGTGTCGATCGACACTACCTTAGTGTCGGTCGTCACCGAATGGTGTCGATCGACACTACATTAGTGTCGGTCGTCACCGCTAGATTGGTGTCGATCGACACTACATTAGTGTCGGTCGTCACCACCAGATTGGTGTCGATCGACACTACATTAGTGTCGGTCGTCACCACCAGATTGGTGTCGATCGACACTACATTAGTGTCGGTCGACACCGAAGAACCCAGAACGGCGTTCTTCGTCAAAAACGATTTTTGAACAGGTGGATCTAACAAAATTCAACAGATTCAATAGAAACACTAGTCTCTGATACCACTGTAGGGATTTGTTCAGGTTTTAATCCGATTAAAACAGCCCTAACAACATCCTAAGCCACGGATCGTGTTCAATTGAATCTATGATAGATCTCGAACATACCTGGTGATTTGCAGTTGAAGAAGATCAGGTAATCGAGATCAGGAAGCGCCTCAAGTGCTGCGCCTCTACAGAAGTCCACACGCACACAAACTGGACGACGGGATGCTAGTACCGCGAACGATTCGCCTTGGGTTCTCTCTGATCTTTCTCTGGATTTTTCTGTGGCAGCCAAGGGCTTCCTCTTAGTCACAAGGTCGAGCCCCAAATCCTATTTATAGGAGACTTGAAGAAACCTAGTTGACCAGTAGATCAAACCGGGTTGATCCCGAATGGTGTCGATCGACACCCACCATTGGTGTCGATCGACACCCTCACAGAAAACCGATATCGACGTATATCTTATATACATTGATCATGATCATTACTCTAATGATCAAAACTCAATTTATATTATCCAGTTTGCTTAGGTGTGTGACCCTATAGGATCATATGATAATGGTAATGAGTTCATAACTCATAAGTTATAAGCGGCTTCTAGCAAAACATTATAACCGTCCAATATCATATGATTGTCTTATCTCGACATCACGACTCTACTAGAGTAACTGCAAGTCTGATTTCAGGACATTCCCTTCACATAGGGTGCTAAAATTCCTGCTGGGCGATGTGGGACTTTGTTCCTTTCTTCCAGCCGCCGACCTAGTCTTTTGGGCCCGAGATCCGGCCCGAAATCTTCTCAGATCCGCGTGCATGTTCCGATCCAAGTCTGGCCCGCCTTTTATCATTTTTATCTACTTTTTAATGAACAGTGATCGATAAATAGCAATCCACAAACAGTAAACCAGATCTCAATTGGGAGTTAACTGATTTTTCGATTAACCTTTCCTCGGGATGAACAGTTCTTTAAGTTTTTTACGCGTAAACGGCTTTTTGAACGTTTTACAACTTTTAAGACCAAGCCGCCCGTTCTTTCCTCAAACTTCCAGCCGCCGGTTTTAGTGCCGACGTTCAACCGCCGGTTTCCACCTCGTATACTTTGGCGGCTGGCCAACGACCGTAGTCGGCCGGTCTTCGGTCCGTGGGCGGATCGAAAATGATCGTTGGTTGCCGGACAGTACTCTTGGCATTTTGGAATCAGGACGTGCAGATGCCTAGTCCTGAATCAATCCGAGCTTGGAGTTAAGCTCGAAGGACGGTTGGCGAGGATGGATCCCGGGCGGCTGGCTTTAACCCAGCCACCGGGCCATGCTTGGATGGATTCTGGGCAGCCGGTTTCGCCCAGCCGCCGGATCATGCTTGAATGGATTCCGGGCGGCCGGTTTTATCCTAGCCGCCGGATCATGCCAGACAGTCTGCAGGCGGCTGGCTTTGGCCCAAGCGCCGGATCATGTTCGACTGACCACGGGCGGCTGGCCTTTTCCCAGCCGTCGGACCATGCTTGGATGGAATTCCGGGCGGCCGGTTTTAGCCCAGCCACCAGATCATGTCGGACAGTCCGCGGGCGCGACTGGCTTTGGCCCAACCGCCGGATCATGTTCGACTGACCACGGGCAGCTGGCCTTGTCCCTGCCGCCGGACCATGCTTCGACTGACCGCGGGCGGCTGGCCTTGTCCCAGCCGCCGGGCCATGCTCGGATAGGTCCTGGCCAGCCGTCGGACCAAGCTTGGATGGCTCCCGGGCGGCTGGCCCTAGCCCATCCGGTTTGTGGCCGTGATAAGTTCTGTTTGATCTTGACCTTGAGTTCCTGTTCCGTTAATTTCCGAGGAGGGGATTTTGACCCCAACAATTTTATTATTTGGTTCTGTTTGAATTTGAAAAATTCAATTCAGCAGGTTTGATAGTTTTGTCTAAATATTGGAAATTTTCTCAGCTCTAGTTTCCCTTATGCCAGTTTGATTATGTTTTAAAAGTTAAAAAAATGAGAAAATAGCATACACAATCCAAGACAGAGATCTTAGAAATTCATATAAAAGATTAACACATCATTAGATAAAAATCTTTAGAAAAAGCCAATCAAAATCAAGCATAAATACACATCGGATACTTAATATGATTGATAAACTTAAGTGATCAGACACATTTGATTATTCGGTTCGGTTTAGTTATGTTTTTTTCAGTTTTCAAAGTTTTATAAAGGGGTGATTTGTAGAATAACAAAAAAAACCTGAAATTAGTTTTGTAGAAAGAGAGAAGAGAGAGATAGGAAGAGAAAGGAGGAGAGATGGAGTGGTTTCGGTTAGTTTTCATATTTTGGTTTTTTTTTTTTTTTTTGCTTTATAGCACCTAACTCCTCTTTTATAAAATAGATCATATTTATGATCAAACTATAATTTTCTTGGATTTTGGTTACGTTTTCAGGGTTATAAAAACTATATCTCATTCGGTTAAATTATATTTTGTTTTCGATCGTAACAAAAAAAAAGCAGGGAATAAATAATTTACTAATTTAAGTAAGATTATAGTTTTCTAATATATATTTCCATCTATATAAGTAAATTTTAATTCTGGAAAATTCAGCATGGTTTCTGTATAGATCAGTTTGGCTTGGTTTGAGTTTAATTAATCTAGTATATAGATATCTATTTCATTCGGGTTACTTGATAATTTGGTTTGGTTTGGATTTGAGAAGTTTTTCATGTTTTAGAATATATATCTTATTCAGGATCACACTTTAATTTGATTCGGTTCAATTCAAATTTTTAGGGTTTTGGAATTTTTGGATTCTGAAAAATATTTTTCACTAGTAATTTAATCCGCGTTTGAGCGGGGCAAAATTTTGTGGATTAAAATTTGATAAAGCATTTTGTATTCTTTTTTCTAATTAATGCATGATTGTTAAATTTATAATTTGACAGTATTATAATAAGTCAATCTATGAATGTTGGAAGGTTAAAATTTATGATGAGTTGTGGTTATTTATTTTAGTTTTACATTTAAAAGATTATTACTGAATTTGAACTGTATTTTCAGTTATCGATTTTCGGTTTGGTTAATTTAAACTTGAGTTAGAATTTATTTTTTTATAGCTTATGTTAAGTTGTATACTCATATTTGTTTTCTGATGAATGATTGTTAAATTTAATATTTGACAGTTTCATAAGTCAATCTATGAATGTTGGAAGGTTAAAATTTATGATGAGTTGTGTTTATTTATTTTAGTTTTATATATAAAATATTATTACTTACTTTGAACTGTTTTTCAGTTATCGATTTTCAGTTTGGTTAATTTAAACCTGAGTTAGATTAAGTTGTATACTCATTTAGTTCGACTGAGTTCTTAATATTATTTATGTATATGTCATTGAACTTTAGAACAAAACATGGATTATTTGTAAGAAACAATTGGATATATGGCCATGAAATTACATGTAATTGGGAGGAATGTCATTTCTACTTTTCAATTTTGTTTTAATACAATCATACCCCTACCTTCATCAAATCGTGGCCAAATAATATATGAGAAATATAGCCTACATTTAGGGCACTCATTACATCTACAATTGAACTCTCTCTCTTCTATACTTGTAATAATTGCATGGAAAAAAATAGCTTCGTTTTTGCCAGATACAAAACCCTTTGGTATATCCACCTCAACACCATTTTAGAGGCTTTGTTAAACGTATACTGTAACCAGAAAACTCTTGTACTAGGCTTTGAAAGGTGACTAAGCGACACGAGGCCTGGTTTCTATTTGCCTCTAACCCGATTAGGTTTTCGTCGGGGGAATTCAGTATACTTACGGGGTTACCATGTGCGAAAGTTCCGAAGCAGACAAAGAAAAAAATGCGGAAGAGTATAAGCGATAAACCTTATTGGCCTACGTTGTTTGGGAAACTGGAGTCCGTATCGGTGAAAGATGTTCTCAGAATGTTGCAAAGAAAAACGGTTAAAGAAACAAATATACGGCTAAACTATGCTTGTTTGGCATTGATAGCATCTGTCCTTCTTCCTAGTACTCACAACCCCAAGATCTCCAAAGAGCATGCAGAGCTTATTAAAGATATTGACATTTTTTTTCAAGCATCCGTGGGGATGAGTGGGCTTCGATCTTTTGATCGGTAGTCTAAAGAAAAGGAACGAAGTATCTTTGTCACAAGACACAGTAGCGCTTAAAGGTTTCGTTCAGGCCATACAGCTAGTTATGGTAGAAGCTGTACCAGAACTAACTGGGGTCGTGGCGCAAGAAAGTTCTTCCGCTTCTGAAGATAATCAAAATTCCGCAGTTGATGAAGATGAGGAAGATGATATAACTCCTCAGACACCGAAAAAATCCCTCAGTCCTGGTCACACTAGAGCAGTTGACTGAGAATCCAAGGAAACTTTCTGAACATAAGAATGAAAAAGAATGAAAGTATATGTCTGTCTGCTAGTTAGCAAATTAGAGACTGTTGTAGGGGTTGCCAAATCGTCGTAAGTTAACAAAACGTGAAGTAACTTATAATCTTGTGTTTGCTTGTCGTTGAAAAATGTGTTCTTCTATAAGGTGACGTAGGTGATATTATTCTGTGTTTTTTAAAGTCATAGTGACATTTTGTCACATGTAAGTTATAATTAAGAATTAAGTTTCGTATTAAGTATAGTTAGCTGCAAAACTGGGATATTGACCGCCTGTTTTTCTCCTGTTTACAGAGTCACGTTAACTGTATTATTTTCCCACCTACGGGGGTGTATTTGGATGAGTCAGAATTTGAATGGAGCGACGAAGAGAGAGATGAAAAAGTGGATAATTTGTTGAAACTAGTCGACGGCGCTGTAACATTTTCGGGGTCAATGTTCAAAGGAGGAATGACCAAATCTGATGTGGCTCGTAAGCGTACTGATGCAATACCATGGGATGCGCAAAAGAAAAATGGGAAACGAGCGAGGAAAAATTCTAAAGTGCCCAATTCCGGCGTAGACTTAAATGACGTTGCAGTTGAAGTTGTCGACCGATTAAAAGAGGAACTGAAAGAAGTTAAGGAGAAGCTTAGCAATCACAGTAAAGACATGACCGAGATCAGAAAAGATTTGAAGAAATTCAAAACTTCTCTTCCCATTGATTTATCTACTCAAATAGTACAGATGCGGGCCGATATTATTAACGCGGTGAAGCTGGCCGTCTGTAGTTGTAACGAATTCAACTCCCATATGCCCTCTATCGGTAGACGAGGGAAGCCTTCATCTTCTGGTGCGGGTCATCGACAATCCTCGAGTAAAACACCATCAAGTTATATAGCCAAATTGATTGCAGATGTTAACGGTCACAAAAGCAAAGTTGGTAGATCGACTGGGAAAATAGTAAGTTGTATATAATGATGTTTTCGAAATTAGTATTTCATATATGTTTATGTGGTTAAGATTGCATTTAGTTGGCCATATAATAATTAATCTAATCGCCACCTACACTGTACAAAGGGTAGATACTGAACTTGAAGATGCCGTTCAGAGTAAGTATGACCATTCATCACCACATCATATCAATGTTGATGAACCGGTTCATGATGGGCCAGAATTACTTGAAGACATGGGAAAACGTAATGGGAAAGATATGAGAAAGGTATATTGTAAAGAAATAAAGAAATTTTCAACATAGTCCTCTGAAATTACTTTCATATGGCCCTGAATTTCGCGCTCTTTAGGATTGATTCAGAACGGTGTGATAATTTATTATTTATAGTGGACTGCAACAAGTATAAAGTTGAGTATTGACGGCTAAGTGAATAATGTTTGTTTTCTAAGTGTGCCCTTCCCCAATCCGTATGAAGTGCACTTTCTTTCACAACCAATCTCAAGATGACCATGCCATTGCGCGTGATGTTACAGTACACAAACTATTACCTAAGCCTATTTATAGTAATGGTACCAATCGATCAAATAACCTGTCTTATAACTTGCGTTCCATGTGTAGGATGAGAAATTCTCACCTCTGCCATCTTTCTCGCTACTTTTGTTGCAAGGAAACCGGGAAAATGTCGACGATATTAATGATCCTGGATGGACCACACCAAAACGGATCAATGGCTCTATAGCCCCTCTGGGTTAAAAAGAAAGCTACTTTACCCCTCTTTTTTTGTTGGGTAAAATCAATTTTTGTTTCAACAAGGAAAAGATGTTGATAACAATTTTACCCCTCATAACTCATACAAATCACAAAATCCCCAGCCCTTTCCCTTTACCCAACCCTAATCGACCAAAATCCGAAATTCAAAACCGAAATCGAAAACCAAGTTCGGATCCGACCCCACATCCACCACTCCTCCTCCGTTTTCCCTCCTCTGATTTCCTCTGTTCCGTTCTCTTCGAACTTTCCTACTCGGTCTATCTCTATAAATCAAATCTTTTCTCGCCGATTGCTTCGAGTAAGTTTTGTTTTTTTTTTGAGAAAAAGTTTGAATTTATAATTGAAAGGAGTGTTTCTTTGGGTCTGATAAGCTATGTCGTCGATTTGAGTGTAGGAGAATTATCTAATATGGTGCGTACGATGAATATGAGGCGATCAAAACGTCTTGCGGCTTACTCTGAAAATGCAGAAGCTCCCGAAAGTCCACAGCTCCGGAAAATCCACAACCTCTGGAAAACGAAGAAGCAGCCGAAAATCCAGAAGCTGAAGAATTAGAATAGACCACCGGAGATAGCAGCCGAACCGTTTCGGACGCCCATTCTGATCATACAACGGTATGTATAATCGAGTTTGTATAGTTGTAATCCGTTTAAGAACTTACAAATTTAGGTTTTCTTGGGATTTTGGGTGAATTTAGGAGAAACACTAAGTAACACTGGGTAGAGCTAAGATAGAGAAGTAATACTAGGTTGAACTGGGAAACACTAACTTACAATTCTTCCAACTTTATGTTGCAGTTTACGAAGTCGATGCTTCCTTTGGAGATGTACTTCAAGCCCTCGCAGTATGGGAAGAAGATCAAGCTCTCCACTCGTTGTTATGTCATCGAAGCTGTGGAGACACTTAGAACTGGGTTAAGGCACAAGCTTTCACATGAAGAGCTGAGTTGGTTCGAGGATTACCCGCAATTCAGTCATTTTTTCCACATGCCTAAGGCGAACAACCACAAGCTAAACGGGATATGGTTGTTGTTTCTTCGCACAGCCGTGACAGACAAGAGAAGAGAAGCCTGGTTCGTAGTCAACCCCGTTCCTATTAGATATGGTATCAAGGCGCATGCTCTCATGTCTGGTTTAAGCTGTCTGAGCTATCCCAAGAACTATGAGCGGTTGGGAGGTATGGAGTTTAAGGAGAAGATATTTGGAGCTAAAATGGCTGTCAAATACCCGGATGTGAAGGCGAAGCTTGTTGGGGTCAAAATCCCTTCCTCGGAGATTGATGGAACGAGAATTCAAAGTCGAGATCAAATGGAACTTATCCCGAGCATGGACCGGCAGCTGGGACAAGGCCAGCC
Source organism: Isatis tinctoria (assembly GCA_010577795.1). Taxonomy (NCBI): domain Eukaryota; kingdom Viridiplantae; phylum Streptophyta; class Magnoliopsida; order Brassicales; family Brassicaceae; genus Isatis; species Isatis tinctoria. The sequence goes on along the minus strand of CM021248.1, from coordinate 10,726,205 downwards.
ACCCACGGTCTGTCTAAACAAAACCCGACGGCTGGGACAAGGCCAGCCGCCCACGGTCCATCCAAGCATAACCCGGCGGCTGGGACAAGGCCAGCTGCCCACGGTCCATCCAAGCATAACCTGGCGGCTGGGACAAGGCCAGCCGCCCACGGTCCGTCCAGGCCTGACCCGGTGGCTGGCACAAGGCCAGCCGCCTATGTTTCCTCCGAGCACGGCCCGACGGCTGGGATAAGGCCAGCCGCCCACGATCATTTCTTAGTCAAGACTCGTTACCCGGACAATGTCCAGTCGACCGTCCATCAAGCATAACTCCGAGCCTGGATCGATTCAAAGACTAGGCATTTGCACATTCTGATTCCAAAACGTCCATGAGTACTAACCGAAAACCCACGATCAACGTCCAGCCGCCCATTGACCGGTCGCCATACGCAGGAGCCAGAGAGTTGGCGGCTGGCCATTAACACTAAAATCGGCGGCTGAAAGTTTGAGAAAAGAACGGACGGCTCTGTCTCGAAAGTCGTAAAAAGTTCGAAAAAGCTAGTTACGCGGGAAAAACGTAAAGAACTGTTCATCCCGAGGATAGGTTAACCGAAAAATCGGTTAATTCCCATTTGAGATCTGGTTTACTGTTCGTGGATTACTATTCACAGTTTACTATTCATCGGTTACTGTCCATTACAAAATAAAAAAAAATTGGTCCAAACTCGAGTCAGGACGTGCAGGTGGATTTCTGAAGATTTCGAGCCGGACTTCGGGCCCAAAAGACTAGGACGGCGGCTGGGAGGAAATAACAAGGTCCCACATCGAAAATATGTAGTCTTAGCACCTAGGATCGTTAGTATATATATGTATGCTCATGTAAGGGTAAAAGGCATCCCAAATCCGAGTATTAAGAGCTTTAGCAATATAAAACTTTTTGTTGTGAATTGTTATTTTATTAATGAGACCAAAGGGTCTTTATATATAGGTTTACATAAGGATCAATATGGCAATATTCCATACACTTATTCCTTGTAGAAAAGGAAATGTCTAATTACTTAATATATACTAATCATAAGGACCGGTTATGTAATAAACTCTACGTTGGTCGGTTTGTATTGAGCCCATTAAACCAAACGGTTCATAACACTCCCCCTTGGACGATATGACTTAACCCGATGCAACCAAGGATCTTTGTAATACGCTTGGGGATGCTGCCTCATTAAAACCTTTCTAAGGAAAACCCAGTGGGACAAAACATTAGCGAGGAAAAAGAGTACAACACGTATTACTCCCCCTGTTTTAGACATCATTAGAGTCCGTTAGTCGGCGCATGCCGATCTGATACACCAGCTTCTTTAGTGTGGAGGTTGGGAGCGACTTCGTGAACAAGTCAGCTGAGTTGTCACTTGAACAGACTTGCAGCACTTGTATTTCTCCAGCCTTCTGGAGATCGTGAGTGAAAAAGAATTTCGGCAGAATGTTCTTTGTCCGGACTCCGTTGATGTATCCATCCTTTAGTTGAGCTATGCCCGCAGCATTGTGATATTATGTATTTTTAACGTATTTTGATTTGTTTTTAGTATTCGGATTGAGTTTTGATTTGCATCTTTCGTTAGTTTTTCGAGTCTTTTTTATTGTTTCGAGTCTTTTTACAGATTTTATGGAGTTCCGAAGGAGTTTGGCGTTTACGGACATGTTCGAGTCGAGTTAATGTGGAAAACACGAGAAAAGGACCAACTGAAGAGAACGACCGTTCTTGGTGTAGAACGACAACGGAGAACGACTGTTCCCTCAACAGAACGGTCGTTCCTCACCTCACCTACCTTGCCGACAAAAGCCAGAGAACGATCGTTCCCAAGCTCACCTATACCAACAACCAAGCACGGAACGAACATTGGTGAGCAATTTATTCATTACCTGCGACAGTAGATGTATTGGAGAATTGTGAACATATTAAACCTGATCTTAAAGCTTGTCTACGATTTCTAGTACCAGCGAGAGTTAGGAATTTTAGGTTGATACACAAAGGTATTGGTACCACGAGAGTGGATTGATATTATCTTTATGTTTGAGTTCTATACTTATGCTTAATCATTGCCTGAATAGTTGTTTGATCCTTTGCTCTAAATCTCCTGCGATATACCTTGACCTAACGCTTGTTTAATATTATCTTTACAACCGATTTTACTTTTATTACTTGCTATTTACAAAACCGAAAACATAAATGAATTGTCTTAGCTTTTGATTTCGCTCATTAGATCAAAGTGTGAAACTGGTCTTCGTGGGATCGACCCCTAAATACTACTTCGTATGCTGTGCACTTGCAGTAGGAAATAAGGGTTTAAAACTCTTGTATCAAGTTTTTGGCGCCGTTGCCGGGGACCAAATATTCACTTTTGGTTTACGGCTGAATTATTAGACGAAGAACTTTACTGAACCTGTTTTCTTTTCTTCTTTGTTTGAGCACAAGGAGCAAAAACAACAAAGACCTTCTTAGCTTGATAAAAGACGAGCTAGCAAGGATAGAATGAGGAAATAGAAGATGCAACACACCCGTTAAAGAAGCAGAAACGTCTGACACCGCCAACTCAGAGATGGGCGGACAAATAGACATCGCAGCTCAGCTGCAACAACTTCAAGCAGCCATGGAGCAGCTTCGTTTGCAACAGGAGAGGCAACTCGTTGCACAACCTGCTTTCGGGGACAAAGATGCGGCTCACGCATACTACCAGGATCGATCTGCGATCGTTACCCCGACCATCCAGAGGCAAGATTACGAGATCAAGCCTCAAATGATCGCCCTCGTGAAGCAACACCTGTTCGACGGTCTGCCTGCTGAGATTCCGATGGATCACATCGAGAACTTCGAAGAGATCTGTAGCACAACCGGCTCCAATGGTGTACCTCCAGATTTCTTGAAGTGCAGGCTTTTCCCTTTCTCTCTTATGGGAAAAGCATCACGGTGGTTAAAATCTTTATCACCAGGCTCTCTACCGACTTGGTCTAATGCACGAGCAGCCTTCTTGGATAAGTTCTCCTCATTCGAGCAACAGTCCGGCGAATCCTTCAATGAAGCATGGGAGCGGTTTAAGGAGTACAAGCGCGAGTGCCCTCACCATGGGTTTAGTGATGAGCAGCTGCTCAGCACCTTCTATGACGGAGTAGATTGGGACTACAGAAACGCCCTGAATGCAGCTAGTAACGGTGATTTCTACACTAAGTCAAAGGAAGGAGCTATGGAGCTGATCGAGAACCTAGCCACAAGTTGCAGCAACAAAAGCCCGGAGTACGACAGGAAGAAGGTCAACAGTGTGGACTCCAAGAAGATTGATGAGCTCTCGGCCATGGTTAACCTTTTGCTAAAAAAGAACCAGAAGTCAGTCCACTTTGTGGACGAGAATGGGGAAGCACCTATCGCTCAAGCCTATGAGGAAGAAACCGGGAATGATCAAATGGAGGTGAATTATGTGACGGGACAAAGTTTCGGGCAGAACCGCGGTTTCAACAACCAAGGCTTCAACACTCATCCGAACCTGTCCTATAGGAGCACCAATGTGGAGAATCCGCAAAATCAGACTTATCCTAAGCAAGGAAATCAGTCACAGATGGGTTTTCAGAAGAACTACTCCAACAACTACCAGAACCGGCCATTCGTTCCTAATCAGAACCGTTTCCAAGGAGGGAATCAGCCAAGGCAGCCTTTCACAAACTCGCAGCCTTCATCTTCAGCAACCGGCTCCCAAGACGAGCTGAAGAACATGATGCAGCAGTTGATGGCGAGTCAACAAAAGGTAGCAGCAGAGATCAACTCCAAAGTTGACACTATGTATGTTGATCTTAATGGGAAGTATGAGGCTGTATGGACCCACATGAAGCAACTGGATGTTCAGATTGCACAAACCGCCGAGTCTATAAAAAGAACTCGAGGGACTCTGCCTGGAAAAGCTGAAGCACCTAGGAAGGAGTTTGTCAACGCCATCGAGCTGAGGAGCGGGAAAACATTAAATTCGGAAACAATTTCCGGATCGGAAAAAGGAAAAGAAGCGACAATTGAGCACCCTGGCCCATCAACCGAGGACATGCTCAGCTAAGAAACTCCAATGACTTCGGCCAGCAATACGGAAGCAAGGGTGTACAAACCCAAGGTCCCATACCCTGTACCACCCAAGAAGACTCGCAAAGATTTACAGGATGCTAAATGCAGAGAGACGCTCAGAGACCTAACCGTCAAGCTGCCTCTCACGGATGCGGTTCAGATGATACCGGCTCTCAAACGGTATGTGAAAACTCTAGTCTCCGGAAAAGTAGCTGAGGAGAAAAACGTGATGGTAGTCTCCAAAGAGTGCAGTGCTGTTCTGCAGAACAAGGTCCTTAAGAAGAGAAGCGATCCTGGCAGATTCGTTTAATCAGTCAAGATCGGCCCCATGACATTCGCATGCTCTCTGTGCGATCTCGGTTCCAGTGTCAACCTTATGCCATACTCTGTGGCAAAACGGTTAGGGTTCACAAATTTCAAACCCACGCGCATCTCATTGGTCTTCGCAGACAGATCAACAAAGCTTCCGGTGGGTATGTTAGAAGATCTTCATGTGCGAATTGGAGACACACTCATACCAGCTGATTTCGTGGTTCTAGAACTTGAAGAAGAACCGAAAGAACCTCTGATTCTTGGCCGGCCATTCTTATGCACAGCTGGTGCAATAATCGATGTACAGAATGGAGTGATTGACTTTCAGCTAGGCGACATGGTAATGTCATTCGAGATGGATAAATTGTTGAAGAAACCAATGATGGATGGACAGACCTTCATTGTGGAAGGAGTGGATGATGTGTATGATGAGGCAGCTGAAGAGCTTCTGTGTCCGGATCCTCTTGAAACCGCCCTAACTCTAGCTGAAAGAGAGCATGGTTTCCTGAGCGAGGATGCCGACAGCTTTGCCAAGATGCTAGATTCCAGCCAAAGAATGAAGCAAATGGAAGCGTACACGAGCCTAGATAATGAGGAGAACTCGGCAGAAACAGACGGAGCACCCACTCCGCCACTTGACCCGATAGACAGCCCTTGGAGCGAATTGAAAGCACCCAAACTCGAGCTCAAAACTCTTCCAGCCGGGCTCAGGTACGCATTCCTTGGAACGAACTCAACTTACCCGGTGATTGTGAATGCTGATTTGAATAATGTGGAAGTAGCTTTGCTTTTATGCGAGCTTAGGAAGTGTTGAAAGGCTATAGGGTATTCACTCGATGATACCACTGGCATCTCCCCTGATCTTTGCATGCATAGGATACATCTAGAAAATGAATCAATGAGTTCTATAGAACATCAAAGGAGGTTGAATCCGAATCTGAAAGATGTTGTTAAAAAGGAGATAATGAAACTTCTAGAAGCCGGTGTAATTTATGCTATTTCTGATAGTACTTGGGTTAGTCCAGTTCATGTAGTTCCTAAGAAAGGAGGAATCACTGTAATTAAAAATGATAGGAAAGAACTGATACCGACTAGGACCATAACCGGCCATAAAATGTGCATAGATTATCGGAAACTGAATGCTGCAACTCGCAAGGATCACTTCCCTTTGCCTTTTATTGATCAGATGCTTGAAAGACTTGCTAACCGTCCATACTACTGTTTTTTAGATGGTTACTCAGGTTTCTTTCAGGTCCCCATCCATCCAGATGACCAGGAGAAGACAACATTCACTTGTCCTTATGGCACATTCGCTTACCGGCGCATGCCATTCGGATTGTGCAATGCTCTGACAACTTTCCAGCGATGCGTGATGTCCATTTTTACCGACTTGATCGTAGACATAATGGAGGTGTTCATGGATGACTTCTCGGTGTATGGAGACTCTTTCTCTGACTGTTTATCTAATCTATGCAGGGTACTTCAGCGATGTGGGGAAAAACACCTAGTTCTAAATTGGGAGAAGTGTCAATTCATGGTCAGGAACGGGAATGTACTTGGGCATCGCATATCAGAAGATGGCATCGAAGTGGATAAAGCTAAGATCGAGGTTATGATGAACCTACAACCACCTACTTCTGTCAAGGGGATCCGCAGCTTTCTGGGGCATGCAGGCTTCTATCGCAGGTTCATCAAGGATATTTCAAAGATAGCTAGACCCCTCACGAGGCTGTTGTGCAAGGAGGTAAAATTCGAATTTGATAGCGACTGTCTTGAGGCTTTTCATACGATCAAAGGAGCATTGGTCAGCGCACCCATTGTGCAGCCACCAGATTGGAGCCTACCTTTCGAGGTTATGACGGATGCTAGCGACTATGCTGTTGGTGCAGTTCTCGGCCAGATGAAAGACAAGAAGCTCAACGTTATCTACTATGCCAGTCGCACATTGGATGATGCTCAGTGCAAGTATGCTACGACAGAAAAGGAGCTTCTGGCCGTCGTCTTCGCCTTTGAGAAGTTTCGGTCCTATCTCGTTGGATCAAAGGTTATAGTTCATACTGATCATGCAGCACTCAAGTATCTGCCAAGAAAGACGCTAAGCCGCGGCTACTTAGGTGGATTCTCCTACTTCAAGAATTCGACCTGGAGATCAAAGACAAGAAGGGAATAGATAATGGAGCTGCCGACAATTTATCTAGGAGGAGGATTGATGAAGAACTCCCACTCAATGACAGCCTCCCTGAAGAAGAAGTTTACTCGATCGGAACATTCGAAATCGAGGAAGCACGTGCTCCCACCCAGCGAGCAACTGCTCAGTCCGAATTCTGCAACCAAACCGAAAGCAGCCAAAATCCTCAGATTCCTTGGTTTGGTGAGATTGCGAATTACCTAGCTGGTGATCTAGAACCTCACGGTTTTGTGGGCAACAAAAGGAAGAAATTCCTAAAGGATATTCGCCATTACTTCTGGGATGAGCCGTACCTATACAAGCATTGCCCAGATGGAGTATTCAGATGTTGCATGGCTGAGGAGGAGATACCGGAAATTCTGTTTCACTGTCATGGCTCTTCCTATGCCGGACACTTCGCTACTTTCAAGACAGTCTCCAAGGTTCTGCAAGCTGGATATTGGTGGCCAACAATGTTTAAAGATGCTTAGCGCTTTATCTCTAGATGCGATTCATGCCAGCGGCAGGGCAACATCAGCAAGCGCAATGAGATGCCACAGAACTTCATTCTCGAAGTGGAGATCTTTGACGTATGGGGCATTGATTTTATGGGACAATTCCCATCTTCTTTCGGGAATGAGTACATACTCGTGGCTGTTGACTATGTGTCTAAATGGGTTGAGGCATTGGCGAGTCCCACGAATGATGCGAGGGTGGTGATCAAGATATTCGAATCTATCATTTTCACTAGATTTGGTGTTCCGCGAGTTGTCATCAGCGATGGAGGCTCTCACTTCATCAACAAGATCTTCGAGAATCTATTACGCAAGAACGGTGTAAAGCACAAGGTCGCAATGCCTTACCATCCGCAAACGAGTGGGCAAGTTGAGATATCTAACCGCGAAATCAAGAGAATACTTCAGAAGACTGTGAGTACAACTCGGAAGCACTGGGCTTCCAAGCTAGACGACGCTCTATGGGCTTAAAGGACCGCCTACAAAACGCCTCTCGGGACCACTCCTTTCCACCTTGTTTACGGCAAAGCCTGTCACCTCCCCGTTGAGCTCGAATTCAAAGCCGCATGGGCTGTCAAGCTGCTCAACTATGACATTAAGCCGGCTTCAGAACGACGCATGATGAAGCTACACGAGCTTCAGGAGATTAGGCATCGCGCCTATGAGAACTCCAAAATCTACAAGGAACGAACCAAAGCATACCACGACAAGCGCATCCTGTCTCGTAACTTTGCCCCCCAACGACTAGGTTCTACTCTTCAACTCTCGGCTGAAGCTGTTTCCCGGGAAGTTGCGATCGAGATCGTCTCGGCCCTTCACCATAAAGGAAGTGCGACCATATGGAGCTGTCGTCTTGTTCAACAACAAAGGAGAAGAGTTCGTGGTCAATGGACAGCGATTGAAACCATATCTTGCTGACACACAACTCAGAGACGGGGAAGAAACTCCCTTGACCGAGCCTCCTCAAGCATAATCAACTCTTCACGTCAAGCTTAGCGACGTAAAACAAGCGCTTTCGTGGGAGGCAACCCACCAGGTAACATGTAAATAGCGTGAAGTTTTTCGTTCTTGTTCTATTTACGTTTCTTGTTTTGTTTGAGATTGTTTTTGCAGGCTTTTATTAAGTGTTCGAGAAACCGCTCTGCTGGGAGCGAAGAGACCGATCGTTCCTAACAAGAACGGTCGTTCTACACAGGAGAACGATCGATCCCAAGGATAGAGAGCAACACCGATGGCTCCACCAGCGACCACTGAGCTTGTGGTTATTTCTATCACCCTTGTTATATCCATTTTTTTATGACACTTTAATTTTATTTTACGGGTTTCTCTTTCAGATTTGTTTTAACTGGGACGGTTAAAGACAAGTCTAGGGGAGGGATTCATTTGTGTACTAACGGTGTGTTTTATGGATGTTTATTTCTTATGTTTTATTTTGGTGTGTTTAAATTTTCAAAAAAAAATTTAAAAAAATAAAATTTATCGAGTCAAAACAATGTGTGAATTTGTTAACTTTTTGGAATTGCAACATGTTCAATGTCATTGCCTTACGACTGCTTAGCATTGTTTGAGGATAGTTTGAAAACACTGAAAAATCCATAACTTGATCATTTGATGAATTTCTCAAATCATCTGAACTTAATCGAATTATTGGAACTTAATATGGACTTAATTTATCTCACTTAGGGGGTTGATAATCATGTATCGGATTTTACATTTGGAGTTTTCTTTGCATCATTTCTACCAATATTTGCTAACTCCAAATGGTTAGACTTATCCTTAGTCGAGTACCACACACTTACCATTTCCATGTTGAAACCCACTTATTTTTATTTACTGTCATTGCATTCATGTGGAAAAACTATGGAGTATACGGACCGACACAACTTTTCTTTAGGACTGTGTCTAGATAGGTGGTCTCTTTCTGATTAAACTCATGGGATGTGTCTAGAAATGTGATCTCTTTTTGAATACATTCATCGAAAAATTTCGTTTCAAAAGAGGATGAACTTTTAAATGGGTAGAAGTTTGTATTTACATTCAAGAAATAAGCTTACATCGTTGAAATTCTTTTGATGCAGATCCTGGAGACTAACCGGTTCCATTCTTCGAAATAATAAAAAAAAAAAAAAAAAACAGAAGGAACCGGGAAAGTCAAGGTAATATCTTTAAATTTCATAAAACGTTAAAGTAAATCATGTTCTTGTTTGTGACTTTGGGTAGAAGGATTAGAGTTAAGGAGAGTTGTGTACCTCCTAATTGGTCCGTGTCTCACTGTGATTTTGCATAATGATTTGCATCCGTTTGTACTGCTAAAAGAAACTGAAACACTTGAGCCACCAAATACCAACCTTGATACCTAGACCATAACGTGTTAGATATTCCCTTTGGGAGAGTACACAGATTTGATAATGAATGTTAAATATTGAGTTCTGCTTGATCATGAGATTTCACTTATTTACTACGGTTATGGAGAAGTACAATGAAGTACGGTTTGATCTGAACCTTCCGAATGCGGTTTATGGGCAATTGATTTAGAGTATGGTCCTATAAGTTTTACGAGATTCATACGTTTTTCAAACCTCTCCTCTTTGTAAGATCTCTAGTTTTGCTTTGGGACAAGCAAAGGTTTTTGTTGGGGAGAGTTGATATTATGTATTTTTAACGTATTTTGATTTGTTTTTAGTATTCGGTTTGAGTTTTGATTTGCATCTTTCGTTAGTTTTTCGAGTCTTTTCTATTGTTTCGAGTCTTTTTACAGATTTTATGGAGTTCCGAAGGAGTTTGGCGTTTACGGACATGTTCGAGTCGAGTTAATGTGGAAAACACGAGAAAAGGACCAACTGAAGAGAACGACCGTTCTTGGTGTAGAACGACCACGGAGAACGACCGCTCCCTCAACAGAACGGTCGTTCCTCACCTCACCTACCTTGCCGACAAAAGCCAGAGAACGACCGTTCTCTCCAGAGAACGATCGTTCCCAAGCTCACCTACTCCACCAACAACCAAGCACGGAACGACCGTTCTCCACCAAGAACGACAGTTCCCCGACTCACCAACACCCACCTACTTCGATCGACCAACTAGAACGACCATTCTCCTCCAGAACGGTCGTTCCCCGTCTTACCTACTCCCCTACACCTTGGCCTATATAATGGACTCACTCTTGATGCTTCAAAACACACCATCTTCTTCTCCCACTCTTCTCTAGCTTCTAAACATTGCTTCTTCTCTCTTTTAAGCTTTGATGTTTATGTTTTTATCAAGTTCTTATTAGTTTCTTTTAAGCTTTAAACATTTATGCTTTATTTAAGTCTTACTTACAGTTCTTATTACCTATCTTTGTGCTTTAATCAATTTCTATTAAGTTTACTTTCAGTTCTTATTATCTATATTTTTGCTTTGTTCAAGTTCTTATTAAGTTATTTTCAGCTTTCATTATCTATTCAAGCTTTTATGATGAACTCTATAATCTCTTTGTTTTCTTCTTCTTTAATTATGTCTGAGTAGATCTCGTAGTTAGGTTAAGGTTTGTCAAAGAAATTCATGAGCTTTAGGGTTAAACACAAATACGCTATTCAAATCGATGTCTTCACCCTTGTTATCCTTAATGCTTGGATCGAATTGATCACTTGATTCATTGATGTCAGGTTAACTTAGACAGCGAGACTTGCTAGGTTGCTAGAAAGAACATTGGTGAGCAATTTATTCATTACCTGCGAGAGTAGATGTATTGGAGAATTGTGAACATATTAAACCTGATCTTAAAGCTTGTCTACGATTTCTAGTACCAGCGAGAGTTAGGAATTCTAGGTTGATAGACAAAGATATTGGTACCACGAGAGTGGATTGATATTATCTTTATGTTTGAGTTCTAGACTTATGCTTAATCATTGCCTGAATAGTTGTTTGATCATTTGCTCTGAATCTCCTGCGATATTCCTTGACCTAACGCTTGTTTAATATTATCTTTACAACTGATTTTACTTTTATTACTTGCTATTTACCAAACCAAAAACATAATTGAATTGTCTTAGCTTTTGATTTAGCTCATTAGATCAAAGTGTGAAACTGGTCTTCGTGGGATCGACCCCTAAATACTACTTCGTATGCTGTGCACTTGCAGTAGGAAATAAGGGTTTAAAACTCGTGTATCACATTGTCCTCATGAAGTCGGTTGGCTCTTCCTTTCCATCGGTCATCCCACAATCTCGCCTTATGTGCTGAGTCATTGATCTTAACCAAACACATTCACGGCTGGCTTCATGAATCGCCAAAATCTCTGGGTGATTAGATGATGTGGCCTTGAGCGTCTGCTTCATGGATCGCCATGAAATTGAGGTTCCTCCGTGAGTGAACACATATCCTGTCTGAGATCGTCCATTGTGTGGATCCGATAAATAACCTGCATCAGCAAAACCAACTAAACCTTTGTCATTATGGTTAGTGTAAAACAGACCCATGTCCTTCATTCCTTGTAGGTAACGAAGTATATGTTTAATCCTGTTCCAGTGCCTCTGGGCCGGACAAGAACTAAATCTTGATAGGAGGTTCACGGCAAAACAAATGTCTGGTCTAGTGTGACTAGCCAAATATAATAACGCTCCTATGACACTGAGATATGGCACTTCGGGACCAAGGACATCTTCATCCTTTCTCTTCGGACCGAATGGATCACTGTCCAATTCAAGGCTTCTCACCACCATTGGACTGCTCAATGGGTGGGCCTGGTCCATATTAAATCTCTTGAGTACTTTTTCTGTATATGCCATTTGATGCACAAGGATTCCATCATTTACGTACTCAAGCTGTATTCCCAAACAGAACTTAGTCTTCCCTAAGTCTTTCATTTCAAATTTGGTCTTTAAATATTCAACTGTTTGGGCGATCTCTCCAGAGGTTCCGAGGATGTTCAAATCATCGATGTATACTGCTATAGTTACAAATCCTTTGTTTGCAAACTTCTTTATAAAGATACACGGACTGATGGGATCATTTCTATAGCCTTCTTTGACTAGATATTCACTCAATTTATTATACCACATGCGCCCACTTTGTTTCAGTCCGTATAAGGATTTGTTCAGCCTAATGCAGTGTTCTTCATGAGAACTTTTCTTATCTTTGAGCTCAATACCCTCTGGTAATCACATATAAATCTCATTGTCCAGTGGACATATAAATAGGCGGTTACTACATCCATTAACCGTAAATCCAATTTTTCTCTTATGGCCAGACTTATCAGGAATCGGAATGTCGTTGCATCCACCACAGGGGAGTATGTCTCCTCATAATCGATTCCTGGTCTCTGTGAGAATCCTTGTGCCACAAGCCGTGCTTTGTGTCGAACACTCTCTCCTTGTTCGTTTCTCTTCCTCACAAAGACCCATTTATGTCCAACTGGGATTATATCTCGAGGTGTCCGAATTATGGGACAAAAAAACCTCTCTCTTCTTTAAAGAGTTTAACTCCACGTTTATGGCTTCTTTCCATTTAGCCCAATAAGATCGTTGAGTGCACTCTCTTATTGATGTGGGTTCTAGATCCTCATTCATAATCTCAAGTGCTACATTGCATGCAAATATGTCATCGACGTCAACGTCTTTTCTGTTCCATTTGATTACGCACATAACAAAATTTGTTGAGATCTCATTGTTATCGGGAACTTCAGGACCATGAGGCTCGGCGTGCCGAGCTTCATTTTGCGGCTCCTTAGGTTCATTTGTGTCCGGTCCATTTACTATCTCCTCGGTCTGAATTTCAGCACCTTTCTTTAATTTTCTAGGAGCCTTATCTTTGGAACCAATAGGTCTACCATGCTTTGCTCGTGGTTTAGACTCTGTAGCAACTTGCGGTCCATCATGGACATCAATTCGTATTGGTGCATTCACGGCTGGTATATACGATTTAGTTACTCTCTGCGGGTCAGTAAATGAATCTGGCAATTGTATAGCTAGCTTTTGCATATGAATAATCATTTGGACTTCCAAGTCACTTTCTTGGGTCAGAGGATCTTGCCAATTTAAGGATGTATGATTCCATGGAATTTCTTTATCCAGCCGTTTTACTTTACCTAATGTTGGAAACGCGTACCTGACCTCAAACAAATCACCGGTGGTTGGCTCAAGATACTTTATGATCGTGGGTGAATCATATCTAACATATATTCTCATCCTCCTCTGAGGTCCCATCTTAGTCCTCTATGGTGGAGCAATCGGTACATAAACTGAACAACCAAATATTTTAAGATGGGATATGTCTGGCTCTTGACCCGTAATTAATTTGGAGGGGGAATATGCATGGTCACTTGATGGCCTGATTCGGATTAATTCTGCGGCATGTAAGACTGCGTGTCCCCAGGCTGATACTGGAAGCTTTGACCTCATGAGTAATGGTCTAGCGATCAGCTGTATGCGTTTGATGAGAGATTTTACCAAGACGTCTTGTGTATGTACATGTGCCACGGAATGTTCCACACTTACCCCCATGGACATACAGCAATCATCAAAGGCTGTGGAGGTAAACTCACCTGCATTGTCCATATGGATGGTTTTTTAAGGAAAGTCTGGAAAGTGTGCCCGTAAGCGAATGATCTGCGCAAGGAGTCTTGCAAATGCCAAGTTCCGTGTTGACAATAAGCATACATGTGACCATCGTGTAGATGCGTCGATGAGGACCATGAAATATTGGAACGTCCCACAAGGTGGGTGTATTGGTCCGCATATGTCTCCTTGAATTCTTTCCAGGAAATTTATCGTTTCCTTAGTCACTTTTACTGGTGACGGCCTTACAATCAATTTACCTTGTGAACACGAAGCACAAGTTTGAATTTTCCGGATCACTCTCCTTTCATTCAAGGCGTGTCCTCTCGTGTTTGATATCAATTTCCGCATCATTCCTGACCCGGGATGTCCCAGCCGGTCATGCCATAAAGTGAACATATCCGTAAAAGATTTGTTTACGGCGGCATTGGCTTCTAACATACTGATCTTAGTACAGTATATGCCAGTAGCTATAGCAGGAATAGTCTCAAGGACTTTCTTTTGGCCTTGGGCATTTTTAACTATCTGGAGAAATTCTCTGTTTCCTCCGCCCATTGTTCCCACATGAAAACCATTCAGACGAATTTCTTTAAAAATTTTTGAGCTTGGTGAAAACAATGCATCAGGGATTTCTAGATGCGTGCCTTTAGGCATTAAAATGTTGGTCTGGCCGTAGCCTTCTATTAGGCTGGCCATTCCTGTTATAGTACTTATGGTTGCTTTTTTTAGTGTAAGATTTATGAAGTATCTTTTATCTTTTAAAATCGTGTGGCTTGACCCACTATCCACCACGAACTCGTCCATACTTCATAAAACAAGAATTTATGTCTTAAAAGCCTTAATATTATTATTCATTAAACACCAAAGAAATAAAATCCAAAGACATAAAATCAAAACACAAATAAAAGCAACATGAAATGGAAAAACTTAAAATCTCGGATTCACTTAGTCAATATGGAACTGCCTTCACAGTCTGAGGTTTCTTCCTCATTGTTTGTCCCAGGGTTATCCATCTCATTGCACCGTTTGAACAATTCATCACATCTTTTGATGAGTTCTTTGGTGGCAAGCCCTCTTCTGAGGTATTGGTAAAGATCATGATATTTTGTGAAACTTTCAGCTTTGATCCTTAAGATTTTATCTCCCGGATTGAGCATGGCTATGGTCCTTTCAAAAAGGTCTTCATCCGTCACCACTTCACCACATAGTCTGAAGCCATAAACGATTTTCATAAGGGCAAAGTGATATTCATACTCGTTTTCACAATCTTTAAAACTGAGAGTCGCCCATCCTTCTAGGGAGTCTTTCCATAATATCATTGAGAACCGTTCACCCAACTTGGTCCAAAGAAAAAATGGGTCCTTAATATCTTGGTACTCATCTCTCAGGTTTTCATGAAGATGGAAGCGCATAATTGTTATGGCTCTTTGTCTTTGGCTTTTTATTTCATGATTTCCATCTATGATGCATCTTCCGAGTCCCCTAGTTTCCAAAGCATTTCTTGTGCTCATCACCCATTCTAGGAATTGCCTCCATAGAGGTTTAGGACAGGGTAAACTGAGTTGTCCTTAGCCATCTGAAAATATCCAAGAATTTTCAGTTAGGACTTTAAATATGATCTGGGCTTTAGGAATATGGCCGGTCATGCATCAAATTTTCACTCAGGACTTTTTAATAAAAATCCGGACCTTAGGAATATGGCCGGTAATGTTTATCCGATTTTAAGCTTTACAATCAATCAAGTAATTTGAGCAACCAAACAATTAACTATATGGGCCGATTTTTATTAGATGGTTTAAGCTTTTGGAATTTTCTATTTTTAATTTAATCCTTAATTAAAAGTTAATCATTAACTTTTAAGAAAAGGAAAAACAATTAAATGGATAGATCTTTAAAGGAAAATGATATTATCTAAAAATTTCCTTTTTACTAAAAGAAAGGAATTAGATTTTCCTATTTATAATAGGATTTGGATTATTATCCTTAATTAAAAGTTAATCCTTAACTTTTAAGAAAAAGAAAAACAATTAAAGGGATAATGCCTTAAAGGGAAAATGATATTTCTAAAACTTTCATTTTTTCTAAAAGGAAGGGATTAGAGATTTTCTATTTGGATTAGGATTAGGGTTTTATGGTTTAGGCACAAAATATTTTTCTTTTCTTCTTCCTCATGGCCGATTTTTTTTTGTTCTTTTAGGGTTTTTTCAAAATCATTCAAGGTTCAAACAAGATGATTAAACAACTTAACTCATGAGACAAATACAAACCGATTTCAAGAGATCATTGTTCAAGTTCATGCAAACCGATTTTAACAATTATCAAGCTATGGCCAATTTTAATAGATGATGGAACCGATTTTTAGGGTTACATATAGCTTAGGTCAAATTCAATTCTTAGGGTTTATGAGATCAAACAAGTTTTATTCATACAGCCGATTTTTAATGGTCTTTTCTTGGCTTAGATTCAAGTTCAGGTGATGGTTTAAACATGAACAAACAAGTTCTAGAGAGAGATTGATTTTAGGGTTTCTTATTCTTCTTATTCCAATTCGATTTTTATTTGTTTTTAGATTAGGGATTACCTTGATCACCTTAGTATTTTGAATGGACAGGAACCGGGAGCTAAAGACCTCGGTAACACAAGCTGGAAGAAGATGGCGGCCGGCGGTTGCTACACATGGCAGACGGCGGCTAGGGAAAGAAGAAATCGTCGGCGGCTGCTAGGGCAAGGGCTCGTCGGCGGCTGCTTTTGGGTTTAGGAGCTCTCGTGCTGATAACGTGTTGTGAATTGTTATTTTATTAATGAGACCAAAGGGTCTTTATATATTGGTTTACATAAGGATCAATATGGCAATATTCCATAAACCTATTCGTTGTAGAAAAGGAAATGTCTAATTACTTAATATATACTAATCATAAGGACCAGTTATGTAATAACCTCTACGTGGGTCGGTCTGTATTGAGTCCATTAAACCAAATGGTTAATAACACTTTTCAGCTTTTGCTAATTATTCTTGTACTTTCGAAAAATATCAATAAAATATCTCTTTTCGCATTTTCGGTCCTTTAGTTCTTTAAAATAGAATTTTCGAGCTCCCATAAAATATAAGTTTTGACAGTGTGAGTTTCGGCTCTCACAGTTTGGCGCCGTCTGTGGGGAGCGAAATGTTCTAAACTCTTAGAACGAGAGGATACGAAAAAGAAGACGATGACAAGAAGAACCGACAACATCATCAACCAGCCGGCCAGAGCAGCTCCTGGAGGAGCCGGAGTATGAACAGCCACCGTCGGCACGTCTGGAACAGCCGCCACCGGAACATCCGTGGCCGGAGCAACAGGAGCTACGGCAACCGGGACCAACGCCACGGCGTTAATGAGATTCGGGATGCCGTCCATGGATCCGGTTATAACGGAAACAGCTGACACCGGCCCTTCCAGTGTAACCCAGGACATCTCGGCGATCGGTGAGCTGAGGAACATGATAGCCGAGCTCGCCGCACGACAAGACAGACAAGAAAGAGCGGCAACACAGGAGAGAGCAACCGCCCAAGAGCTGGCACGCGGCCCCCGGACATTCGGAGCGAGACGCCTCCAATTCACACCAAGGACAAACACCCCAGGCGGACAAAACACCGGTGAGCTGACCCCTGTCGCTCCCAAAAGAGAATTATCGGCTCCGCTTCCCCCCTCCACGGAAGAACGCCACTAGGCAAATAGCTGAACGGCCAACTTCTACGATGACCAACAGGCAAAACCCAGCAGACACCGCGAACGGAGCCGACCGAGAAGAAAGCGAAACCGACGACGAAGTTTGAGAGCTGAACGCGGACGAGGAAGAGCTCCACTGGTTAATATTCCTTGAGTACTACTTATCCGTTCGTTTGCTTGCTTGTTGGTCTATAAATTGTTGATGCATGTTTATTGCTTGTCTGCTTGGTGTGAACGATGAGATTTGGGTTTGAGATGGCCATGGTATTTACGGGATAAGATCTCCGGGAGGTGGAGTTAATTCCGTGAACATCCGTGGTTGACTTAGCCTTGAGTCTAGTCGATGGTGTGAGCTAACGTGTTATGCAGGTTGCCGCGGTTTGAGTTTCACTCCCGTGTGCTGGAACTAACGTTTGTGCAGGGCATATGCATGGTGTAGTATGATTCGTGTGGTGTGGTGGTGTTGTGCGTGGTGTTGTCATGGTGTGATGAGTTGGTTGAGTGGTGGTGTTGTGCGTGGTGTTGTGGCGGTGTGATGAGATGGTTGTGTGGAGGTGTTGTGTGTGGGAGAGAGATAGGCGTTCGGTCTCCTTTGTGGATCCGTTCGTGAACCTATCTCCTCGGCTGAACCATTGGAGTAGTTTAGTGGCGGTATGTGCATGATTTCCCCATAGACCTCTTCTACGGTATCGAATGTACTGAGAGGTGGAAAGGAAGACTCGGAGAGACGGGATTGCAGCCTAGGGCCGAGTATACTCGACGGGGTATTATGAGACGGTTGCTGGAAGAGGAAGGACGGTGCCGGGCTGAAATACACTGAGTCATTTGCCGGTGTTCGGTTTTGGTGTGGTGAAGTTCCGACTTGTTTATCTTTTTGATAGCAGGTGCTGGAGTGGTTCACTGAGAATGAGCCATACTATGAGATATCTCGGTGCCCACGCGTGTGTGAATGATGAGTTGGTCATATAGTTAGTAGGATGCATGCTTCGGCTATTTTCATTATGCTTCAGCTATTGCTTGCTTGATTGTTTGCTGCGTGTTTCAGGGTTTGGGTTTGGGTTCGTTGCTAATGCTCTCGGTGAGTGCTGAGCTCACTGAGTAATCATCCCGATTACTCACCCTTTTCTTTTCCCCTTTCCCTACAGGAACCCTTAGAGATGGTTGGTTGCCATAGAAGGGCGGACGGTTTAGGCTCGGACGTACTCGTGGTCTTTTAAACAAGTACTGTAAGTAGCGAATAAAAGTTGTGTTGTTTTCCGAAGTTTGTTTTATAACCGGTCCATGGACAAAGTTTGTAAGAAAAAATGTTTCAGACTTGGTTTTGTAAAATAGTTAAGTATGGAATAAATAAAAGTATGCTTTTGTGAAATCCCTCTTGCACTTATATTTATGTCTTCTACTGGTATGAATTACTTGGTCCGAGTATGTTCACAACTCACTGTCGAATGAGACGGGTTGAAAAGCCTTGACCTTCGGTGGTGGGGGTCGAAGTTGGTTCGATGGACTGTCCTTAAGCTCAGTGACCTCTGAGACGGGCCGGACTATCTGGCTAACCTCGGATTTTGTGGCGTCCGCCGGATCGGTTTGGATATGCCTTGGTCTCTCATGTTCTTTTTTGATTGTCGTTTGGTCGGGCATGTCTATCCCGGTTCAGGGGTGTTACAAATGGTGGTATCAGAGCGTGGTTTACGTACCTTGCTTCCGGAACGCAAGAGGTGTCTTTTAGAAAAAGTTTTCAATCGGTTTCAAGGGATTTTTGTTAAAAGATACAACGAGTTATAAGTTCCGAATAGGTCCGTCTAGAGTTAGGATGAGTCTTAGGGATTTATATTACTAGGAAACCTAACTGTGCAGATTTTCTGTTGAAGATAATGCCGCACAATATGTGGTCGGGGATGAATGGGTATGATGTGTGGAGGGACCAGGACCTGAACGGAGTGTGATGAGCGAGAATAGCGTTGAGACTGATCCAGAGGAGGATCAGAGTCACGATTGTAACACCCCCGAACCAGACTAGACATATACGGCCAAACGACAATTAAACAAGAATACGAACGGCCGCATAGTCAGCTCATTCCAGGACAAGTCCGAAAACAGAGCCGTCTCACCACTTAACACCGGTTACCTCTCGATCTCGGCCTAAGGCTTTGCAACCCGTACCTTGGTCTCAAGTTGTGTTAGTCCGTACAAGACTAATATCATCGAGGCAAACACAAACTTTCCACAAAACACTTCATTTTATTCATCCAAAAACAGCTTACAAAGTCTTACATATTACAAACCATAGGTGGCCACACTTAACGAGTTTATAAACACAGCGGAAAACATAACATACTTATGCAACTGAGTCTTTGCTACATGCCCGAAAACAAGTCTACTTCCGGTCTTCCTACGTTCCACCACGAGCTATTCTATGGGTCTCCTGCATAAGGGGGAAAAGAGAGAAAAGGGGTAAGTAATCGGGAGATTACTTAGTGAGTCCAGATATAATAAAACCCCATCCCATTCCCCATCATGCAACACACAACAAGCAATCAATCAAATAACCAAATAGCCGAAGCAACATAAAAGTAGATAGCCGAAGCACAAAACAACGTTAGTCTGGGCGTCCTGGAACGCACAACACACGCGTGGGCACTGAGATCTCAAAGTATGGTGTGGATCCCCGTGAACATCCTGCACTTGATTATCACAAAGACTGTCAAGCCGGAACTTCACATACAAGGTCATACACCGGCTTTCGCACAAATGTATTCCGACCCCAGCTCCGACCTTCCTCTTCCGGACGCTGTCAAAACCGTACCTCGTCAGGTACACTCAGGCTGGGCAGCCACCCCAACATCCGAGTCTTCCCCACCTCTCAGTCCATCGATGCCGTGGAGGAATACTAAATGGGATCACACTCATACCGCCACTGAACCGTCTCTCCCGGTTCCGCTTCAATCTGAAGACTACCCGTCAACGGACTGATCACATACCACCACCGCTCTGCCCTCCAATCGTAAACCACTGTATCACATCACCACTCCACATCACTATCTCAAACACAAAACTTCCATAACTCCAATCTCCACTCCAACACAATTTCTCTGTCCTTGGTGACACTGAGTTTTCGGTGGAGAGAATGCAAAGGATTTAGAAATCATGGCAATCTCTCTCACCATCCGTGTTAATGCTCGGTAGGGAGGATAACACACCTTACGGTTGTATATCCAACCGCCACCTCTCCCATCGGGTTTCTTAGCCCACGGATCTGTAAACTCAGCTCACTACCGAATGGCTCACTCCCATGCACTTTGCTGCATAAACACTTTATCTCACTATACCGTGGGTGAAACCTGCAAGAACTTGTTAGCCACCACACGGATACTACCTGCAACCACAACTTTATACAAACACATGCATGCAACAATATTCAACAATTCATCAAACAACATGCATGTAGAGATTAAACTATCGATTTAATTAAGCATGCATGCAAAAATCAACAATCGATTTAAGAAATCATGCATGCAAAGATCAAGAATTAACTTAAATCAGCATGCATATCAAGTTCATGAACAAGCTAGACAATCAACCATTTTCACCATAGCATAAAGAGCAATGCATGGGGTTTAGGTTGGATTTTCCTAAACTGAACTCACCTAGAATTGCTCCAAGGCTAAAGACACAAGCACAGCTTCAGAAACACCTTGCTATCACCAAACTCCTCTTCCTCTCTACTCTCTCTCACACAAACACACTTAAGCACAAAGGGGGAAACTTTGATTTCTCTAAAAGAAACCAACTGAAGAGAGGAGAGGGGGTATTTATAAAGGGAGAGATTGAACTACTGGTTGACACCTAATATGCCACTAAACTTCCCCAGGAATTGCCACATAGAGCTAATCACACTCTTGGTTGTTATAAGGGCACTTGGATTCCACTAGGCTAAAATCACTAATTAATTGAATCAATTACCATTTTCCTTCTAGAAGCTGCATTCTCACTCTCGGCCCACGAAATTCTTCTGCTGCAAGACACCTGGATACCCAAAAATGATCCTGATTGAACATTAGACTGATCCCTTTGGAGACTAATCAACTGATTCCTCCAACAAGCTTCTACACCTCAAAAACCATAACTTTCGTTTCCTTTACTCAAAAATTTCTCTGTTTGATTCTGAATGCTCCTCATGACGTCATCTGTGCTTGCAAAAAGTTTCAGAATTTTTGGATGCGCAAATCTAGACTTATAAATTTTCTATTCCAAACCGTCAATCTTCGTCGTGCCATCTTGTCTGATTTTTATTTCTCACAGGCGAATTTTTCTTTGCCTAAATCCTTTTGCAATTGCTCCATATGGGTCTTGACTATCTCTATACAGAAGCCCGGAATTTGTAAAATTGTTCGGCTATTTCTTTCGGAATTATTCCTGCCATTACTCCTTGCTCCAAAAATAATAAGTTTTTTTTTTTTGGGTATTACATTCTCCCCTCCTTAATAGGATTCGTCCTCGAATTCTTAAGGTTGAGACGACTCTCCAAGCTCCATGATTGTCTCTGGCTGGAAGAATTCTGGATACTTCTCTTTAAATTTTTCCTCATCTTCCCAAGTCACAACCATTCTGTCCCGATGTCCCCAAAAGACTTGAAGTTGTGGAATCTCTCTGTTCTTTAACTTTCGAACCCTTCTTATCCCAATCCGGAAAGGTCCTTCCGGGTAAGTTAGGTTCGTCTGGAGCTCCTCAATTCTTTCCGGTTCCACTGCATCTGGGTCCTTAACATGCTTCCGAAGCATGGACACATGAAACACCGGGTGAAGGCGCATATCGGAGGGTAGCTCTAAACGGTAAGCTACCTCTCCTACTCTTCCCTTTATCTGAAATGGACCAATATATCTTGCCTCTAGCTTTCCCGTCTTACCAAACCTGTCCTTGCCTTTCTGAGCTGATACCTTTAAATATACCCAGTCTCCGACCTCAAAGGTCACTTCCCGCCGTCCCTGATCTGCATACTTCTTTTGTCTGTCCTGTGCCTTCTTCATGTTAGTCTAGACCATCTTTAACTTTTCCATGGTCTCGTCTACTACCTGGGGTCCAAATACTCTCCTTTCTCCAACCTCGGTCCAGCACAAGGGTGTGCGACACGGTCTCCCATATAAGGCTTCGTACGGTGACATCTTGATGCTGGCATGATAACTATTGTTATACGAAAATTCTATCAATGGTAGGTAGTCCTCCCATGAGCCACCCCAATCTAGAATGAACAGACGCAACAAGTCCTCGAGTGTCCGTATCGTTCTCTCGGTTTGGCCGTCTGTCTCTGGGTGAAAGGCCGTACTGATATGCAACTCTGTTCCTAATGCTCCTTGCAACGCCCTCCAAAATGCCGACGTGAACCTCGGATCTCTGTCTGACACTATGTTCATAGGCACCCCATGAAGTTTTACGATCTCATTGACATACTGATCTGCTAGTACCTCCACTTTGTCTGTATCTTTCATGGCCAACAGGTGTGCTGCTTTTGTTAATCTGTCCACAATTACCCATACTGAGTTATTCATCCTTCCTCTTGAGACTGGTAGTCCACCTATGAAGTCCATTGAAATTGAGTCCCATTTCCATTCTGGGATCGGTAAACATTGCAGTAATCCTCCAGGTACTTGGTGTTCTGCCTTAACTTGCTGGCACACTTGACATTGGGCTACTTGCTTGGCGACGGATCGCCTCATCCCTGGCCAGTGGTAGTATCGCCGGATGTCTCGGTACATCTTGGTGCTTCCGGGGTGAATACTGTAGAGTGAACGATGAGCCATTTGCAAAATCTCCTTCCATAGTCCTCCTCCTTCTGGTACACTGATCCGTCCCTTAAGCAACAAGGTTCCATCTTCTGCTATATGATAGCCTCTCAGATCGTCTCCCTCTGTCTCCTTGACTCTGGTTACAATCTTCTGTATCAACTCATTTCTCCCTTGTTCTTCTCGAATCCTCTGAATCAAGCCAACTTGTCTCACCGCCTGTAGTCCCATTGGTTCACTGGTCTCTCCCTCCAATGCTGCCAGACTGGCTTTCTTCATTTCTCTGTCCAATGCCTCCACTTCCTTTTCTACACTCACCTCGGTTCTTCTTCTGCTCATGGCTTCAGCTACCGAATTGGCTTTGCATGGACAATACTGAATCTTGACATCATAGTCTGCTATGAATTCCATCCAGCGAGGCTGCCTTAAGTTGAGGTCCGCCTGAGTGAACAAGTACTTGAGGCTCTTATGGTCCGTGAATACTTGTACTTCCTCCCCGTACAAATAAGATCTCCAAATCTTTAGTGCAAAAACCACGGCTGCCATTTCCAGGTCGTGGGTAAGGTAATTCTCTTCATGCTTTCGCAGTTGTCTTGAGGCATAAGCTATCACTTTATCGTTCTGCATCAGGACACAACCTAGGCCGACTCTCGATGCATCAGTGTAGACCGTGTATGGCTTGCCAGGCTCTGGTAAAGTCAGAATTGGTGCCGACATCAATGCCTCCTTAAGTTTCGTAAATGCCATCTCTGTCTCTGGGCTCCACACATACGGAACGTGTTTTCCCGTTAGTTTTGTTAAAGGTTTAGCAATGGAAGAAAAACCTTTGACAAATTTCCTATAGTATCCTGCCAATCCAAGGAAACTTCTGACTTCAGTTACCGATGCGGGTCGCGGCCATTCTTGAATCACGGATACCTTCTCCGGATCCACTGTCACTCCTTGCTCTGAAATTCTGTGTCCTAAGAATCCAATCTCTCTCTTCCAAAAGCGGCACTTACTGAACTTCGCATACAGCTTCTGGCTCCTAAGTCTCTCCAAGACTTTACGTAGATGTTCTGCATGTTCTTCTCTTGTCCGTGAGTAGATTAGGATATCATCGATAAAGATTATCATGAATCCGTCTAAGTAGTCATGGAACACTTCGTTCATCAAACGAATGAACACCGCTGGTGCATTTGTTAACCCAAACGGCATGACTACATACTCGTATTGTCCATATCGAGTATTGAAGGCCGTCTTCTCTAAGTCCTTCTCATGAATGCCAATTTGATGATATCCCGAGGCCAGGTCTATCTTTGAGAACCAACTTGCCCCTTGCAGCTGATCCAACAACTCATCGATTCTTGGTAACGGGTACTTGTCTTTAACCGTGACACTCTTGATTCCTCGGTAATCGATGCACAATCTCATTGTTCCGTCCTTCTTCTTGACAAACAAGACCGGTGCTCCCCAAGGTGACGAACTTGGTCGGATGAATCCTTTTCCAGCTAGGTCCTCCAATTGAGTTTTCAACTCAGCTAACTCGGCTGGAGCCATTCGATAAGGAGCCTTAGCTATAGGTGCAGTATCCGGCTTTAAGGTGATGGTGAACGGGTTCTTCCTTGCTGGTGGTAAGATGGTTAATGGGGCAAACACATCAGCAAACTCTTGTACTACCGGAATGTATTCTATTCTTAACTCCTCTTTTTCCGCTTCTACTATTACGTTAATGGCCACCACGTAAACTTCCCCATTTTCCAACTGACTCGCTACTCTGGCGGCTGACACAATAGATGCCACTGGGCTTGGTCTGATTCCCTGATACACGATCTCCAGCTTACGGCTCTCCCTGAGCGTTACCCTTCCCTTCTCGCAGTCTATCAAAGCTCGGTACTCTGACAACCAGTCCTTGCCGAGAATCACCTCAAAATGCTTCATCGGAGTCTCCAAGAGGTCCGCCTCAAAGGCTTTATCATTGATTTCTATTGATACCTTCCTAATCACTTCTACCGACTTGAGAACTTCAGGACCAGGGGTTTCTATAACTAAGCTCACACTTTCACGCGAATAGGGTTCTATAAACCTAGACGCCACCTCAGGGGTTACAAAGCTATGGGTAGCCCCTGAATCGAACAGAACATGCGTGGGATTTCTGCCCACTCGCAATGTTCATACCAAATATCACAACAACACGCAATCATTCATTCATTCATTCAAATGCACACACACAGAAAGAGAGTTAACACCCGACGCGTACCTGTAACGGGACCGTGAGAAGGTCCAGCGAGTCATAAGCTGCTCCCTCCAACGCATACACTCTCCCGACGGTGGCTTGACGCTTGGCTGGGGGTTCTATAGCGAGTCCCGTAGGTGGTGCTGGAAGACCTCCCTGAGTGCAATTGTTGGCGTAGTGTCCTCCTTTTCCACATCTGAAACAAATCACTGAGACTGGGGTTGGATTGAGGATTTGGTGGGCGTTACGGTTACTACGGCAGGCTTTAGCCTTGTGCCCTTCCTTTCCACATATATAACATCGCATGATAGATTCTGCTTTACCAAGATTCTCCTTAAGGAACGTCCCTCTGTTCCAGTTTCCTTGGTACCCTTTCTGATTCCCTCCTGATTTGTTCCCATACTACTTCACCTTAGGGTCTGAATCTGGTCCAGAGTGAAACTCGTTCCTTCTCTTGTTCTGTAATTCCCTTTTTTGCTGAAGATACATCTCCACATTTACTGCCTTCTCAATAGCTTCATGTGGGTTGACATAGGTTACGGATTGTAGTCTACTACTGATCTCGGGGTTTAGACCTTGCATAAATTGGCGGGTTAGAGCTTCATTACTCATGTTGCAATGAGCGGCATAACGTTGCAACTTCATAAACTCCACTTCATACTCCCAGACGCTCTTGTTTCCCTGCTCCAAACGTAAGAACTTCTGAGTTAGCCGGTCTCGAGCCTCTGGTGGAAAGTACTTCTTTTCAAACTCCTCCTTGAACTGTTCCCACATCCTGATAGAATAGTTTGTCTGACGATCTATAGTGCTCCACCATCCCAGGGCTTCCTTCTCCAAGTAGTATACTCCTATGTCCTTCTGATATTCTTCCGGGCAACGAGTAGCTGCGAAGTTCTTCTCCATGCTCATTATCCATGCGTCAGCTTCAAAGGGATCCGGTTTCCCTGCATACTTAGGTGTCCCAAATGTCTTCATCGTAGTAACAATCTTCAGGAAAGTAGGAGGTTTCACCTCCTCTGATCTCGGATTAGGCGTTGTCCTGTCCTGAAGCACCTTAGAGAGGAGTTCGTGGACTACTCCCAACATCGGATCTGTCCTCTGTTGTTGTCCAACGTTCTGAGCCATATTACCATCCTGTCCCACTGGCTCCTGTCGCCCTTGATAACTTGCTGGATTTGGTGACGGGGTCACAAATTCTACTGAATTGAATGACCCATGAGATAAACCATCCGCACCTGGATACCACGACTGGTAAGTCTCCAGAGTTTCATGGGTTTCGGATTCCATCTCAACTGCAGTAGTACGTCTGCGCCTGGAGGTACCACCACGCTCAAGGTTTGGGTAAAGATATGGCTGGAAAGATTCTGGCCGCTGTCCTTCCTCATCCTGACTCTTCGACAAACCCCTCAGCCTTCGTCCGCTAAGCCACACGTCCGACATCCTGTTACAAGGAAACAACCTTTTTAATATCCTATAGAGCGGAACGGACCGGAATTCCTAAATTGGCTATAGCGACATCTTTGACTAAATAAAACCTTGAAAACATCGAAAACCATTTGTCCCGTGAGCATGATCGGAAACCATGCTCAGATACCACCATCTGTAACACCCCCGAACCGGATTAGACATATACGGCCAAACGACAATCAAACAAGAACACAAACGGCCGCATAGTCCAGCCGATCCAGAAATGCCACAGTCCGGAGGTTAAGTAGCAAGTCAGCTCATTCCAGGACAAGTCCAAAAACAGAGCCGTCTCACCACTTAACACCGGTTACCTCTCGATCTCGGCCTAAGGATTTGCAACCCGTACCTTGGTCTCAAGTTATGTTAGTCCGGACAAGACAAATATCATCGAGGCAAACACAAACTTTCCACAAAACACTTTCATTTTATTCATCCAAAAACAGCTTACAAAGTCTTACATATTACAAACCATAGGTGGCCACACTTAACGAGTTTATAAACACAGCGGAAAACATAACATACTTATGGAACTGAGTCTTTGCTACACGTTCGAAAACAAGTCTACTTCCGGTCTTCCTACGTTCCACCACGAGCTTCTATGGGTCTCCTGCATAAGGGGGAAAAGAGAGAAAAGGGGTAAGTAATCGGGAGATTACTTAGTGAGTCCAGATATAATAAAACCCCATCACATTCCCCATCATGCAACACACAACAAGCAATCAATCAAATAACCAAATAGCCGAAGCAACATAAAAGTAGATAGCCGAAGCACAAAACAATGTTAGTCTGGGCGTCCTGGAACGCACAATACACGCGTGGGCACTGAGATCTCAAAGTATGGTGTGGATCCCCGTGAACACCCTGCACTTGACTATCACAAAGACTGTCAAGCCGGAACTTCACATACAAGGTCATACACCGGCTTTCGCACAAATGTATTCCGACCCCAGCTCCGACCTTCCTCTTCCGGACGCTGTCAAAACCGTACCTCGTCAGGTACACTCAGGCTGGGCAGCCACCCCGACATCCGAGTCTTCCCCACCTCTGAGTCCATCGATGCCGTGGAGGAATACTAAATGGGATCACACTCAAATGATGAACTCTATAATCTTTATGTTTTCTACTTCTTTAATCATGTCTGAGTATATCTCTTAGTTAGGTTAAGGTTTGTCAAAGGAGTTCATGAGCTTTAGGGTTAAACACAAATAGGCTATTCAAATCGATGTCTTCACCTTTGTTGTTCTTAATGCTTAAATCGAATTTATCACTTGATTTTATGATATTAGGTTTAACTTAGACAGCGAGAGTTGCTAGGTTGTTAGAAAGAACATTGGTGAGCAATTTATTCATTACCTGTGAGAGTAGATGTATTGGAGAATTGTGAACATATTAAACCTGATCTTAAGGCTTGTATACGATTTCTAGTACCAACGAGAGTTAGGAATCCTAGGTTGATAGACAAAGATATTGATACCACTAGAGTGGATTGATATTATCTTTATGTTTGAGTTATAGACTTGTGCTTAAACACTGCCTGAATAGTTGTTTGATCTGTTGCTATGAATCTCCTGCGATATTCCTTGACCTAACACTTGTTTAATATTATCTTTACAACCGATTTTGCTTTTATTACTTACTATTTACAAAACCAAAAACAAAATTGAATTGTCTTAGCTTTTGATTTAGCTCATTAGATCAAAGTGTCAAACTGGTGTTCGTGGGATCGACCCCTAAATACTACTTCGTATGTTGTGCACTTGTAGTAGGAAATAAGGGTTTAAAACTCGTGTATCATCCGACAATGATAAAGCCCAATCCGAGGTCGCTCACCGGATTCTCTGGCGAAGTCACAATGACGGACAGAACAATCCAGCTCCCAGTTCGTGCTGGTAGAATCACGAAAATCGTTAACTTCGCGGTGGCAAACCACCCCGCAATCTATTACGTGATAATTGGAACTCCCTGGATCAATTCAATGCGAGCGATCCCATCAACATACCACCTCTGCCTGAAGTTCCCGACACCAAACAGAATCAAGACCGTTTGGGGAAATCATAAGGAGGCTCGGATCTGTTTTCTGGCGGAACACAAGCTCCGGAATCCGACCATCCCACGGAGAGAGAACCCGAAGAGGAAGAATGAAGACGAAGTCCCTGAACTGGGAAAGAAAGTAAGCAGAACCGAACAGTTCGAGAAAACGGAGGTTCCGCCCACGGAAACAAACCAAGAAGAGACGAAAACTGCCGAGGAAAAGACCTCGGAAACCGTCGAAGCTACAACCGACGATTCCATGACCAAGACTTAACCGTCTTCTTACCAAAAAAAAAAAAATAAAGGAACTACGGGTGACTTGATCCCTTTTCGCGAAGGGTACGTAGGCAGCTCGCTTAAAAAACGAGTTCAGTTGCCCCTCTCCTTAAAAAAGGGGGGGAGTTGGTCCGTATATACATACTCCCAAATTATCGCAAACAAATCAAGGAGATAGACATTGGGACTTAGCATCTCATAACACATCCAAAATTTGAAAAAGTTTCCGAAAACACCATTACGACAGACATCGAGACTCAGCATCTCGAAACTTGATCCAGAAAACCCGAGGAAAATGAACATTGAGACTTAGTATCTCATAACACATCTTTAACTCAAACTTAAAATCGGATAAATATCGAGACTTAGCATTTCGTAACTTATCCATGATCACCCACCGATCAAAGATATTTCTCCCAAATACTTAAGTCCTCTCCAACAAATCCATCTGTTGCTGGCCACAACAAGACTATCTTTTTAAACCATGGTTCTCTCAACATCCCGCAGAGGATAATACTAGCGCGCTATACAAATTTCGTGATTAACATCTGAAGGGCGTAACCTGCATCCCGTGATCCTGCAGGAAGCGCTCCAGACGATGTTCTGATTAGTTTACTTTCACTAGCGCTTCGCATAGGCAAATAGTGCGAAACATAGGACACAAAGTAAACTCTCTAAACCCAGTAAAGCGCCTGACATAGAACACTGGTCAAAGACATCTCGAGAACGCAGTATCAAACCGGCTCTGATGCAAGATCTTAAAAGCGTTTAGTCGAAAGAGGGATCTGAACAAACTTGGTCCCCTGCGACAACAAAAGACTGCATTAAACCCAAGAAATACTCGCAAGGATGACCTGGTCTAAAGTTCGAGTGTTCGGGATAACACTCCAACGCAATATCAATCAGCTCCGAAAACGGGCCAGCCGCCCGTCCTCCGTAGAAAGACGGGCCAGCCGCCTTTCACCCTACAAAACGGGCCAGTCGGCCGTCCTCCGTAGAGAGACGGGCCAGCCGCCCATCCTCCGTAGAGAGACGGGCCAGCCGCCCTTCGTTCCGCAAAATGGGCCAGCCGCCCTTCGTTCCGCAAAATGGGCCAGCCGCCCGTCCTCCGTAGAGAGACGGGCCAGCCGCCTTTCATCCTACAAAAAGGGCCAGCCGCCCGTCCTCCGTAGAGAGACGGGCCAGCCGCCCTTCATTCTACAAAACGGGCCAGCCGCCCGTCCTCCATAGAGAGACGGGCCAGCCGCCCTTCGTTCCGCAAAATGGGCCAGCCGCCGGACAACGGGCAAGCCGCCCTTCACTCTACAAAATGGGCCAGTCGCCCTCTTGGAAGAGAGACATACCGGCCGCCCATCTTCTCCTTTATCAAGGCTATAAAAGCAGAGCAAGCAAAGAAGTCCATAACAACCAAAGGCAAATGCAGATGGATAATAAATCTCCATGAAGGGAGATATAAGAGACCAAGTTCGTTTGACAAAGCAAATACAATAAGGGTCGAAAGACCCGAACATAATGAAAACAGAAAATACAAGGCCAAAGCCTAATCATACTCGACAAGAGGAGTAGGAGCTCCGTAGTCTAAAGCCTCAGCATCCGGGGACTGGCACGGAGAAACGGGAGAGCATACCAAGTAGCTGCCGAGAACGGCAACAGCCCGATCGTAGGAGCCGGCCCAACCTCCTCCTTTGAGCCGCTCTAATGATGCCTCCAGCTCTACTTCTTCCTCCTCGACCTTGGACTTCCCGGACTTAATGTCCCGGACTAGATCAAGGTTCGAGCTGACCTCAGTCAAGGCAGTCTCGCCATATTTCGCCTGACACATCGGCGCGAGAGCAGCTTTAGCACCCACAATTCGGAGACGGTACTTCTCCACCAACTTCCAGCAGCTTTGCTTAAGCGCCAGATCCATCTTCCGCTCAGCCTCCGCGAGCGCCTTCTTGAGCTCCTTTTGCGATCTCTTCTCCGCATTCCGAAGCTTGACTTCCAGCGCCTTGATCTTTTTGTCCTTCTTTCGGGACTCTTTCTCTGAGGTCTCTAAGGCAACCTGGGTCGCATGAGCTCGAGTGGCGACCTGAATCAAAGAAAATCAAATATCAGCAAAGACCAAACTGCGTCAAAACAAATCTAAAGGAAGAAAGAGTTACCATTATAAGGCCAGAGGATAAGTCTCCGTAAGCCACCGAACGATCGACGGAACAGCGGAGGACGGAGCCAATGCTCCGAAGTAGTCCACGACCTTCACGGACTCAGCTGGATCTCCTCCTACCACCTTGCGAGCGTCAAAAAGGAGACCAGGGTCAGACGTCTCGACCGTCCGAGCCATTTTGCCCTTCCTCGGACGATCCGGACTGTTGGAAGCTCCCTTCACTTTATCCGCCACAGCAGCGCAACCAGAGCCCTGGGGAGCGACTATCTGTCCCTCAGGCAAGCCACCACCTTTGAAATCGGACCCGGACGGTAGAACAAAACCGGCCGCCAGGTCGAACTCAGCCGCCTCTCCAGACGGTCCATCTTCACTATACTTTTGCTGGCGATACTTCCAAACACCCTCCACGCCGGGGTATGTCGCCATTGGATCAACAAAGTCAGGACCCTTGGGAGGAGCGCGCCCTTCTAAAATATCTTTCGCGTCCAGAAAATGGCGCCAGAGATCAGGACACTCCCAATCGATCTTCTTCTTGTCAACTTCTACAACGATATCCTCAAATCCGGAAACTCTGGGAGCAAAGGGATCACGAACTAAAAGAAGAGAAGAAAAGATGAAAAGTTGTGAGAAATGAAGTTATGAAGAATGAAACAAAGGAATGAAGGCTATTTATAGAGAAAATTCACAAAAAGACGAAACGCTTAGGTGGCAAACTCCACTCGGTCCTAACCGAGCCGCCGAAGTCGGAACCAACCGTGAGCGGGCTGCGCTTCACGTAGAAAAACTGATCCCGCGAAGCTTTACAGTTGCTCCGGAGGCCGGTATAGAAACACTTCACATGCTTCCGAACGTTGACCGAGCAGAAGAAATCCGATTTAGAAATTTTCCTCAACGAAAAGAAATTCCGTAAAAGATCACCCTCCAACTTGATCCCGCATTCGGCACAACGGACCACGAGTCCCATCAAAATTCTCATAGCGGATGGGGCAAGTTGAGAGATTGCAACCCCATATAACTCGAAAAATTCGAAGATAGCTTCTGGGATCGGGAACCAGAGGAAAGCTTCGTAAAACATCGACTCGTATATGGCGAAATATCCCTCTGTCGCCTTGTTCATCCTATCCCCATCTTTTGGGAGACGGAACTTAATCTTGTCCGAAATCCGGAAGTCGTATCTGAGCTCGGCCAGTTAGTCCCGATCGCTCGCAGTGGGTCCATGCTTGAATCCCTCGGATATCGATCTGTAACTCGAAGACGGTCCAGGCTTCTTAAACCGCCAAGCAAAAATATCTTCACCCCAATAGGCTTTAGCTTCTCCGGGAGAACGACACTCGGACTTCACGTCCGGATGCACAAAGATAGGCACCTCCGGGTGATCCGATCTAACTTCCTCCCCAGACATGGCCGAGTCGTCACCTGTCTCTGGCCAAACACGATGATGCCCTCTCTAAGACACCTCCAGAGCCAAGCGCCCATCTTGATACCGCTGCTATGCCAGCCGCCCTCTTAGGAGCGTTCTTAGAGCCAGCCGCCCTCTTCGAACCAGATGCTCTACTCGTCGAACTCCCGGCCGCCGACTCGGGTCTGATCTCATTCCCAGCCGCCGTCTCGGGAATGCTTTCATTCCCAGCCGCCGTTTCGGGTATGTCCTCATTAACAGCTGCCGTTTCGGGCGCCCATTGAGGAACATTAGCAAAACCGAGTGCTCCTTGAGCATTGCTAGGACCAACCGCCCACTGAGGAACACCCTCGGGACCGGACGCCGCTTGTGGAATGGCATTTTCTCCAGCCGCCAACAGATCTTCCACAAGTACCGCATCCTGCTCCGCGGACATAAAATCAAACTCAAACTGATCGTTCATGATTGCATCGAAGTTGAGTTCGAAAGGAGAACCTCCTTCACCAGCCATCCCTAAAGAAAAGATTTTCAAAGGAGAGACTTGAAGAAGAAAGCTTGAAAAAAGAAGGGAGTGTGAAAAAATGAATGAAGCCACTCCTTTGATATAGCAAACATGGCATGAATTTCCATGATGGACTATGCTCTGACAAGACACTAAAGAGAAGCGGACGAACGGACGAACGGAAAAACTCATTGCCATCCCGTTTCAGTCAATCCCGATATAACTCTCAGCTCGAAGCTCCTTGCTCCAAACCACGAAAGCAAAGAGCTGGGGGCTAATTGTTGGGGTCGAAATCCCCTCCACGAAGATTGACGGAACGAGAAGTCAAGATCGAGATCAAATGGAACTTATCCCGAACATGGAACGGACGAGCTAAGGCAAACTGCCCACGATCCATCCAAGACATGAACCTGCGGCTGGGGTAAGGCCAGCCACCGGGTCTTCCTTCATCCACGGCCGGCGGCTGAGATAAGGCCAGCCGCCGGGTCTTCTTGGTTCCGCGGCCGGCGGCTGGAATGAGGCCAGCCGCCGGGTCTTCTTTCACCCACGGCCGGCGGCTGGGATGAGGCCAGCCGCCGGGTCTTCTTGATCCATCAACCGGCGGCTGGGATAAGGCCAGCCGTCGGGTCTTCTTGATCCATCAACCGGTGGCTAGGATAAGGCCAGCCGCCAGGTCCACTTGATCCATCAACAGGCGGCTGGGATAAGGCCAGCCGCCGGGTCTGCATGATATACTAACCGGCGGCTCGAATAAGGCCAGCCGCCGGGTCTTCATCTTACACTCACGATCATTTCTCAGTCAAGTCTCATTATCCGAACATCTTCCAGTCGACCGACCGTCAAACATAACTCTAAGCCCGAACCGACTCGAAGACTATCCGTTTGCATGTCCTGATTCCAAAAACGTCCATAAACATTCCCCGAAAGACCGTGACGAACGTTCAGCCGTCCATGGAGCAATAGCCGAGCACACGGGCCAAAGGAACCGGCGGCTGGCCATCAATACCGAAACCGGCGGCTGGAAGTTCAAACAAAAACGGGCGGTTCAAATCTCAGAAGTCGTAAAACGCTCGGAACACTGTTCATGCGGGAAAAACAGTTGAAAAACACTATTCATCCCGAGACAAAGTTATCTGAAAAATCGAATTGAGCCTAAACCGAGATTCGGATTACTATTCATCGGATTACTATTCATCGGTTTACTATTCATCGGCGGCCGGATTTGGGTCAGAATGCGCTGATGGATCACGGAAGACTCTCGGGCCAGATATCGGGCCCAAAAAGATTAGGTCGGCGGCTGGGAAGGAAAGACAAGGTCCCACATCGGAAATCTGAAGTCTTAGCCTCCTAGGATTGTCAGTATATATATGTACGCTCATGTAAAGGTTAATCCCATCCCAAGTCCGAGTATTAGAAGTTTTAGCAATTTAAGACTATTCAGCTTTTGCTAATTTCCCTTGTACTTTCGGAAAATATCAATAAAAATCTCTCTTTTGCATTTTCGGTCCTTTAGTTCTTTATAAATAGAATTTTCGAGCCCCCACTAAATATAAGTTTTGACAGTGTGAGTTTCGGCTCTCACAGTTTGGCGCCGTCTGTGGGGACGAGAAATATTCTTAACTTTAAGAACGAAAAGGATACGAAACGAAGACGATGACCAGAAGAACGGACGATATCACCAACCAACCGGCCGCAGCCGCCACGGGAACGACCGAAACGGGAATTCCAGCCATCGGGACATCGGCGGCCGGGACCGGAGCAACTGCCACCGGGACATCCGCCGACGGAGTGATCGGGATAACCGGGACCTCCGCCAGTGCGCTCACTCGATTCGGAATGCCGATCGAGGACCCGATCATCACGGACACAGCCAACGCCGCCCCAGAGATTGCGGCGATCACCGAGCTGAGGAACATGGTAGCCGAAATCGCAAAACGGCAAAACAGACAAGAAAGAACGGCCGCGCAGGAAAGAGCAACTTCCCAGGAGCTGACGCGTTTCCCCCGGGCTTTCGAAGCATGACGCCTTATCTTCACCCCGCGAGCGGATCCCCCGGGCCGTCAGAATCCCGATGAGCAGACCCCAATCGGAACAAGGAGAGAACCATCGGCACCACCTCCGCTGCACCGGAAGAGCGCCGCTTGGCGAACCGCCGAACGGCCAACTTCCATGGTGACCAATGGTGAAAACCCGAGAGACACCGCAAACGGAGACGACAGGGAGGAAAGCGAAACCGATGACGAAACTGGAGGTCTAAACGCAGATGAGGAAGAGCTCCGATGGATCGAAGAGCAGGAGAAGGCCAAACGAGAGACCCGAGCTAATCGATCCGCTAGCCGAAGGGACGAGTTGGACGAGCTACGTGCCCGTTTGGAACTCACCACAAGTTAGATGAAGGAGGTAAGGTCGCAAGTCCATAAAGCGACAAGTGCGGCCCTGGAAATCGACCGCGTCTTAGTGGAATCGCAAAAGATCCTGTTCACTTCAAGGATCACAAGCGTTAGACTTTCTGACCCGGGAAAAATCCGAATCCCTTTTTACGACGGGACGACCGATCCAAAGGCCCACATGACAGCCTTCCACATCGCTATGGGACGGGCTAGATTCAAACCCGAAGAAAGAGACGCCGGATTCTGCCTCTTCTTCGTGGAACATCTGAAAGGATCAGCCCTGTCGTGGTTCTCGAGGCTAGAAAGAGACTCGATCGACGGTTTTGACCGATTGTCGGCAGCTTTTCTGAAGCATTACTCACTGTTCATAAGACAGTCAACATCGGACGCGGACCTCTACTCGCTGTCGCAGGAGCCCGAAGAAAGTCTTCGAGTTTTCATCGAAAGGTTTAAGATGATTGTCTCGAAGATTGACGGCCTAAGCAACAGTGCCGCGATCAACACCCTGGAGAAGTCCTTGCTGAAGACTTCAAACTTCCGAAAGGAGATTACCGTGAACCCACCGGTAACCATTCAAGATGCTCTCCACCGTGCTTCCAACTTAGTCATCTACGAGGAAGAAATGAGGGTCCCAGCCGGAAAGCACCAATCATCGAAATTGGTCGCCAAAGGCACGGTGCAACCTTCTAACTTTCCAAACGAGAGAAGAACTAAGCGAACCGGCCGAGATGAAGAACCCAACCCAGGCGGAGCGCATAACTACCAAATAAACACGGAGAGACCGTATGATGAGCGAAACAAAGGACCGTGGAATACTTGGACCCGACCAGGATTCGACGAGAACGCCTTTTGTACCTTCCACAAGACAAAGGGCCACTCAACCGAAAACTGCAGGACTGTCGGAAGAAGGCTCGCGGCAAAGCTATTAGCCGGGGAGCTCGGAAACGGGGTAATCCTCGAGAGTCTTGGAGCTATCGAAGAAGCCATTGGCGCCCCGGACGGACGACCTAACCAGGAACGTCCCGAAAGGCCCGACAAAGATACCCCCAAACGGGGAAGGAGACCAAACGGAGACGACTCCGCCGCCAATCGCAGGAGAATCCACATGATCATAGGATCTCAGTACTGTAGAGACACAGTGGCCTCGATAAAGGCGTTCCTAAGAAGAGGAGACAAGGAGTCGAACCCGCGGGAGCCGATCACCGAAAACGACGACCAGATCGCCTTCCACGAAAAAGACGCTGAAGGCATTGACCAACCTCACGACGACCCATTGGTGGTAGAACTGGACTTCAACGACCATGACGTCTCCCGGGTCTTGATCGACACCGGAAGTTCGGTGGACGTCATTTTTCGGGAGACACTTCAAAGGATGAAAGTCGATCCGTCAATGATAAAGCCCAATCCAAGGTCGCTCACCGGATTCTCTGGCGAAGTCCCAATGACGGACAGAACAATCCAGCTCCCAGTTCGTGCCGGTGGAATCACGAAAATCGTTAACTTCGCGGTGGCAAACCACCCCGCAATCTATAACGTGATAATGGGAACTCCCTGGATCAATTCAATGCGAGCGATCCCATCAACATACCACCTCTGCCTGAAGTTCCCGACACCAAACAGAATCAAGACCGTTTGGGGAAATCAGAAGGAGGCTCGGATCTGTTTTCTGGTGGAACACAAGCTCCGGAATCCGACCATCCCACGGAGAGAGAACCCGAAGATGAAGAATGAAGACAAAGTCCCTAAACTGGGAAAGAAAGTAAGCAGAACCGAACAGTTCGAGAAAACGGAGGTTCCGCCCACGGAAACAAACTAAGAAGAGACGAAAACTGCCGAGGAAAAGACCTCAGAAACCGTCGAAGCTACAACCGACGATTCCATGACCAAGACTTAACCGTCTTCTTACCACAGAAAAAAGGAACTACGGGTGACTTGATCCCTTTTCGCGAAGGGTACGTAGGCAGCTCGCTTAAAAAACGAGTTCAATTGCCCCTCTCCTTAAAAAAAGGGGGGGGGAGTGGGTCCATATATACATACTCCCAAATTTTCATAAACAAGTCAAAGAGACGGACATGGGACTTAGCATCTCATAACACATCCAAAATTTGAAAAAGTTTCCGAAAACACCATTCCGACAGACATCGAGACTCAACATCTTGAAACTTGATTCGGAAAACCCGAGGAAAATGAACCTTGAGACTTAGTATCTCATAACACATCTTTAACTTAAAATTAAAATCGGATAAATATCGAGACTTAGCATCTCGTAACTTATCCATGACCACCCACCGATCAAAGATATTTCTCCCAAATACTTAAGTCCTCTCCAACAAATCCGTCTGTTGCTGGCCACAACAAGACTATCTTTTTAAACCATGGTTCTCTCAACATCCCGCAGAGGATAAGACTAGCGCGCTATACAAATTTCCGGATTAACATCTGAAGGGCCTAACTTGCATCCCGCGATCCTGCAGGAAGCGCTCGAGACGATGTTCTGATTAGTTTACTTTCACTAGCGCTTCGCATAGGCAAATAGTACGAAACATAGGACACAAAGTAAACTCTCTACACCCAGTAAAGCGCCTGACATAGAACACTGGTCAAAGACATCTCGAGAAAGCAGTATCAAACCGGCTCTAATGCGAGATCTTAAAAGCGTTCAGTCGAAAGAGGGATCTGAACAAACTTGGTCCCCTGCGACAACAAAAGACTGCATTAAACCCAGGAAATACTCACAAGGATGACCTGGTTTAAAGTTCGAGTGTCCAGGATAACACTCCAATGCAATATCAATCAGCTCCGAAACGGGCCAGCCGCCCGTCCTCCGTAGAGAGATGGGCCAGCCGCCTTTCACCCTACAAAACGGGCCAGCCGCCCATCCTCCGTAGAGAGACGGGCCAGCCGCCCTTCATTCTACAAAACGGGCCAACCGCCCATCCTCCGTAGAGAGACGGGCCAGCCGCCCTTCGTTTCGCAAAATGGGCCAGCCGCTCGTCCTCCGTAGAGAGACGGGCCAGCCGCCTTTCATCCTACAAAACGGGCCAGCCACCTGTCCTCCGTAGAGAGACGGGCCAGCCGCCCTTCATTCTACAAAATGGGCCAGCCGCCCGTCCTCCGTAGAGAGACGGGCCAGCCGCCCTTCGTTCCGCAAAATGGGCCAGCCGCCCGGACAACGGGCAAGCCGCCCTTCACTCTACAAAATGGGCCAGCCGGCCTTGATCTTTTTGTCCTTCTTTCGGGACTTTTTCTCTGAGGCCTCTAAGGCAACCTGGGTCGCATGAGCTCGAGTGGCGACCTGAATCAAAGAAATCAAATATCAGCAAAGACCAAACTGAGTCAAAACAAATCTAAAGGAAGAAAGAGTTACCATCATAAGGCCAGAGGATAAGTCTCCATAAGCCACCGAACGATCGAACAGAACAGCAGAGGCCGGAGCCAACGCTTCGAATTAGTCCACGACCTTCACGGACTCAGCTGGATCTCCTCCCGCCGCCTTGCGAGCGTCAAAAAGGAGACCAGGGTCAGACGCCTCGACCGTCCGAGCCACTTTGCCCTTCCTCGGACGATCCGGGCTGTTGGAAGCTCCCTTCCCTTTATCCGCCACAGCAGCACAACTAGAGCCCTGGGGAGCGACTATCTGTCCCTCAGGCAAGCCACCACCTTGGAAATCGGACTCGGACGGTAGAACAAAACCGGCCGCCAGGTCGAACTCAGCCGCCTCTCCAGACGGTCCGGCTTCACCATACTTTTGCTGGCGATACTTCCAAACACCCTCCATGCCGGGGTATGTCACCAATGGATCAACAAAGTCAGGACCCTTTGGAGGAGCGCGTCCTTTTAAAATATCTTTCGCGTCCAGAAAACGGCACCAGAGATCAGGACACTCCCAATCGATCTTCTTCTTGTCAACTTCTACAACGATATCCTCAAATCCGGAAACTCTGGGAGCAAAGGGATCACAAACTAAAAGAAGAGAAGAAAAGATGAAAAGTTGTGAGAAATGAAGTTATGAAGAATGAAACAAAGGAATGAAGGCTATTTATAGAGAAAATTCACAAAAAGACGAAACGCTTACATGGCAAACTCCACTCGGTCCTAACCGAGCCGCCGAAGTCGGAACCAACCGTGAGCGGGCTGCGCTTCACGTAGAAAAACTTATCCTGCGAAGCTTTACAGTTGCTCTGGAGGCCGGTATAGAAACGCTTCACATGCTTCCGAACGTTGACCGAGCAGAAGAAATCCGATTTAGAAATTTTCCTCAACGAAAAGAAATTCCGTACAAGATCACCCTCCAACTTGATCCCGCATTCGGCACAACGGACCACGAGTCCCATCAAAATCCTCATAGCGGATGGGGCAATTTGAGAGATTGCAACCCCATATAACTCGAGAAATTCGAAGATAGCTCCTGGGATCGGGAACCAGAGGAAAGCTTCGTAAAACATTGACTCGTACATGGAGAAATATCCCTCTAGCGCCTTGTTCATCATATCCCCATCTTTTGGGAGACGGAACTTAATCTTGTCCGAAATCCGGAAGTCGTATCTGAGCTCGGCCAGTGAGTCCCGATCGCTCATAGTGGGTCCATGCTTGAATCCCTCGGATATCGATCTGTAACTCGAAGACGGTCCAGGCTTCTTAAACCGCCAAGCAAAAATATCTTCACCCCAATAGGCTTTAGCTTCTCCGGGAGAACGACACCTCCGGGTGATCCGATCTTACTTCCTCCCCATACATGGCCGAGTCGTCACCTGTCTCTGGCCAAAC
The DNA here is from genome assembly GCA_010577795.1 of Isatis tinctoria. Taxonomy (NCBI): domain Eukaryota; kingdom Viridiplantae; phylum Streptophyta; class Magnoliopsida; order Brassicales; family Brassicaceae; genus Isatis; species Isatis tinctoria. Next base: position 10,685,920 of record CM021248.1, on the reverse strand, counting down.
ACGATGATGCTCGGAAGCGACCAGAGATCGGGACGGCCATGCATGCCATCCGCCGTTGTCCTCAACATGTTGAGGAGGAGTCCAAGCGCCACGTGCTATACTCGTCCTAGGCGAGATGACATCATTTTCAACTCGAGAAGAACCGGATGCCCTCTCTAAGACACCTCCAGAGCCAAGCGCCCATCTTGATACCGCTGCTATCCCAGCCACCCTCTTGGGAGCGTTCTTAGAGCCAGCCGCCCTCTTCGAACCAGATGCTCAACTCGTCGAACTCCCGGCCGCCGGCTCGGGTCTGATCTCATTCCCAGCGGCCGTCTCGGGAATGCTTTCAATCCCAGCCGCCGTCTCGGGTATGTCCTCATTCCCAGCCGCCGTTTTGGGTGCCCATTGAGGAACATTAGCAAAACCGAGCGCTCCTTGAGCATTGGTAGGACCAGCCGCCCACTGAGGAACACCTTCGGGCCAGCCGCCGGGTCCTCTTGATCCATCAACCGGCGGCTGGGATAAGGCCAGCCGCCGGGTCTACATGATATACCAACCGGCGGCTGGGATAAGGCCAGCCGCCGAGTCTTCATCTTATACTCACGATCATTTCTTAGTCAAGTCTCATTATCCGAACATCGTCCAGTCGACCGACCGTCAAACATAACTCTAAGCCCGAACCGACTCGAAGACTATCCGTTTGCATGTCCTGATTCCAAAAACGTCCATAAACATTCCCCGCAAGACCGTGACGAACGTTCAGCCGTCCATGGACCAGTCGCCGAGCAGACGGGCCAAAGGAACCGGCGGCTGGCCATCAATACCGAAACAGGCGGCTGGAAGTTCAAACAAAAAAAGGCGGTTCAAATCTCAAAAGTCGTAAAACGCTCGGAATACTGTTCACACGGGAAAAACAGTTGAAAAACATTATTCATCCCGAGACAAAGTTAACTGAAAAATCGAATTGAGCCTAAACCGAGATTCGGATTACTAATCGTCTGATTACTATTCATCGGTTTACTATTCATCGGCGGGCCGGCCGGATTTGGGTCAGAATGCGCGGATGGATCACGGAAGACTCTCGGGCCGGATATCGGGCCCAAAAAGCTTAGGTCGGCGGCTGGGAAGGAGAGACAAGGTCCCACATCGAAAATCTGAAGTCTTAGCCTCCTAGGATTGTCAGTATATATATGTACGCTCATGTAAGGGTTAATCCCATCCCAAGACCGAGTATTAGGAGTTTTAGCAATTTAAGACTATTCAGCTTTTGCTAATTTCCCTTGTACTTTGGGAAAATATCAATAAAAATCTCTTTTTTGCATTTTCGGTCCTTTAGTTCTTTATAAATAGAATTTTCGAGCCTCCACTAAATATAAGTTTTGACAGTGTGAGTTTCGGCTCTCACACACGTCAATTCATGCAAGGTTTGAACCCGGAAATAAGCAGCTGTGTATAATCAGTAACTTACACAAACCCCCATGAAGCAATAGAGAAGGCTGTGAATGTAGAGACTTATTTGAATCAAGAAAAGATGGCAAGAAACAAGAAGAGAGGAGAGAGCGATCACGGTTTGAATTCAACTCCAAGGGTGAACCGCAGAGGATTCCGCGGAGGAAGGAATTTTGGTCATTATCGTGGTGGGAGGACCCGTGGACAAGGAGGACCGAGTTACCCCAGGTTTTGCTTTACTTGTGGAGGAGAGGGACATATGTCACGAAACTGTCCAAATACGCGTAACCCAATAACTACTCCTAACTCGATGTCCACCCATGTTGTATGTTTCATATGTGGAGAGAAAGGTCATTTCGCGACGAATTGCATGCAAAGAGGAAGTCTTCCCGCACCACCCACTCGACTGGCAATTGGACCTCCCCCAGCCAAGCGCCAAGCCATAGCAGGCAGAGTCTACGCGCTTGAAGGAGTGGCATTTGATTCTGCAGGACCATCCAACGGTCCTATAACAGGTACGTAATGGGTGCTAACCCCCTTATTGTGTGATGCATGTTCTGTGATGATTGAATGATTGAATAGTATTGTGGTGGTCTGGTAGGAACACTGCATGTTGGTGGGAACCCCACACATGTCTTGTTCGATTCAGGAGCTACCCATAGTTTCGTAACTCATGAGATAGCATCTCGGTTTAGAGGAACATTTATGATTGAGGAAGTAAATGTGGTCATAGAAAACCCGTAACTGAGGCCCTTAGATTGGTAAAGATGATAGTGGATGTGCCTGTGGAGATGTGCGATAGGATCTTTAAGGTCAATCTCTTAGAGACCCCTATTAACCATTTTGAAGTAATCCTTGGTATGGAATGGTTATCTAAGTATAAGGCCCAGATAGACTGTAAAAAGGGAAGAGTGACCTTTATAGAAAGTCAGAGGCCGGAAATAGTGTACCAAGGGACTAGACCTAGCCCTGTGGTATCTCTTATAGCAGCCGGTAGGGTTGTAAAAGAGTTAGAAAGTTGTGTGGTATACCTAGTAGCCATAAGAGTGATTGAGGATGAGGAAGAGGAGGAGTTGAAGATTGAAGAGATCCCGGTGGTTCGAGAATTTGCGGATATGTTTGAACCTTTGACCACGTTACCACCGCCAAGGAAGAACCCTTTTACCATTACTTTGAATCCCGACACGGCACTGATAGCTAAAGCCCCTTATCGGATGGCGCCGGCCGAGTTGGCGGAATTGAAAACTCAGTTAGAAGATTTGGCCGGAAAAGGATTTATTCGGCCGAGTTCGTCTCCTTGGGGAGCACCATTTTTGTTTGTGAAAAAGAAGGACGGGGCCATGAGATTGTGCATGGACTACCGAGGAATTAATAATGTGACGGTCAAGGACAAGTACCTGTTGCCAAGAATTGACGAATTTTTGGATCAACTTCAAGGAGCAAGTTGGTTCTCTAAGATAGATCTGGCCTCGGGCTACAATCACATCGCTATCAATGAAGGAGATGTGGAGAAAACTGCGTTCAACACCCGGTATGGCGAATACGAATACGTGGTGATGCGGTTTGGCTTGACAAACGCACCACCGGTATTCATGCAGCTGATGAATGAGGTGTTTCACGATTACCTGGATAGGTTCGTGATCATCTTCATTGATGACATTCTCATCTATTCCCGGACAAAGGAAGAACATGAGGTACATTTACGGAAAGTCCTAGAAAGGTTAAGAACTCAAAAGCTATACGCTAAGTTCAGTAAATGCCGGTTTTGGAAGAGGGAGATCGGATTTCTTGGACACCGAGTCTCGGAGCAAGGAGTTACCGTTGACCCAGAAAAGATATCAGCGATTCAAGACTGGCCGCCACCCGCATCTGTTGCGGAAGTACTAAGTTTCCTCGGGTTGGCCGGATATTACCGGAAGTTTGTTAAAGGCTTTTCCTCCATTGCGTAACCCTTAACTAGACTGACCGGAAAGGATGTACCATTCGTGTGGAACTCAGAAGCTGAGGAAGCATTCACCAAACTTAAGACGGCAATGATGGCGGCACCAATTCTGACGCTACCAGAGCCTGGCAAGCCTTACTCAGTTTACACAGATGCCTCGAGGATTAGCTTGGGATGTGTTCTAATGCAAGACGAGAAGGTGATAGCATATGCTTCCAGGAAATTGCGAAAGCACGAAGGGAACTATCCTACTCATGACCTAGAGATGGCGGCAGTGGTGTTTGCCTTAAAGATATGGAGATCATATCTTTATGGAGAAGAGGTACATGTATTCACTGATCATAAAAGCCTTAAATACCTATTTACCCAGGTGGACCTCAATCTACGACAACGACGATGGATGGAGTTTATTGCGGACTACGATATTAAGATCCAGTACTACCCAGGCTGAGCAAATGCGGTTGCTGATGCCTTAAGTAGAAGGAGAACGGATGTAAGTGTAGAGAAAGAAGTGGAGACTTTGAACCAAGAAATGAAGCGAGTAAGTTTGGCCGCGTTAGAGGGAGAATCTAGTGAACCGTTGGGTTTACAGGCAGTGAGACAAGTTGGGTTGATTCAACGAATTCGTGAAGAGCAAGAGAAGGACGAGAAGATTGTAAAGATTGTTAAAAGAATCAAGGAATCGGAGGAGGCCGATCCAAGTGGATATCACTTAGCCGAGGATGGAACTCTGTTTCTTAAGGGAAGAATCAGCGTTCCGGAAGGAGGAGGACTAAGAGGAGAAATTTTACGGATGGCACACCGTTCACTCTACAGCATTCACCCCGGAAGCACCAAGATGTACCGAGACATCCGACGATATTATCATTGGCCCGGAATGAAACGATCCGTTGCCAAGCAAGTTGCTCAATGTCGAGTGTGTCAGCAAGTCAAAGCGGAACACCATGTACCAGGAGGATTATTACAGAGCTTACCAATACCGGAGTGGAAATGGGATTCCATATCTATGGATCTTATTGTGGGATTGCCAGTTTCCAAAGGGCAAATGAATAATGCTGTATGAGTAATTGTTGATCGATTGACTAAGCCAGCGCACTTATTGGCTATAAGGGATACTCACAAGGTGGAAGTCTTAGCTAATCAGTACGTGAATCAGATCGTAAAGCTGCACGGAGTACCCATGAACATTGTTTCGGATGGAGACCTGAGATTCACGGCAGGATTCTGGAGAGCTTTGCAAGGTGCTTTGGGAACCGAGCTACATATTAGTACAGCTTTTCATCCCGAGACAGACGGACAGACCGAGAGGACAATCCGGACGTTGGAAGATCTGCTCAGATTATGTATCCTCGATTGGGGAGGTGTATGGGAGGATTATCTACCCTTGATAGAATTCTCCTACAACAACAGCTATCATGCTAGCATCAAGATGTCTCCGTTTGAGGCGTTGTACGGGAGGCCTTGTCGAACACCGCTTTGTTGGGCTGAAGTTGGTGAGAGAAGAGTATTTGGACCATAAATAGTGGATGAGACCACAGAGAAGATACGAATTGTTCAGATCAACATGAAGAAAGCTCAAGATAGACAGAAGAAGTATGCGGACCAAGGACGAAGAGAGGTAACATTTCAAGTTGGAGAATTTGTGTATTTGAAGGTATCAGCACAGAAAGGGAAAGATCGATTTGGAAAGATTGGCAAGCTGGCAGTACGGTACATAGGTCCGTACCGGATCAAAGGAAGAGTCGGCGAGGTAGCCTATCGGTTGGAACTGCCATCGGATATGAATATGCATCCTGTCTTTCACGTGTCAATGCTCTGGAGGCATGTGCGAGACCCAGACGCAATTGAGCCCGATAGAGTAGAAGATCTTCAGACGGATTGTTGGGGTCAAAACCCACTCCTCGGGGATTGATGAACTAAAGAGCCGAGCGTGCACGCTAAAGATCGATCCGAGCATCGGGCCAGTAAGCGAGTTCATTCTAAGGATAAAGGAGCTAGCCAGATTCCTTGCCCATGACCAGGCCGCCGGATTCTTTGTGCACAAAGGCCAGCCAGCCAGTTTCTCTCCATGCACAAGTCCAGGCCGCCCAATTCTCCATGGACGATCCAGCCAGCCCGTTTCTCTACGAACACGGCCAGCAGCCAGTTTCTCTCCATGGATGATCCAGCCAGCCCGTTTCTCTACGAACACGGCCAGCCAGCCAGTTTCTCTCCATGGACGATCCAGCCAGCCCGTTTCTCTACGAACACGGCCAGCCAGCCAGTTTCTCTCCATGGTTGATCCAGCCAGCCTGTTTCTCTACGAACACGGCCAGCCAGCCAGTTTCTCTCCATGGACGATCCAGCCAGCCCGTTTCTCTACGAACACGGCCAGCCAGCCAGTTTCTCTCCATGGCCAGTCCAGGCCGCCAGTTTCTCCCCATGGCCAGTCCAGGCCGCCAGTTTCTCCCCATGACCAGTCCAGGCCGCCAGTTTCTCCCCATGGTCAGTCCAGGCCGCCAGTTTCTCCCCATGGTCAGTCCAGGCCGCCAGTTTCTCCTCATGAGAAATGGGCGGTCTGGACTTCCCAAAGAAACGGGCGGGCTGAGCAAGAAACCGGCGGGCTGGATTCCAACGAGAAACGGGCTGACTGACTTCACACGGAAAACAGGCGGACTGAGTTTACACGAGAAAGTGGCGGACTGAGTTTTGAAGAAAGAAATGGGCGGACTGAGAAAATGGCGGGCTGAGTTTTTGAAAGAAAGAAACGGGCGGACTGAGAAAGAAACGGGCGGACTGAGAAAGCGGCGGGCTAAGTTTTAAAAAAAAAAACAAAAGAGAAAGAAAGAAATGGGCGGGCTGAGATCAGACGAGGAACGGTCGGACTGGATCCTTATCCGAAGATCCGACCCGAAATCGCTTAGCTCGAAATACTATTCACATACCAATCAAACCAAAGAAGGGATTCGATCTCAGTAAAGAGTCGAGACTAGGTGAACCGGAGTCAAATTGGACCGAGGCTGGACAAAGAGGCGGGCTGCAAAAGACTTGGGCCGTGGATCGAGCCCAAACCAACTAAGGTCGGCAGATGGAGAAAGGAGCAAAGTCCCACATCGCCTATGAGTACTTTTGACGCCTTAGGTCGCCTAGTATATATAGACATGTATGTATTAGGTCGAGATTAATTCAGAATCCGAGTATAAGGGCTTTCGCAATATAAGACACTAAGCATTTGCGAGTTTTCTTGTACTTTGGCAAAAACCACTTCATAAAATCATCTTTTTACAGTTTCGGTCCTCGAGTTCTTATAAGATAGGATTTTCGAACCCCCATTTATATAAGTTTTTGATTGTGTTAGTTTCGACTCTCACAGTTTGGCGCCGTCTGTGGAGACGAGAAATATTCTAAACCTTAAGGACTAGAGGATACGAAAAGGAAGACGATGACAATTGGAGCAAGAAACAATGACGGGAACGACCAACCGGTCGGAGGAGCCGCAGCCGGGACGTCCGCAGCTGGAGCAACCAACGCCGGAGCTACCGGGATCGGCACCACCGGAACCACCGCCGCCGCACTAACAAGATTCGGATGCCACTGAAGATCGTTTTTAACGAGAGTGGACGGCACTAGGGCAACAGTCTAGCTCAAGATATCACGGCGATCGGCGAACTAAGAAACATGATAACCAAACTCATGGAGCGCCAAGACAGGCAAGAAAGAGCGACAACACAAGAGATTGCAACCATTCGAGAATTGGGTCAGGGCCCTCGAACACTCCAAGAAAGGCGTCTCCGTTTCTCGCCACGTACAATCACTCCAAGAAGGCAGAGCCCCGACGAGCAAACCCCCGTCGTGACGAGAGAAGAACCATCCGAACCACCTCCGCTGAATCGAAAAAGCGCTGCAAGACCAGCAGCCGGGCAACCAACTTCGACTGTGACGGATGCCGGAGACGGGAGAACCACCGCAAACGAGTCCGACCACGACGAAGCCGAAACGGACGATGAAGCCAGAGATGCCGAGGAAGAAGAAAACCTACTCTGGGTGAAGCAACGAATGGAAGCCGAAGAACGGGACAAAACGGGAAGGTCAAGCCGAGGAGCCCATAACTCGAGCCGGAAAAGCGAAATGGACGAGCTCCGAGCCCAGCTGAACTTCACGGCGAACCAAATGAGAGAAGTACAATCGCAAGTTCACAAGGCGATCAGTGCTGCACCCGAGATCGATCGAGTTCTAGAAGAAACCCGGAAGATCCCGTTCACGTCGAAGATCATGGGCGTGAGACCTTCCGACCCAGGAAAGATCCGAGTGCCATTCTATGACGGAACAACAGATCCAAAGGCTCACATGACAGCTTTCCAGATCGCCATGGGTAGAGCCCGTTTCAAGGACGAAGAAAGAGACGCAGGATTCTTCCTACTCTTCGTTGAACACCTTAAGGGAGCAGCTTTGACTTGGTTCTCACGCTTAGAGAGGGATTCGATCGACAATTTCGACCAGCTATCCTCAGCCTTCCTGAAGCACTATTCGCTCTTCATAAGCCGTCTAACGTCCGACGCTGATCTCTACTCGCTGTCCCAAGGACCAAACGAGAGCCTCCGCGACTTCATCGAGAAATTCAAGACGATAGTATCAAAGGTCGACGGTCTGAGCGACAATGCCGCTATCGACGCCCTGAAGAATTCCCTGTGACCATTCAAGACGCCCTTCACCGCGCTTCCAATTTCGTCATCCATGAGGAAGACATAAAGGCCTTCAATAGAAAAAATCAACCGTCCAGGACGACGATAAAGAGCACGGCACCAGCGAGTGACAGAAGGAGTGGACGAAGCAGCGCAAGTGACGAAACCGGTACGGGCGGAGCCCACAATTACCAAGTGAGCACCGAAAGGTCACCTGAAGAATCCGGACGCGGAAAGGGATCATGGAACACTTGGACTCAGACGGGCTACGACGATGAAGCGTACTGCGCCTTCCATAAGACCAAAGGACACTCGACCGAAAATTGCAGGAAAATCGCGAGAAAACTCACGGCGAAATTTTTGGCTGGAGAACTTGGGGGCGGAGTCACCTTGGAAAGCCTCGGAGCGGTAAACGAAACTGAAGAGGTCCAAGACGATCGCCCCAACGGGGAGCTTCCCCAAAAGCCAGCCGAAGAAACGCCTAAGCGAGGGAGAAGATCAAACGAGGACGCCCCTGCCGGAAACCGAAGGAGAATCCACATGATCATCGGTGGGTCCCAATATTGCCGAGATACAGTCGCATCCATCAAAGCTTTCCTAAGGCGAGGAGACCAAGAAACCAACCCACAAGCACCAATCAAGCAAAACAGCGACCTGATCGCGTTCAAAGAAAGCGACGCTGAGGGACTGGAACAACCACACGACGACCCGCTAGTGGTAGAACTAGATATCAACGATTACGATGTGTCCAGAATCTTAATCGACACCGGAAGTTCCGTAGATGTAATATTCCGAGAGACATTGCGGCGAATGAAGATTGACCTATCAGAAGTGAAGCCGAACCCAAGGTCTTTGACCGGATTTTCTGGCGAGGTTACTGTGACGGATGGAACGATCCAACTCCCGGTGCGTGCAGGCGGAGTAACGAAGATAGTAAACTTCGCGGTGTCTAATCATCCTGCAATTTATAATGTTATCCTGGGGACCCCGATGCGAGCAATTCCATCGACGTATCACTTGTGTCTGAAATTCCCGACCCCGAGCGGAATCAAGACAGTATGGGGAAACCAAAAAGAGGCAAGGGTCTGTTTCCTGGTAGAGCACAAACTCAGGAATCCGACAGTGCCGCCAAGAGAAAATCCCAAGCGCAAGGATGCCGACACAAGTCTAGAGCCACCAAACAAGACAAGCAGAACCGAAAAATTCGAAGAAACCGAAGCTCTGCCCGCAAAAGACGAAAGCAACTCGGACAAGCCAACAATTACAGAAGAAAACAAGTCCAAGACCACAGAAGTCGTGAAGGACGATGCCTTACCCAAGGCCTAAACTCACTAAAAAAAAAAAAAAAAACGGAACTACGGGTGACTTGATCCCTTTTCGCGAAGGGTACGTAGGCAGCTCGCTTAAAAAACGAGTTCAGTTTTCCCCCTCCATAAAAAGGGGGGAGTGGGTCCGTATATATCTATACTCCCGCAGAACCTAATCGGCACTATATTTTCGGGAAAAGTTCGAACGATGAACACTGAGACTTAGCATCTCACAACCCATCAAAAATTCGAACAATCTCTCGAAAATGTCGACCAAGGCATGAACTCCGGATGAACATTGGGACTTAGCATCTCACAACCCATCCGGATAAACTGACGATCCACCCAACGAACAAAGAAAAGGGCGAACCACGGATGAACACCGGGACTTAGCATCTCACAACCCATCCAGGTTCGTTCACCCGACGATTCAACTCGGACAAGTTTTCACGATTCACTCAAGCTTTCAAAAAATTCGTCTGTTGCTGGCCACAACAAGACATTCACATCACAACCATGGTTCTTTCAACATCCCGCAGCGGATAAAAGTAGCGCGCTATACAAATTTCCGGATAATATCTGAGAGGCGTAACCTGATCGGGAATGCGGGAAGCGTCAGGACGATATTCTGTTAAGCTTATCTTCAGGAGCGTCTCGTAAATTGGGAATATTAGGAGGCGTCAACCGCGAAATAAGCTCACTAAACCCAGTAAACACCATGCACGAACACTGGTCGTAACACATCTCGAAGGCGCAGTACCAAACCGGCTCTAGTACGAGATCTTAAAAGCGTCTCTTCAAAAGGGAAAACGAAGGGGGCAAGCGCACCAAGTTTCTCGCAACAACAAAACAAACCCAGAAAGTTCCTCGACGATACAATGGTCCTAACGATCGGCATGCCCGGCAAAGCATCCCAATCACAATATTCAAGACTCAAGGCAGTCAAAAGACGAATCAAAGATAATGCATAAAGAAACAGAGAGTTCAACAAAGGATCCGACGATCCGAAGATAGCAAATACAAACAAGGTTCAAAGAGACCTGAAATAACACAAGTAGAAATTACAAAGCACCGTCCTACTCGGACTGGGCACCATCATCCTGGGCTCCAAGGTTGGTACTGGCGGTGTCCCTCACTCCAACCCCAGCAGCCTCATCCGCAACCTCACCAGGACAACACTCAGATACATACGGAGACACGGGCGAGTAAACCAGCAACTTAGAGTAGGCATCCAAACCCCTCTCGAAAGTACCTACTTCGCTCTCACGCTCTTTTGCCGTTACCTTCACATCGGCATACTCCTTCTCAACAGTCGATCGTTTCTCCACGATATCTTCAAGCATAATCATATTCCCCGAGATCTCCGTGACCTCCGCATCAATGCGATGAGCATCGGCCAACGCGGCCAACGAAGCCTTCGCCGTCTCGAGACGAGCGTAGAACTTCTGAGCGTCCGCCCACCTCTGCTGCTTCATAGCCTTGCTAAGGCTCTTCTCATTGACCTTCTTCTCTCGTTCCAGAGCGTCCCGGTATTCCTTCATCTCCTTCCTGTACTTCTTGGACTTCTTCTTCTTGGCCTCAAGCGCCTTCTTCAAAGCCTCAGCTTCCTCAGCATGGATCCTGGCTTTCTCCGCTTGGCGCTGAGCCTCGAGGACAGCAGCATCGTGCGCTACCTTGGACGAATGCGCGGCGGCATAAAGCTAAAACAAACCATGGAAATCACTTAGCCAAAAGAAAGAGGCCAGAATCTAAACGCAAAAAGACGAAGGGAAAGAAACACAGGACTTACCGCAACCGCGTGAGAAGCCATTAAGCCGTAGGAGTTCGGGTACTCCCAAGAAGGGACAATCCCAGAAGGAGAATCGTTAATCCAGGCAGCCAACCTTAATGATTCAGAGTGACTCCCATCAACGGTTTTGCTAGCATCAAAGGAAAAACCATAACCAGCGGTTTCAGTCGGATCGGACCTAGTGCCTCGAGTGTTCCTCGGCCTGCTGGTCCCATCATCGACTTCTTTTCCTTTACTAGCTGCAGAAGATCTCGTCCTCCTTTGAGGACGAGATGAAGGAAGGGCACACACCGCTCCAAGGACAGGAACAATCTCCGGCACCTCCGGAGCATTCCCAGACGAGCCGCCTTCTTCGACATGATTGACAGGAGGATCAACCCGAACCTGAGACCCCTCGGTCTGCGAGGCATCCAGCTTCTTAGACTTACGGTAGTTGACAACTCCTTTCATTCCCGGCAAGTCGATTGGATCGCGGAAGTCTGGACCCTTAAGTGGAAGCTCTCCGTCGAGGATAAGCCGAGCCTCTAAGAACCGAGTCCAAAGATCAAGGTCTTTCCAGTCCACCTTCTTCAGGCAGAGAGTGTCGATAACTTCGTCAAAGTTAAGCGGAAAGTACGGAAAAATAGACGGAACTGCAAAACGAACAACAAAGAACAACTTGTTAGAATAAACACGAGGAACACAACAGGATGTGCGCACAAGCAATCATCTACCAAGCGCTTTCCACTGAGATTGCATCCGGCCCGCATACTGTTCGCCAACAGCGGCGGCGTTCGCGGCAACGTAAAAGAACTTCTCCCTCGGAACCTTGCAGTTGCTATCAAGGCCGGTGGAAAATCTGCGAAGCAAACTGGTTCGGTAGGAAATGAGATAAGATAATTCCCCGGATTTCTTCACGTTGAAGCAATTCAACAGGTGACTCAGCCTCAAGTCTGCCCCAGTCTCAATACTTTGGACCACGCCGGCCATAAGCTGCTTAAGCGCCTGAGCTTTCAGCTGCGAGATTGCAATCCCGTAAAACGCCGCTAATTGAAGGATCAGCCTCGGGATTGGGAACCACATGAACGACTTGTAAAACATAGCCTCGTACATCGAGAAGTACCCATCCGGACAGCGATCAATACTCTCACCCACTTTGGGAAGCATGATCCGAATCTCGTCCGAAAAATTAAATTTGAACTTCAAGTCATTCAAAGAGCTTTCGGAAGACCAAGTAGTCCCTGCCGGGACAGGATACTTCGGCCTAGAATTGGCCTTAGAAGATTTCAGGGCTGGAACTCGGACAACCGCCCTCTCATATCCGAAGTATGCATCCCGCTCACCCGGAGATATAGGTTCCGACTTGACCAAGTTGTAGCAAGGAGGACACGAATCAGGAACTCGACCATCCTGTCTATATTCATCCTCGCCTTTAGGCATAACTAAGCCGTCACCAACCAAAGGAAGTCGGCCCACTTCGCAAGAGCTGGCCAGACCGCCATTTCTTCTACTTGAAGAGCTCAGACCGCCACTTCTACTAGTAGAAGAAGCCAAGTCGCCCGATCTCGAGGAGCTAGCTAAACGATTCTTCCTCCTTCGTGAAAGGGGCAGGCCGCCATCATCCTTCGGACTGGCCAGACCGCCATTTTCTCCTGCGTCGGCCAGGCCGCCTAAATCCCCAGGAGGAACGAGTCCGCCCATTTCTCCGAGGCTGCCAGTTTCCTCTAGAACGAGTCCGCCCGTTCCTCCGAGGCCGCCAGTTCCTTCTGGGACCAAACCGCCCATTTCATCTCGGCCCGTAGCACCATCCGGATAATCGAGCCCAGATCCACCATACTCACCAACCTGAGGAAGATGACCGAGATTGACACTCCACTGCGGACCATCAGGCTGAAACAAGTCGTGGACTACCCCAGCATTAAAATCCTCGGTTTGACGAATATGGGCCGGATCGATCTCAAAGTTCGGAACGTCGCTAAGATTGATCTCGAAGGAATCCGAAGAGTTGGTACCCTCAACATATCCGGAGGGGTGACCAAACATCTCAAACAATAAAGAAAAATAACAATAATAACAATAAAAAAAGTTTAACAGGAAGAAGGAAGAAAGAGAGAAAGTCTACCTTAAGAGAACTTGAAGGAAAACTTGAATTGTGAAGAATGAAGGAAGAGAAGCTTACTCTTATAGAGAAAAAGACACGGGACCCAATGCAAGCATAGCGGGACCGTACAAACAAAAAAAAAGAGAGAGAAAGGGAAGATCAAATCGCCTTTTCCTATTGCCCAAGGCGCCATTTTCTTCTACACACATCCAACTCGCCTCAAGGCATACTATCCGAGCTCTCCGTCCACCAATCCCGATAAACGCTCTACGTAAAGCTCTTAACTTCAGCGAGCGGAAGCAATGAGCTGGGGGGCTAACTGTTGGGGTCAAAACCCACTCCTCGGGGATTGATGAACTAAAGAGCCGAGCGTGCACGCTAAAGATCGATCCGAGCATCGGGCCAGTAATCGAGTTCATTCTAAGGATAAACGAGCTAGCCAGGTTCCTTGCCCATGACCAGGCCGCCGGATTCTTTGTGCACAAAGGCCAGCCAGCCAGTTTCTCTCCATGCACAAGTCCAGGCCGCCTAATTCTCCATGGACGATCCAGCCAGCCCGTTTCTCTACGAACACGGCCAGCCAGCCAGTTTCTCTCCATGGACGATCCAGCCAGCCCGTTTCTCTACGAACACGGCCAGCCAGCCAGCTTCTCTCCATGGATGATCCAGCCAGCCCGTTTCTTTACGAACACGGCCAGCCAGCCAGTTTCTCTCCATGGACGATCCAGCCAGCCCGTTTCTCTACGAACACGGCCAGCCAGCTAGTTTCTCTCCATGGATGATCCAGCCAGCCCGTTTCTCTACGAACACGGCCAGCCAGCTAGTTTCTCTCCATGGATGATCCAGCCAGCCCGTTTCTCTACGAACACGGCCAGCCAGCAAGTTTCTCTCCATGGACGATCCAGCCAGCCCGTTTCTCTACGAACATGGCCAGCCAGCCAGTTTCTCTCCATGGCCAGTCCAGGCCGCCAGTTTCTCCCCATGGCCAGTCCAGGCCTCCAGTTTCTCCCCATGGCCAGTCCAGGCCGCCAGTTTCTCCCGATGGTCATTCCAGGCCGCCAGTTTCTCCCCATGGTCAGTCCAGGCCGCCAGTTTCTCCCCATGGTCAGTCCAGGCCGCCAGTTTCCCTTTATGCATGATCCAGCCAGCCAGTTTCTCCTCGCGAACAATCCAAATCGCCAGTTTCTCCACAAGCACGGCCAGGCCGTCCAATTCCCGCTCAGGAATGCCCAGGCCGCCAGTTTCTCCTCATGAGAAATGGGCGGTCTGGACTTCCCAAAGAAACGGGCGGACTGAGCAAGAAACCGGCGGGCTGGATTCCAACGAGAAACGGGCTGACTGACTTCACACGGAAAACAGGCGGACTGAGGTTACACGAGAAAGTGGCGGACTGAGTTTTGAAGAAAGAAACGGGCGGACTGAGAAAATGGCGGGCTGAGTTTTTGAAAGAAAGAAACGGGCGGACTGAGAAAGAAACGGGCGGACTGAGAAAGCGGCGGGCTAAGTTTTTAAAAAAAAAACAAAAGAGAAAGAAAGAAATGGGCGGGCTGAGATCAGACGAGGAACGGTCGGACTGAATCCTTATCCGAAGATCCGACCCGAAATCGCTTAGCTCGAAATACTATTCACATACCAATCAAACCAAAGAAGGGATTCGATCTCAGTAAAGAGTCGAGACTAGGTGAACCGGAGTCAAATTGGACCGAGGCTGGACAAAGAGGCGGGCTGCAAAAGACTTGGGCCATGGATCGAGCCCAAACCAACTAAGGTCGGCGGATGGAGAAAGGAGCAAAGTCCCACATCGCCTATGAGTACTTTTGACGCCTTAGGTCGCCTAGTATATATAGACATGTATGTATTAGGTTGAGATTGATTCAGAATCCGAGTATAAGGGCTTTCGCAATATAAGACACTAAGCATTTGCGAGTTTTCTTGTACTTTGGCAAAAACCACTTAATAAAATCATCTTTTTACAGTTTCGGTCCTCGAGTTCTTGTAAGATAGGATTTTCGAACCCCCATTTATATAAGTTTTTGATTGTGTTAGTTTCGACTCTCACACGGATCTAACATGTCCCAAAGGACCTATCAGGATCGAATTAAGGAGAATTCGAAAGCTAAAGAACCGAGAGATCCCGCACTTGCAAGTCTTCTGGGGACGGAAAAACATAGTAGTAATCACCTGGGAAGATGAAGAAAGATTCAAGGGGCAGTAACCAGAATTCTTCCAATCAGATACAGTGAAGGAACTGGGAGAACCGTCTCAGCCTAAAGAATTCGAGGACGAATTCTGTTAAGGGGGGGGGGAATGTAATACCCCGGTATGGAGCAGAAAATACCTGAGTCAGAAATAAATTCGGAAGGATGGTGTAGACAATTTTCAAAAATCCGGGAATTTTCTAGACGGTGCCCAAGACATTTATGAAGCTTTTACAAAACGATTCAGCTCAAGGAAAATTCCCCTGAGGAGGATAAAAATCGGAGAAACCGATAGATCTGAGAAAGGACACTCCGAGCGAAATAATTCACAGATGGTGCGTCGCCCATCAAAACATTCTAATATTTTGTAGAGCTCTTAAGGACACGCAGAGGAAGCGTATGAGCTAAGAAAATCCAGTTTTGGACGGTTGACGCAGATGTTATGAAGAAAACACCAAGAAGGTCCGAGATGAGATAAGGCCAGAAGATTTTGTCAAAGGAGGTGCGCCACCAATCCAAATGAGGTGAAATTTTGCGGAGAAACTAAGGACACCTGGAGTAGTATTTGAAAAGAAATAGGTCTCTTTTTGGACGGCAGCCGCAGAAGTTATGATGCAAATAGTAAGGAACTCTGAGATGCGATAAGCCGAGAATATTTGGTCATAGGAGATGCGTCACGCGGCCAAATGGAGTGAAACTTTGTGGAGATTCTAAGGACATCTGGAAGAGCATTTAGAAAAAATCAGATCGCATTTTGGACGGCGGACGCGGTTTTTATGACATAAGCTGTTCGAAGCTCGAAAACGGGCAATACCGAGAAAAGTCAAGGAAGGTCAGTCAGGGACCCACTACCCACGCATTTTTCTTGGCAGAACAGGAGGTGTCAAGCTCCTGAATGGGTATAAATACCCCCAGAGCTCTTCAGTTATCCTCATTGACAATTTCCTTCATGCTTTGTTAGTTTCGAAAAGGTTAGACCATAAACCAAGAGAGAAAATAAGTAAGTGTGTGAGTGAGCCATAGGAAGCTTAGATCGTGGATAGAAGTTGGTAGAGATCAGAAGTCTTCGGTTAAGATGAGTCTCCGACCTTAGTAACCCATCGCCCATCATGTTCTATGCTACGCGTGAATGCGTTGTACCATGGATCTGACCGTCGATGGAATTTCTCATCGTGCGTTGGATGCTTGATGTTGTGATTATTTATGCATGTGTAGTGGTTGGTCTATTGTTGAGAGTGCATGACTGAGTGTTGCATGAGGATCGGCGTGATGTAACTCTGGGTGCCGCGATGCGCTTTGGGTTATGTCATTGTGGATCCGGAATTGTTGAATTAACGTGTATTGCAGGATATGGTTGTTGTGGAGTGTAAGTGGTGGTGTTGTGTGTGGTGTTGTGATGGTGTGATGAGGTGGTTGTGTGGTGGTAGGTCCGTATCCCCCATAGACCTCTTACACGGTATCGAATGTACTGAGAGATGGAAGGGAAGACTCAGAGAGACGGGATTGCAGCCTAGGGCCGAGTGTACCCGACGCGGTATGAGACGGTGTCCGTAGTGAGACGTAGCCAGCCGAAATACACTGAGTCATTTGCCAGTGTTCGGTTTTGGTGTGGTGAAGTTCCGACTTGTTTGTCTTTGTGATAACAAGTGCTGGAGTGGTTCACGGGGAGGGATACGACATGTGTGTGAAGGACTGTGGTGTTGGTTGTGTGTTTTAAATTGCTTACCTTAAGTTATTTGCATGATTGATTGATATTCTCGTTGCTTGCTTGTTTGGGTTTGGGTTGGGAATTGTTTTGGTCTCGGACTCACTGGTAATCTCCCCGATTACTCACCCCTTTTTTCTACCCCTTTGCAGGTAACCCTTGAGTCGCTTGTAGATTGAGTGGCGGAACGTAGAACTACCGGAAGTAGTTTGCTTGGATTTTTTCAAAAGACTCATTGTAAGAAAGTATGTTAAGTTTTCCGACCTTTTGGATCTTAAAGTGCGGCCGCTGTTCGATTACAGTTTGTAAAACTCTTTTTAGATGTTTAAAGAATGAATAAAGGAAATGTTTTGTGAACTTTGACTGGCTTGAATGATAATAGTCCTTGTCCGGCCTAACACAACTCGAGATCGAACTACGGGTTGAAAAGCCTCAGGCTAAGGTCGAGAGGTATCGGAGTTAGATTTTGGAACGGTTCTGTTTTCGGATTCGTTTTAGAATGAACTGATCTGCTAGTTAACCCCGACTTGTGACATCTGCGGATCGGTTTAGGGTTGTGGTTGGCCGAGCATGTTCTTGTTTGATTGTTGTTTGTCCAATCCTTCCTAGTCCGGTTCGGGGGTGTTACAGATGGTGGTATCAGAGCATGGTTCATGATCATGCTCACAGGACCAGTGTTTTCAGTGTTTTCCGCGTTTTCAATGTTTTATCGAGTCAAAGGTGTCGCAAAAGCCAATTAGGAATTCTGCTATGTTCCGCTCAATAGGCTGTTAAGATGTTGGTTTCCTTGTAACAGATGTCTGACTGTGGGCCGAGCGGTAGAAGATTGAGGGGATGGTCAGTGAGTTGGGATGAAGAGGGACAGCGTTCGGAAACATTAAGTCAGTATTTGTATCCGAATCAGGAACGCAGAAACCCTGTTAGGCGTAGTCGCGCCACTGAGACTGAAGTAGAATTAAAGAGTTCAGAGGCTACAGAAACCGATCCTAATTGGGAGCCGAGTGCAGACGACTCGACTCATCATTCATTGAGTCCTGCAGGATTTGAGAATGGAAGTTCGGGAACTCGATCGTCGACCCCGATAAGCAATCAAAGGCAACCTGAGCCAGTAAACCAATGTGAGAGCCGAAACTCACACTATCAAAACTTATATTTTATGGGGGCTCGAAATTTCTATTTTAAAGAACTAAAGGACCGAAAATGCAAAAAGAGAGATTTTATTGATGATTTCCGAAAGTACAAGAATCAATAGCAAAAGCTGAAAAGTCTTATATTGCTAAAACTCCTAATACTCGGATTTTTGGATGCCTCTAACCCTTACATGAGCTTACATATATATACTGACAATCCTAGGGTGCTAAGACTTCAGATTTTTGATGTGGGACTTTCCCCTTTCTTCTCAGCCGCCGACCTAAGCTTTTGGGCCCAATATTCGGCCCGAGAGTCTTCCGTGATCTGTCTGCGGATTCTGACCCAAATCTGGCCCGCTGATGGATAGTGAACCGTGAATAGTAAACCGGTGAATAGTAATCCGATGACTAGTAATCCGAATCACGGTTTAGGCTTAATTCGATTTTTCGGTTAACTTTGTCTCGGGATAAATAGTGTTTTTAACGGTTTTTTCCCGCGCGAACAGTATTCCGAGCGTTTTACGACTTTTGAGATTTGAACCGCCCGTTCTTTGTTTGAACTTCCAGCCGCCGGTTTTCGTAGCGATGGCCAGCCGCCAGTTCCTTTGGCTCGTCTGCTTGGTGACTGGTCCATGGATGGCTGAACGTTAGTCACGGTCTTTCGGGGAATGTTTATGGACGTTTTTGGAGTCAGAACATGCAAATGGATAGTCTTCGGGTCGGTCCCGGCTTAGAGTTACGTTTGACGGTCGGTCAACTGGACGATGTTCGGATAATGAGCTTTGACTGAGAAATGATCGTGGGCGACTGGCCTTATCCCAGCCGCCGGTTGGTGTACAATGAAGTCCCGGCGGCTGGCCTTATCCCAGCCGCCGGTTGGTGTATCATGAGGACCCGGCGGCTGGCCTTATCCCAGCCGCCGGTAGGTCCTTGAAGAAGACCTGACGGCTGGCCTTATCACAGCCGCCGGTTGGTGGATCATGAAGACCCGGTGGTTGGTGTATCATGAAAACCCGACGGCTGGCCTTATCCCAGCCGCCGGTTGGTGGATCATGAAGACCCGGCGGCTGGCCTTATCCCAGCTGCCGGTTAGTGTATCATGAAGACCCGGCGGCTGGCCTTATCCCAGCCGCTGGTTGGTCCTTGAAGAAGACCCAGCGGCTGGCCTTATCCCAGCCGCCGGTTGGTGGATCATGAAGACCCGGCGGCTGGCCTTATTACAGCCGCTGGTTGGTCCTTGAAGAAGACCCGGCGGCTGGCCTTATCCCAGCCGCCGGTTGGTGCACGAAGAAGATCCGACGGCTGGCCTTGTCCCGGCCGCCGGTTCATGGTCATGGGCAGTTGGCCTTAGCTCGTGCGGTCCATGTTCGGGATAAGTTCCGTTTGATCTCAACCTTGACTTCTCGTTCCGTCAATCTTCGAGGAGGGGATTTCGTGCCCAACAGTTAGCCCACCAGCTCTTTGCTTCCGTGGTATGGAGCAAGGAGCTCCGAGCTGAGAGTTTTATCGGGATTGACTGAAACGAGAAGGCAAGGAGTTTTTCCGTTCGTCCGTTCGTCCGCTCTTCTTTTGTGTCTTGTCAAAGTACAATCCATCATGTTCATACGGGAGTTCGGGCCATGTTTGCTATATCAAAGGAGTTGCTTTATTCTCATTTTTTCACACTCCCCTTCTCTTTTCAAGTTTTCTTCTTCAAGTCTTTCCTTTGAAAATTTTTCCTTTAGCAATGGCTGGTGAAGGAGGTTCTCCTTTCGAACTCAACTTCGATGTAATAATGAATAATCAGTTTGAGTTCGATTTTATGTCCGCGGAGCAGGATGCGGTACTTGTGGAAGATCTGCTGGCGGCTGGAGAAAATGCCATTCCACAAGCAGCATCCGGTCCCGAAGTTGTTCCTCCGTGGGCGGCTGGCCCTAGCAATGCTCAAGGAGCGCTTGGTTTTGCTAATGTTCCTCAATGGGAGCCGGAAACGGCGGCTGGGATTGAAAACATACCCGAGCCAGCGGCCGGGATAGAGAGCACGTCCGAGCCGGCGGCCGGGAATGAGAGCATACCCGAGCCGGCGGCCGGGATCGGAGGTTACGAGTAGGGCGTCTGGCTCCAAGCGGGCGGCTGGTTCTAAGAACGCTTCCAAGAGGGCGGCTAGCATAGTGGCTGTATCAAGATGGGCGCTTGGCTCTGGAGGTGTCTTAGAGAGGACGTCCGGTACTTCCCGAGTTGATGTTGACGGCATCTCACCACGGGCGAACGGAGTGCATGGCGTTTGGACTCCTCCTCAGCATGTCGAGGACAATGGCGGATGGCGTGCATGGCCATCCCGATCTCTTGTTCCCTCCGAACGTCATCATACTTGGCCAGAGACAGGTGACGACTCAGCCATGTCCGGGGAAGAAGTCAGGTCAGATCACCCGGAAGTGCCCATCTTTGCGCATCCGGAAGTGAAGTCCGAGTGTCGCTCTCCCGGGGAAGGCAAAGCCTATTGGGGCGAGGATATTTTTGCTTGGCGGTTTAAGAAGCCTGGACCGTCTTCGGGGTACAGATCGATATCTGAGGGATTCAAGGCTAGACCCACTTTGAGCGATCGGGACTCACTGGCTGAACTCAGATATGACTTCCGGATTTCGGACAAGATCAAGTTTCGTCTCCCAAAACATGGGGATAGGATGAACAAGGCGCCAGAGGGATATTTCGCCATGTATGAGTCGATGTTTTATGAAGCTTTCCTCTGGTTCCCGATCCCAAGAGCTATCTTCGAATTTCTCGAGTTATATGGGGTTGTGATCTCTCAACTTGCCCCATCCGCTATGAGGATTTTGATGGGACTCGTGGTCCGTTGTGCCGAATGCGGGATCAAGTTGGAGGGCGATCTTGTACGGAATTTCTTTTTGTTGAGGAAGATTTATAAGTCGGATTTCTTCTGCTCGGTCAACGTTCGGTAGAATGTGAAGCATTTCTACACCAGCCTTCGGAGTAATTGTAAAGCTTCGCGGAACCAGTTTTTCTACGTGAAGAGCAGCCCGCTCACGGTTGGTTCCGACTTCGGCGGCTCGGTTAGGACCGAGTGGAGTTTGCCACGTAAGCGTTCCGTCTTTTTGTGAATTTTTTTTATAAGTAGTCCTCACCCCTTTGCTTCATCCTTCACAATTTCATTTCACACAACTTTGCATTTTTTCTTCTCTTCTTTCTTTAGTTCGCGATCCTTTTGCTCCTAGAGTTTCCGGAGTCGAAGGTATCTTTGAAGAAGTTGATAAGAAGAAGATAGATTGGGAGTGTCCTGATCTTTGGCGACGCTTCCTGGACACGAAATATATTTTACAAGGCCGCGCTCCTCCGAAGGGCCCCGACTTTATCGATCCGATGGCGACATACCCCGGCATGGAGTGTGTTTGGAAGTACCGCCAGCAGAAATATGGTGAAGCTGGACCGTCCGGAGAGGCGGCTGAGTTTGACCCGGTGTCCGGTTTTGTTTTACCGCCCGGGCCTGATTTCCATGGAGTGCCCGAGGAACAGGTAGCTGCCCCTCAGGGTTCCTACTATGCTGTTGTGGCGGATAAAGGGAAGGGAGCTTCCAACAGCCCGGATCGTCCGAGGAAGGGCAAAGTGGCTAGGACGGCTGACGCGTTTGATCCCGGTCTCCTTTTCGATGCTCGCAAGGCAGCGGGAGGAGATCCAGCCGAGTCCGTGAAAGTCGTGGACTACTTTGGAGCGTTGGCTCCGGCCCCTGCTGTGCCGTTCGATCGTTCAGCGGCTTACGGGGACTTGTCCTCTGCCCTTATGATGGTAATTCTTTCCTCCTTTGGATTTGTTTTGATGTGGTTCGGTCTTTGTTGACATTTGCTTTTCTTTGGTTCAGGTTGCCACTCGAGCCCATGCAACCCAGGTTGCCTTAGAGGCCTCGGAAAAAGAGTCCCGAAAGAAGGACAAAAAGATCAAGGCTCTGGAAGTCAAGCTGAGGAATGTGGAGAGGAGATCTCAGAAAGAGCTCAAGAAGGCGCTTGCGGAGGCTGAGCGGAAGATGGAGCTGGTGCTTAAGAAATGTCGCTGGGAGTTGGTGGAAAAGTACCGTCTCCGTATCGAGGGAGCCAAGGCCGCTTTCTCGCCGATGCGTCAGGCGAATTACGGCGAGACTGCTTTGTCTAAAGTCGGCTCGAACATTGACCTAGTCCGGGACATCTCTGAGAGAACGGTCGTTCCCAAGCTCACCTACTCCACCAACAACCAAGCACGGAACGACCGTTCTTCCACCAGAACGATCGTTCCCCTACTCACCAACACCCACCTACTTCGGTCGACCACCAGAACGACCGTTCTCCAACAAGAACGACCGTTCTCCAACAAGAACGACCGTTCCCCATCTCACCTACTCCCCTACACCTTGGCCTATATAATGGACTCACTCTTGATGCTTCAAAACACACCATCTTCTTCTCCCACTCTTCTCTAGCTTCTAAACATTGCTTCTTCTCTCTTTTAAGCTATAATGTTTATGTTTTTATCAAGTTCTTATTAGTTTCTTTTAAGCTTTTATGCTTTAATTAAGTTTTACTTTCAGTTCTTATTACCTATCTTTGTGCTTTAATCAAGTTCTATTAAGTTTACTTTCAGTTCTTATTATCTATATTTATGCTTTGTTCAAGTTCTTATTAAGTTATTTTCAGCTTTCATTATCTATTCAAGCCTTTATGATGAACTCAATAATCTCTATGTTTTCTTCTTCTTTAATTATGTCTGAGTAGATCTCTTAGTTAGGTTAAGGTTTGTCAAAGGAATTCATGAGCTTTAGGGTTAAACACAAATAGGCTATTCAAATCGATGTCTTCACCTTTGTTGTTCTTAATGCTTAAATCGAATTGATAACTTGATTTTATGATATTAGGTTTAACTTAGACAGCGAGAGTTGCTAGGTTGCTAGAAAGAACATTAGTGAGCAATTTATTCATTACCTGCAAGAGTAGATGTATTGGAGAATTGTGAACAAATCAAACTTATCCTTAAAGCTTTTTACGATTTCTAGTACCAACGAGAGTTTGGAAGTCTAGGTTGATAGACTAAGATATTGATACCACGAGAGTGGATCGATATTATCTTAGTGTTTGAGTTCTAGACTTATGCTTAATCATTGCCTGAATAGTTGTTTAATTCTTTGCTCTGAATCTCCTGCGATATTCCTTGACCTAACGCTTGTTTAATATTATCATTAAAACCGATTTTTGCTTTTATTACTTGCTATTTACAAAACCAAAAACAAACTTGAATTGTCTTAGCTTTTGATTTAGCTCATTAGATCAAAATGTGAAACTGGTCTTCGTGGGATTGACCCCTAAATACTACTTCGTATGCTGTGCACTTGCAGTAGGAAATAAGGGTTTAAAACTCGTGTATCAAGTTTTTGGCGCCGTTGCTGGGGACCAAATATTCACCTTTGGTTTACGGCTGAATTATTAGACTAAGAACTTTACTAAACCTGTTTTCTTTTCTTCTTTTGTTTTTGTGTTTCAGGTGCATGTCCACATGGAGCACGAGGAGCAAAAACAAGGACCTTCTTAGCTTGACAAACGACGAGCTAGCAAGGATAGAACGAGGAAACAGAAGACGCAGCACACCCGTTAAAGAAGCAGAAACGTCTGACACCGCCAACTCAGAGATGGGCGGACAAATAGACATCGCAGCTCAACTGCCACAACTTCAGGCAGCCATGGAGAAGCTTCGTTTGCAACAGGAGAGGCAACTCATTGCACAACCTGCTTTCGTGGACAAAGATGCAGCTCACGCATACTACCAGGATCGATCTGCGATCGTTACCCCGACCATCCAGAGGCAAGATTACGAGATCAAGCCTCAAATGATCGCCCTCGTGAAGCAACACCTGTTCCACGGTCTGCCTGCTGAGATTCCGATGGATCACATCGAGAACTTCGAAGAGATCTGTAACACAACCGGCTCCAATGGTGTACCTCCAGATTTCTTGAAGTGCAGGCTTTTCCCTTTCTCTCTTACGGGAAAAGCATCACGGTGGTTAAAATCTTTATCACCAGGCTCTCTACCAACTTGGGCTAGTGCGCGAGCAGCCTTCTTGGATAAGTTCTACACGAAATCCAAGACCGCAGCCTTGAGGAACAAGATCTCCTCATTCGAGCAACAGTCCGGCGAATCCTTCAATGAAGCATGGGAGCGGTTTAAGGAGTACAAGCGCGAGTGCCCTCACCATGGGTTTAGTGATGAGCAGCTGCTCAGCACCTTCTATGACGGAGTAGATTGGGACTACAGAAATGCCCTGAATGCAGCTAGTAACGGTGACTTCTACACTAAGTCAAAGGAAGGAGCTCTGGAGCTGATCGAGAACCTAGCCGCAAGTTCCAGCAACAAAAGCCCGGAGTACGACAGGAAGAAAGTCAACAGTGTGGACTCCAAGAAGATTGATGAGTTCGCGACCATGGTTAACCTTTTGCTAAAAAAAGAACCAGAAGTCAGTCCACTTTGTGGACGAGAATGGGGAAGCTCCTATCGCTCAAGCCTATGAGGAAGAAACCGGGAATGATCAGATGGAGGTGAATTATGTGACGGGACAAAGTTTCGGGCAGAACCGCGGTTTCAACAACCAAGGCTTCAACACTCATCCGAACCTGTCCTATAAGAGCACCAATGTGGAGAATCCACAGGATCAGGTTTATCCTAAGCAAGGAAATCAGACACAGATGGGTTTTCAGAAGAACTACTCCAACAACTACCAGAACCGGCCATTCGTTCCTAATCAGAACCGTTTCCAAGGAGGGAATCAGCCAAGGCAGCCTTTCACAAACTCGCAGCCCCAGCCTTTCACAAACTCGCAGCCTTCATCTTCAGCAACCGGCTCCCAAGACGAGCTGAAGAACATGATGCAGCAGTTGATGGCGAGTCAACAAAAGGCGGCAGCAGAGATCAACTCCAAAGTTGACAATATGTATGTTGATCTTAATGTGAAGTATGAGGCTGTATGGACCCACATGAAGCAACTGGGTGTTCAGATTGCACAAACCGCCGAGTCTATAAAAAGAAAACCAGGGACTCTGCCTGGAAAAGCTGAAGCACCTAGGAAGGAGTTTGTCAACGCCATCGAGCTAAGGAGCGGGAAAACATCCTTCAGAAGACTGTGAGTACAACTCGGAAGGACTGGTCTTCCAAGCTAGACGACGCTCTATGGGCATACAGGACCGCCTACAAAACGCCTCTCGGGACCACTCCTTTCCACCTTGTTTTCGGCAAAGCCTGTCACCTCCCCGTTGAGCTCGAATTCAAAGCCGCATGGGCTATCAAGCTGCTCAACTATGACATTAAGCCGGCTTCAGAACGACGCATGATGCAGCTACACGAGCTTCAGGAGATTAGGCATCGCGCCTATGAGAACTCCAAAATCTACAAGGAACGAACCAAAGCATACCACGACAAGCGCATCCTGGCTCGTAACTTCGCCCACAACGAACAGGTTCTACTCTTCAAAACTCTGGTGAAGCTGTTTCCCGGGAAGTTGCGATCGAGATGGTCTGGGCCCTTCACCATAAAGGAAGTGCGACCAATGGAGCTGTCGTCTTGTTCAACAACAAAGGAGAAGAGTTCGTGGTCAATGGACAGCGATTGAAACCATATCTTGCCGACACATAACTCGGAGACGGGGAAGAAACTCCCTTGACCGAGCCTCCTCAAGCATAATCAACTCTCCACGTCAAGCTTAGCGACGTAAAACAAGCGCTTTCGTGGGAGGCAACCCACCAGGTAACATGTAAATATCGTGAAGTTTTTCGTTCTTGTTTTATTTACGTCTCTTGTTTTGTTTGAGATTGTTTTTTGCAGGCTTTTATTGAGTGTTCGAGAAACCGCTCTGCTGGGAGTGAAGAGATCGATCGTTCCTAACAAGAACGGTCGTTCTACACGGCAGAACGATCGTTCCCAGAGAAGAACGGTCGATCTATAGCCATCCGTGAACTCGCATTGAAAGGTTACGCTACAACGATCGTTCTCCTCCTAGAACGGTCGTTCTTCGCACGAATCCACACCAGAACGGTCGTTCCTGGGTAAGAACGATCGTTTCCAGGTTCAATTTCTCCCCCAAATTCAAATCTAAACCGGTTTTAACTAATATTGAACCGGAAAACACAATGTTTAACTGAGAAGAACGATCGATTTCTTTCATTTCCTCATCCTCATCGTTCTTCTTCTTCCTTGAAGAACAATACCTAAAAAAAATTGAATCAACCATAACTCTCTCAAAGTTTGGGGGTTTTTATCAATTCTTGGTGCTAATCCACTCAATTTTTCGAGCTCTTTCTGATTCTGGAAACCATTCTCATGATTAACAAAGGTATGAGTTCGAAATTCCTTGGAACCAATTCGCCTTTCATGAAGAAAATTGCTTGTCTCTTGTGTCCATTGTTGTTTGATGATGAAATATTGCTAGATTCTTATCTAGGATGGATATAGGAGCTTGATTTTAGGTTGAATTGATGGTTTCATAGCAAAAATCGAAATTGGGTTTTGGTTGTTCAAACAAATCCGACCATGTTGAAAAAAAAGAGTTGTGAATTCGAATTCAATGCTTTGAAGAAGATTGATTCTTGTTCTTAATGATATATGAACTCATGTTTGACAAATGCTTGATGAATTTCCAAGAAAAGAAGCTCGTGAAAATTTTTTGTGCAAATTTGCTAAAATGGATCGAAATTTGTCGATTTTGTAGGATGAGCGAGGTTCAACGAGAAGTGGGAAGCTCTAGCAACACGAGCAGGAAGCGTAAGACAACGCGTGACAAGAACCCGCTCGACAGACCCATAACCGGAAAGTGGGATGCATACGACACCAAGTATTTGGCGGACTTGCGACAAACGAAGCTTATGCCTAACCGGTTGGGTAGTGAGGCTACATTGGAGGCATTGGGTCTGAAAGAGGATGTGGAGACTGTGTTCGAGAACATTGGGTTCGGACAACTGTGGAAGATCAACGTGCCCATCTATCCTAAGTTGCTGAAGGAGTTCCTCGCAACTTGCCGTCTCACCTACGCCAATCCCGAAAAACCAAGGGCAAGTGAGGGTACTCTCACATTCTTCCTCAACAAGAAGCACTACCAATACAGCCTCTTCGAGATTTGCGATGTGTATGGCTTCCACAAAGGAGAAGACGTCAAGTTCTCCAAGTTCAACAAAGAAGAAGCGGATGAGTTCTGGGCGATCATTGCCAGTGGGCAGTATGTTCCGCGAAACGCTAAGATAACCCCGATCAGGAATCCGATTTTGAGAGTTGTGGTAAAGATCATAAGCAACACCTTTTTCTGCAAGAAGGAATCGGGAGCTGTACGAGATGATGAGTTGTGGATGCTCTTCTATGGAGTGAAGCATCTCATTCCGATGTACGCAGATACGGACGGTCCTACTGAGAACTATGCTGCTGTGTTGTGTGACATGTTGGTGAATATCAAGACGAGGCCTCCAAAGATAGCATATGTAAGCAACATCCTCACACCTATCTTCCAACACACGCAGGTTGATCTGTCCGAGGAGGAAGTTCTGAACAAATGGGAGAGTATTGACATCGACCATCTCATCCGTTGCACAGTCCTCAACAAGAAGGACGTCTACCAGTTCTATGGGCGCGACAGAGTGGCCCGTTTTTGTAGACTCCCGAACAGAGGTATCACTTCTCTCATTGATCAGGACAGTTTGGAGTTTGATATTGGTCAGGAGTTTTTGATACCAGATCCAGCGGGGCAAGTCGCACAAGTCTCGCGACCTCGCAAGATACATAGACCACAGTGTGCACCGCAGCCTGACGAAGAGTGTGATGATGAGATGTCGGAGGGTGGAGATGATATCGAAGAAGAAGAAGTACCACAGCCACAACAACTCCTCCCACACAGCGCTGACAGATACCGCTTACCGCCGAGCCCTCCAGCAGATGACACGTCGCAACAACTCCAGTGGATCATCAAATCGCAAAAGAAGAACAACTCGATGATGAGGAAGATCTGGGGAGCGATCCAGAAGATTCGACCTTGTTCTTGTGCATCAGGTTCGCAGACACGATGAGATGACAGCGACGACTCCAGCGATGACCATGAGAGGAGGACCAAGGTGAGACAAGATCGGTTGAGCGGATGAAGGAGAGAGAGCAGCACCGATAGCTCCACCAGCGACCACTGAGCTTGTGGTTATTTCTATCATCCTTGTTATATCCATTTTTTAAAAAAAAATTTCTTTCTTTTCATGACACTCTTATTTTACGGGTTTTTCTTTCAGTTTTGTTTCAACCGGGATGGTTAAAAACAAGTCTGGGGGAGGGATTCATTTGTATACTAACGGTGTGTTTTATGGATGTTTATTTCTTATGTTTTGTTTTGGTGTGTTTAGATTTTCAAAAACAAAAAAATAAAAAAAAAAGAAATTTTTTATTGTGGTGTGTTTAGATTTTCAAAAACAAAAAAAAATTTTAAAAAAGAAATTTTTTTGGTGTGTTTAGATTTTCAAAAGACAAAAAAATATATATTTCTTATGTTTTATTTTGGTGTGTTTAGATTTTCAAAAACAAAAAAATAAAAAAAAATAAAAAAAAATTATCGAGTCAAAAGACTATGTGAATTTGTTAAACTTTTTGGAATTGCAACATGTTCGATGTCATTGCCTTACGACTGTTTAGCATTGTTTGAGGATAGTTTGGAAACGCAGAAAAATCCATAACTTGATCATTTATTGAATTTCTCAAATCATCTGAACTTAATCGAATTATTGGAACTTAATATGGACTTAATTTATCTCACTTAGGGGGTTGATAATCATGTATTGGATTTTACATTTGGAGTTTTCTTTGCCTCATTTCTACCAATCTTTGCTAACTCCAAATGGCTAGACTTATCCTTAGTCTAGTACCACACCCTTACCATTTCCATGTTGAAACCCACTTATATTCATTTACTGTCATTGCATTCATGTGCAAAAACTATGGAGTATACGGACCGACACAACTTTTCTTTAGGACTGTGTCTAGATAGGTGGTCTCTTTCTGATTAAACTCATGAGATGTGTCTAGAAAACTGATCTCTTTTTGAATATATTCATCGAAAATTTTCGTTTCAAAAGAGGATGAACTTTTAAATGGGTAGAAGATTTTATTCACATTCAAGAAATAAGCTTACATTGTTGAAATTCTTTTGATGCAGATCTTAGAGACTAACCGGTTCCATTCTCCGATATACAAAAAAAAGAGAGAAAAAGAAAAAGAGAAAAAATATTTAAATAAATAAAAATAAAACAGAAGGAACCGGGAAAGTCGTCATGGTAATAACTTTAAATTTCATGAAACGTTAAAAGAAATAATGTTCTTGTTTGTGACTTTGTTAAATATGGGTAGAAGGATTAGAGTTATGGAGAGTTGTGTACCTCCTAATTGGTCTTCATGGGATCGACACCTAAATACTACTTCGTATGCTGTGCACTTGCAGTAGGAAATAAGGCTTTGGACTACGGAGCTCCTACTCCTCTCGTTGAGTATGATTAGGCTTTCGCCTTGTATTTTCTGTTTCCGTTATGTTCGGGTCTTTCAACCCTTTTTATTGTGTTTGCTTCGTCAACCGAACTTGATCACTTATATCTTCTTTCATGGAGATTTATTATCTATCTGCTTTTGCCTTTAATTGTTATGGACTTATTTGCTTGCTTCGCTTTTATAGTCTTGATAAAGGAGAAGACGGGCGGCCGGTATGTCTTTCTTCCAAGAGGGCGGCTGGCCCGTTTTGCAGAATGAAGGGCGGCTGGTCCGTCTCCCTACGGAGGACGGGCGGCTGGCCCATTTGGTAGAGTGAAGGGCGGCTGGCCCGTCTCTCTACGGAGGACGGGCGGTTGCCCCTTTTGTAGAGTGGAGGGCGGCTGGCCCATCTCTCTACGAAGGACGGGCGGCTGGCCCGTTTTGTAGAGTGAAGGGCGGCTGGCCCATTATTCGGGCGGCTGGCCCGTTTCGGAGCTGATTGATATTGCGTTGGAGTGTTATCCCAGACACTCGAACTTTAAACCAGGTCATCTTCGCGAATATTCCCTGGGCTTAATGCGGTCTTTTGTTGTTGCGGGGAGCCGAGCTTGTTTGGATCCTTCTTTCAACTGAACGCTTTTAAGATCTCGCATCAGAGCCGGTTTGATACCGCGTTCTCGAGATGTCTTTGACCAGTGTTCCATGTCAGGCGCTTTACTGGGTTTAGAGAGTTGACTTCGTGTCCTATGTTTCGCACTATTTGTCTATGCGAAGCGCTAGTAGAGGTAAACTAATCAGAACATCGTCTTGAGCGCTTCCTGCAGGATCGTGGGATGTCAGGTTACGCCCTTCGAATGTTAATCCGGAAATTTGTATAGCGCGCTAGTCTTATCCTCTGCGGGATGTCGAGAGAACCATGGTTTAAAAAGATCGTCTTGTTGTGGCCAGCAACAGACGGATTTGTTGGAGAGGACTTAAGTATTTGGGAGAAATATCTTGATTGATCGGTGATAGCGGATAAGTTACGAGATGCTAAGTCTCGATGTTTATCCGATTTTAAGTTCGAGTTAAAGATGTGTTATGAGATACTAAGTCTCAATGTTCATTTTCCTCGGGTTTTTCTGGGTCCATGCGTTTTCCGGATCAAGTTTCAAGATACTAAGTCTCGATGTTTGTCGGAATGGTGTTTTTGGGAACTTTTTTCAAACTTTGGATGTGTTATGAGATGCTAAGTCTCAATGTCCATCTCCTTGATTTGTTTGCGAAAATTTGGGAGTATGTATATACGGACCCACTCCCCCCCCCCTTTTTTAAGGAGAGGGGCAACTGAACTCGCTTTTTAAGCGAGCTGCTTACGTACCCTTCGTGAAAAGAGATCAAGTCACCCGTAGTTCCGTTTTTTTTTTTTTTTTTTTTGGCAAAAAGACGGCTAAGTCGTGGTAATGGAGTTAGCCGTCGCAGCTTCGGCGGTTTCTGGGGTTTTTTCGGCAGTTTTTGTTTCCTCTTGGTTGGTTTCAGCTTCTGTGGGTGGAACCTCCGTTTTCTCGAACTGTTCGGTTCTACTCACTTTCTTTCCCAGTGCAGGGACTTCATCTTCATTCTTCCTTTTAGGGTTCTCTCTCTGCGGGATGGTCGGATTCCGGAGCTTATGCTCTGCCAGAAAGCAGATCCGGGCTTCCTTCTGATTTCCCCAAACGGTCTTGATTCCGTTTGGTGTCGGGAATTTCAGGCAGAGATGGTAGGTTGATGGGATAGCTCGCATTGAGTTGATCCAAGGAGTTCCCATGATCACATTATAAATCGCGGGGTGGTTTGCCACCGCGAAGTTGACAATTATCGTGATCCCACCGGCACGAACTGGGAGTTGGATCGTCCTGTCCGTCATTGTGACTTCGCCAGAGAATCCGGTCACCGACCTCGGATTGGGCTTTATCATTGACGGATCCACCTTCATCCTTTAAAGTGTCTCCCGAAAAATGATGTCCACCGAACTTCCGGTGTCGATCAAGACCCGGGAGACGTCATGGTCGTTGATGTCCAGCTCTACCACCAATGGGTCATCGTGAGGTTGATCGAGGCCTTCTGCGTCTTTTTCGTGAAAGGCGATCCGATCATCATTTTCGGTGATCGGCTCCCGCGGGTTCGACTCCTTGTCTCCTCTTCTCAGGAACGCCTTTATCGAGGCCACTGTGTCTCGGCAGTACTGAGATCCTACGATGATCATGTGGATTCTCCTGCGATTGGCGGCGGAGTCGTCTCCGTTCGGTCTCCTTCCCCGTTTGGGGGTATCCTCGTCAGGCCTTTCGGGACGTTCCCGGTTAGGTCGTCCGTCCGGGGAGCCAACATCTTCTTCGACAGCTCCGAGACTCTCGAGAGTCACTCCCTTCCCGAGTTCCTCGGCTAATAGCTTTGCCGCGAGCCTTCTTCCGACAGTCCTGCAGTTTTCGGTTGAGTGGCCTTTCGTCTTGTGGAAGGTGCAAAAGGCATTCTCGTCGAATCCTGGTCGAGTCCATGTATTCCACGGCCCTTTGTTGCGCCCGTCAGAGGGTCTCTCCATGTTTATTTGGTAGTTATGCCCTTCGCCCGGGTTGGGTTCTTAGTCTCGGCTGATCCGCCTACTTCTTCTCTCGTTTGGAACGTTAGAAGGTTGCACCGTGCCTTTGACGACCAATTTCGAGGATTGGTGCTTTCCGGCCGGGACCCCCATTTCTTCCTCGTACATTACGAAGTTGGAAGCGCGGTGGAGAGCATCTTGAATGGTTACCGGCGGATTCACGGTAATTTCGTTTTGGAAGCTTGAGGTCTTCAGCAAGGACTTCTTCAGGGCATTGATTGTGGCACTGTTGCTTAGGCCGTCAATCTTCGAGACAATCACCTTAAATCTTTCGATGAAATCTCGAAGGCTTTCTTCGGGTCCCTGCGACAGTGAGTAGAGGTCCGTGTTGGATGTTGACTGTCTTATGAACAGTGAGTAATGCTTCAGAAAAGCTGCCGACAATCGGTCGAAACCGTCGATCGAGTCTCTTTCTAGCCTCGAGAACCACGACAGGGCCGATCCTTTCAGATGTTCCACGAAGAGGAGGCAGAGTCCGGCGTCTCTTTCTTCGGGTTTGAATCTAGCCCGTCCTATAGCGATGTGGAAGGCTGTCATGTGGGCCTTTGGATCGGTCGTCCCGTCGTAAAAACGGATTAGAATTTTTCCCGGGTCAGAAAGTCTAACGCTTGTGATCCTTGAAGTGAACGGAATCTTTTGCGTTTCCTCTAAGACGCGGTCGATTTCCGGGGCCGCACTTGTCGCTTTATGGACTTGCGACCTTACCTCCTTCATCTGACTTGTGGTGAGTTCCAAACGGGCACGGAGCTCGTCCAACTCGTCCCTTCGGCTAGCGGATCGGTTAACTCGGGCCTCTCGTTCCACCTTTTCCTGCTCTTCGATCCATCGGAGCTCTTCCTCGTCCGCGTTTAGACCTCCAGCTTCGTCTTCGGTTTCGCTTTCTTCCCTGTCGTCTCCGTTTGCGGTGTCTCTCAGGTTTTCACCGTTGGTCACCGTGGAAGTTGGCCGTTCGGCGGTTCACCTAGCGGCGCTTTTCCGGTGCAGCAGAGGTGGTGCCGATGGTTCTCTCCTTGTTCCGACTGGGGTTTGTTCGTCGGGATTCTGACGGCCCGGGGGATCTGCTCGTGGGGTAAAAACCAGGCGTCTTGCTTCGAAAGTCCGGGGGCCACGTGATAGTTCCTGGGAAGCTGCTATTTCTTGCACGGCCGTTCTCTCGTGCCTGTTTTGCCGCTCCGCGATTTCGGCTACTATGTTCCTCAGCTCGGTGATCGCCGCGATCTCTGGGGCGGCGTCGGCCGTTCCCGTGATGACCGGGTCTTCGATCGGCATTCCGAACCTAGTTAGCGCGTTGGCGGAGGTCCCGGTTATCTCGATCGCTCCGTCGGCGGAAGTCCCGGCAGCAGTTGCTCCGGCTCCGGCCGCCGACGTTCTGACGGTGGGATTCCCGTTCCGGCTGTTCCCGTGGCGGCTGCTTCGGCCGGTTGGTTGGTGATATCGTCGGTTCTTCTGGTCATTGTCTTCTTTCCGTATAATATTTCTCGTCCCCACAGACGGCGCCAAACTGTGAGAGCCGAAACTCAAACTGTCAAAACTTATATTTTATGGGGGCTCGAAAATTCTATTTTAAAGAACTAAAAGACCGAAAATGCAAAAAGAGAGATTTTATTGATGATTTCCGAAAGTACAAGAATAAATAGCAAAAGCTGAAAAGTCTTATATTGCTAAAACTCCTAATCCGATCCGCAGATGTCACAAGTCGGGGTTAACTAGCAGATCAGTTCATTCCAGGACAAATCCGAAAACAGAACCATTCCGAAATCTAACTCTGATACCTCTCGACCTTAGCCTAAAGCTTTTTAACCCGTACTTCGGTCTCGTGTAGTGTTAGCCCGGACAAGGACTAATATCATTCAAGCCAGTCAAAGTTCACAAAACATTTCCTTTATTCCTTCTTTAAACATCTAAAACAGAGTTTTACAAACGAAAACCTAACAGCGGCCGCACTTTAAGATCCAAAAGGTCGGAAAACTCAACATACTTTCTTACAATGAGTCTTTTGCAAAAAGCCAAGCAAACTACTTCCGGTAGTCCTACGTTCCGCCACTCAATCTATAAGCTACTCAAGGGTTACCTGCAAAGGGGGTAGGAAAAAGGGGTGAGTAATCGGGGAGATTACTCAGTGAGTTCGAGACCAAAACAATTCCCAACCCAACCCAAACAAGCAAGCAACGAGAATATCAAAAAATCATGCAAAGAGCATAAGTGAAGCAAATTAAAACACACAACCAACAACACAGTCCTCCACACACATGCCGTATCCCTCCCGGTGAACCACTCCAGCACTTGTTATCACAAAGACAAACAAGTCAGAACTTCACCACACAAAAACCAAACACTGGCAAATGACTCAGTGTATTTCGGCCGGCTCTGTCTCACTACGGACACCGTCTCATACCCCGTCGGGTACACTCGGCCCTAGGCTGCAATCCCGTGTCTCCGAGTCTTCCCTTCCACCTCTCAGTACATTCGATACCGTGGAAGAGGTCTATGGGGGATACGGACCTACCAACACACAACCATCTCATCACACCATCACAATACCACGCACAACACCACCACTTACACTCCACAACAACCACATCCTGCAACACACGTTAGTTCAACAATTCCGGGTCCAGGATGACATAACCGAAAGCGCACTGCAGCACCCAGAGTTGCATCACGCCGGTCCTCATGCAACACTCAATCATGCAATCACAACAACAACTAACCATCACGCATTCATAAATAATCATACCATCAAACATTCAACGCATAATAAGAAATTCCATCGACTTTCAGATATATGGTACAACGCTTTCACGCATAGCATAGAACATGATCGGCGATGGGCTACTAAGGTCGGAGACTCACCTTAACCGAAGACTTCTGATCTCTACCAACTTCTATCCACGATCTAAGCTTCCTATGGCTCACGCACACACAAACCTATTTTCTCTCTCTTGGTTTATGGTCTAACCTTTTCGAAACTAACAAAGCATGAAGGAAATTGTGAATGAGGATAACTGAAGAGGTCTGGGGATATTTATACCCATTCAGGAGCTTGACACCTCCTGCTCTGCCAAGCAAAACGCGTGGGTAGTGGGTCCCTGACTGACCTTCCTTGACTTTTCTCGGTATTGCCCGTTTTCGAGCTTCGAACAGCTTATGTCATAAAAACCGCGTCCGCCGTCCAAAAATGCGATCTGATTTTTTCCAAATGCTCTTTCAGATGTCCTAAGAATCTCCAAAACGTTTCACTCCGTTAGGCCAAGTGACGCATCTCCTATGACCAAATATTCTCGGCTTATTGCATCTCGGAGTTCCTTAGTATTGGCATCATAACTTCTGAGGATGCTGTCCAAAAAGAGACATGTTTCTTTTAAAATACTCCTCCAGGTGTCCTTAGTATCTCCACAAAATTTCACCTAATTTGGATGGGTGACGCACCTCCTTTGACAAAATCTTCTGGTCTTATCTCATCTGAGAAAATTCCCGGAATTTTGAAAATTGTCTACACCATCCTTCCGAATTTATTTCTGACTCAGAGTAGTTTCTGCTCCATACCGGGGTATTACATTCTCCCCCCCCCCTTAACAGAATTCGAGGCTGAGACGGTTCTCCCAGTTCCATCACTGTATCTGATTGGAAGAATTCTGGGTACTGCCCCTTCAATCTTTCTTCATCTTCCCAGGTGATTACTACTCTGTTCTTCCGTCCCCAGAAGACTTGCAACTGCAGGATCTCTCGGTTCTTTAGGTTTCGAATTCTCCTTAATCCGATCTTGATAGGTCCTTCGGGATATGTTAGATCCGTCTGAAGATCTTCTACTCTTTCGGGCTCAATTGCGTCCGGGTCTCACACATGCCTCCGGAGCATTGACAAGTGAAAGACAGGATGCATATTCATATCCGATGGCAGTTCCAACCGATAGGCCACCTCGCCGACTCTTCCTTTGATCCGGTACGGACCTATGTACCGTACCGCCAGCTTGCCAATCTTTCCAAATCGATCTTTCCCTTTCTGTGCCGATACCTTCAAATACACAAATTCTCCAACCTGAAATGTTACCTCTCTTCGTCCTTGGTCCGCATACTTCTTCTGTCTATCCTGAGCTTTCTTCATGTTGATCTGAACGATTCGTATCTTCTCTGTGGTCTCATCCACTATTTGTGGTCCAAATACTCTTCTCTCACCAACTTCAGTCCAACATAGCGGTGTTCGACAAGGCCTCTCGTACAACGCCTCATACGGAGACATCTTGATGCTAGCATGATAACTGTTGTTGTAGGAGAATTCTATCATGGGTAGATAATCCTCCCATACACCTCCCCAATCGAGGATACATAATCTGAGCAGATCTTCCAACGTCCGGATTGTCCTCTCGGTCTGTCCGTCCGTTTCGGGATGAAAAGCTGTATTGATATGTAGCTCGGTTCCCAAAGAACCTTGCAAAGCTCTCCAGAATGCTGCCGTGAATCTCGGGTCTCTATCCGAAACAATGTTCATGGGTACTCGGTGCAGCTTTACGATCTGATTCACGTACTGATTAGCTAAGACTTCCACCTTGTCAGTATCCCTTATAGCCAAAAGGTGTGCTGCCTTAGTCAACTGATCAACAATTACCCATACAGCATTATTCATTTGCCCTTTGGAAACTGGCAATCCCACAATAAGATCCATAGCTATGGAATCCCATTTCCACTCCGGTATTGGTAAGCTCTGTAATAATCCTCCTAGTACCTGGTGTTCAGCTTTGACTTGCTGACACACTTGACATTGAGCAACTTGGTTGGCAACGGATCGTTTCATTCCAAAGCTCGGAATTTTTAAAACTGTCTGCATCGGTCTTCAAAAATTATTTCTGCTCGAGGGTAATTTCCTCTCTAGACTGGGGTATTACATTCTCCCCCCCCACTTAAAATGAATTCGTCCTCGAATTCTCTTTGTCTAGTGACTTCTTCTTTAAGCTAACTCTCTTTGGCTTTATAAACTCCACCTTTGTCGTTGCAAAAATCACACCACTGCCTCTCATCTTCTGGACTTCTTCCATTCTGGTCTTAATCGACTTCTGACTCCTTTCTATTCCACAGTTTCTGATTCCTTTTCGCCTCACCTCCATTCATTCACACATCCATTCACACTTCCATTCTTATCACGGGTTTTCCTAATGGATTTGGTCTAGAAATCGGGTTCTTTCCTAACTTCAATTCTAAACTACCGAGGAAAGAAAAGTCCTTTTTCAATCCTAAGCTCATCCGGATCCCACACTTAAGTCTAACCACTCAAGAAAAACAACCAACTACGATATCAAGTTAGCACCCAGAACTCATACCTTGGCTTACGCTGACCGAACTGGCTATGCTCCGCAGCCTTGGTCTCTTCATGCCTGCGTGTTACTGATCGGGTCCTGGGGTGATGACCGGCTGACATGATGTGAAAGGGGCAGTCTGAGCGATGCGCTCCTAGTCATCGGCACTCGGAACTTCGACGATGGCTCTCTCGTCTTGGGACAGGCGCGATTGGACAAACATGGCTAAAATGCCCGTACTGTCCGCAACGGCTACAATGCATTATTGACCTCACGTGCTCCGGGGTAACACCCTCATGCGCGGGGTTAAGTTTCTTCTTGGTGGTCTTCCACCACGGCTATACTCTCCTTGGTCATAGAAAGTATTCTCAGGCCTCATACGGATTTCTTCAAAGTAATTGTACTCATTGTACACAATTGGGTCTTGTTTTGGTCTCCCAAAAGGGTCTTCTCCTTCTGTAATGATGTTCAGGCTCAGGTATGCCTCAACATTGGTTAGATCCAAATTTGTCAAATCTCCCAACGAATCTTCGTACTCCTTAAGCTTCTCCTCCCAGTAAGATGGTGGATGGTTTGCGTAACATCCTTTTATTTCTGATAATGTCGGTCCTCCGTCAGAGTCCTCATAGTCATATAAGGGAACGTTGAGATTTCCTTCCGATTCTTCATCCGGACTGATGACGATTGTCTCTTGATTAGGGGTTGGCATCTGGTTGAGGACGCAGGTCCAATTAGTGGGAAAGTACATTTGATCAACAAACACGGTCTGCTCACGAGTTGGATCTTCGGTTTCGGCATTCTCCAACTGGTAATGATCTCCGGTAATCTCTTCGTTTAGTACATGAAGTTTGGAGCTTCCTTCATGCTACAGCGTTCCAAAATACTGATTACCAGGGACTACAACATCATCATTTCCTTCTTGTCCAACTGTGTCCATATACTGAACACTAGGATCCTCAGCATCATCTGGGGCCATGTCTGGGTAAAACCCATACCCTGGAATATAGTCTTGCGGCATGTTTATCTGTTCTTCCAGATCTTGAGAGTCATTTTCACTTGAGGACGACACTTCGATAATTTCTCCTGTCGGAACTAGAGGGTTTGCGGTCCCCTCTCCAGACTCCAGTTCTTTATTGCCATTTAGATTTGTTGGTTCCATACCCTCGTCAACGAGCACTCCGTACATTGTGGCCATTTCAATGGCTAGTTGATCTCCTTCGTCTTGAAGGAAATGGGCATAGTTTTCGAGATCGGTAATCGTCACGTACTGCTCAGGAAGATCATCGTGACTCTGATCCTCCTCTGGATCAGTCTCAACGCTATTCTCGCTCATCACACTCCGTTCACGGTCCTGGTACCTCCACACATCATACCCATTCATCCCCGACCACATATTGCGCGGCATTATCTTCAACAGAAAATCTGCACAGTTAGGTTTCCTTGTAATATAAATCCCTAAGACTCATCCTAACTCTAGACGGACCTATTCGGAACTTATAACTCGTTGTATCTTTAAACAAAATTCCCTTGAAAACCAATTGAGTCGAGTCGTCTGCACTCGGCTCCCAATTAGGATCGGTTTTTGTAGCCTCTGAACTCTTTAATTCTACTTCAGTCTCAGTGGCGCGACTACGCCTAACAGGGTTTCTGCGTTCCTGATTCAGATACAAATACTGACTGAATGTTTCCGAACGCTGTCCCTCTTCATCCCAACTCACTGACCATCCCCTCAACCTTCTACCGCCCGGCCCACAGTCAGACATCTGTTACAAGGAAACCGACAACTGAACAACCTATTGAGCGGAACATACCGGAATTCCTAATTGGCTTTTGCGACACCTTTGACTCGATAAAACATTGAAAACGCGGAAAACACTGAAAACACTGGTCCTGTGAGCATGATCATGAACCATGCTCTGATACCACCATTTGAAACACCCCCGAACCGGACTAGGAAGGATTGGACAAACAACAATCAAACAAGAACATGCTCGGCCAACCACAACCCTAAACCGATCCGCAGATGTCACAAGTCGGGGTAAACTAGCAGATCAGTTCATTTTGCCCGACCTTAGCCTAAGTGTGAGAGCCGAAACTCACACTGTCAAAACTTATATTTAGTGGGGGCTCAAAAATTCTATTTATAAAGAACTAAAGGACCGAAAATGCAAAAGAGAGATTTTTATTGATATTTTCCGAAAGTACAAGGGAAATTAGCAAAAGCTGAATAGTCTTAAATTGCTAAAACTCCTAATACTCGGATCTGGGATGGATTTAATCCTTACATGAGCATACATATATATACTGATAATCCTAGGAGGCTAAGACTTCAGATTTCTGATGTGGGACTTTGTCCTTCCTTCCCAGCCGCCGACCTAAGCTTTTTGGGCCGGATTTCCAGCCCGAGAGTCTTCCGTGATCCGTCTGCGCGTTCTGACCCAATAGTAAACCGAATCTCGGTTTATACTTAATTCGATTTTTGGTTAACTTTGTCTCGGGATGAATAGTGTTTTTAGCGGTTTTTCCCGCGTGAACAGCATTCCGAGCGTTTTACGACTTTTGAGGTTTGAACCACTCGTTTTTCATTTGAACTTCCAGCCGCCGGTTTCCGTATTGACGGCCAGCCGCCGGTTCCTTTGGCTCGCGTGCTCGGCGACTGGTCCACGGATGGCTGAACGTTCGTCACGGTCTTTCGGGAAATGTTTACGGATGTTTTTGGAGTCGGATTGCGCAAATGGATAGTCTTCGGGTCGATCCGGGCTTAGAGTTACGTTTAACGGTCGGTCGACTGGACGATGTTCAGATAACGAGTCTTGACTGAGAAATGATCGTGGGATGCCGACTGGTGCATGAAGAAGACCCGGCGGCTGGCCTTATCCCAGCCGCCGGTTGCGGCATGAAGAGGACCCAGCGGCTGGCCTTATCCCAGCCGCCGGTTGCAGCATGAAGAGGACCCGGCGGCTGGCCTTATCCCAGCCGCCGGTTGCAGCATGAAGAGGACCCGGCGGCTGGCCTTATCCCAGCCGCCGGTCGATGCTCGGTGAAGATCCGGCGGCTGGCTTCATCCCAGCCGCCGGATGTTTCTTGATGAAGACCCGGAGGCTGGCCTTATCCCAGCCGCCGGGTGTTGCTTCGATGAAGATCCGGTGGCTGGCTTTATCCCAGCCGCCGGATGTTGCTTAATGAGGACCCGGCGGGTGGCCTTATCCCAGCCGCCGGGTGTTGCTCGATGAAGATCCGGCGGCTGGCCTTATCCCAGCCGCCGGATGTTGCTTGATGAGGACCCGGCGGCTGGCCTTATCCCAGCCGCCGGTTCATTTCCCGGACGGGTCGTGGGCAGTTGGCCTTAGTTCGTCTGGTCCATGTTAGGAGTAAGTTCCATTTGATCTTTGACCTTGACTTCTCGTTCCGTCAATCTTCGAGGAGGGGGTTTTGACCCCAACAGTTAGCCCCCCAGCTCTTCGTTTTCGTAGTACAGGACGATGAGCTTTAAGTCGAGGTTTTATCGGGATTGATCGGAACGGGAAAATTTCCTTTTCTCTTCTCTTTCCTCTTTTTGTAGATAAAAATTTCCTTTTTCGCGTGAAAGACTTGTGGGCGGTTGGCTCGGAATTGGAAAGACTCAATTCCTACTAGGACTCGAACCGTCCGACTATATATATAGACCTTTCCTTCTTCTTTTTCCTCACGAGTTCCTTCTCTAGTCGAGTGCTCTTCCGTCTCTTTGAATTTAATATAATGGTTAGGCAATCTTTTCGCGAGAGGAGGCAGATGGATAAGAAAGGTGAGGTAAGCAAGCTTGGAAAAGATCCCAAGGATAAGACGGCGGCTGGCCCTTTGGGATCAGAATTGGCGGACGGCAGTCATGCCATCCCTCCACCCGAGTGGCCAGCGGATAAGTTGGCGGTATCCACCGTTGTGGTCACTCCTCTTAAGAAGGAGGCTATTCTTGAACGAAGTATCGCGAGACGTTTACCCAAGGCTAAAGCGGCGGCTGGCGGGATCACCTATGGTCTGAGCGATGAAGACGACCTGTTGCGCCAAAAGCAGGCGGATTGCCTTGCTGACCTCGGAGCGAAAAATTCTTCTTCCGAGGTTCGGCGTATAGGTCCTTCGCCAGGGCTTGCTTTTCCTGAAGCTGTTTGTAGAAATCGTCGTCAGTCTGCTAGGAGTTTTTTGGTGATCACAGATGCTAGTTTCAAATTTCCTTCTTGTGGCAGTCTGGACGAGCACGAGAAGTATGAGGATATGGCCTTGAGCGGAATGAAGGTTTACCCATTATTCTCTCTCCCTTTTTTTTTTTTTTTTATTTGCTGACCCCCCCCCCCTTTTTTTTAGTTTATGTCTTCCGTGAACAAGTGCATCAGCACGTATGATGCTTCTGTCCGCGGAATCCGCAAACGTGCCGAGGATGCTCGGGAGGATGCTCGGATGGTAAGGAGGAAACTCAACGAACTCGAGGCGGCATCTTCGCATCAGGTCAAGTCACTCGAGAAGGAGCTTGCCTCGTTGCGCGCGGAAAGAGCCGAGGCGTTGCAGTTCAAGACCCGTCAAGAGGCCAAAGATGCGCGTCATGCTAAGGAGATACAGACTTTGAAAGACCAGATGGCCAGTGTGAAGGCGGCGCGCAACTCGAAGGTGCAGCGGGCTTACGCGGATGGGCGCAAGGCTTCCGTCGCGAAATTCCGCGACTTCTTGGATGTGCTAAAGGAAGATCTTGGATCTTTGTCTGAGGCCAGGAACCAGGAAGTGGATTTGGCTCAGATAGAGAGTAATATCGAACTTGTCGCGTTGCTACAGGGGACTGATCCTCCCAGCTTGGATGAGGAGGAGGTGAAATTGTCCACATGGATGAACGAGTTTGACAAGTCTGCGGCTCGGTTTGATGATGTGATCGCCCGAGTTCGTGGGAAGATTGACTCCCAGTTGTGCCCAACTCATAGGGATGACAATGTTTCAATGCCTGTGGAAAGATCTGTTGAAGAAGACGCTACTTCTCTCGGGGTGGTTGACCTGTCGGGCTCGAATGAGTCTGTTCCCGGAATCTCGGATATTGCTGTTGCCAAAGCGTTTGGCTCAGATTCTTGACCTCGCGACAATCTTTCTTTCTAGTAATTTTCGAGTTTTTGGTAGGCTCTTGGATTTTGTTTATAGATTTATGTTATGTATGGCCTGATTTCTGGTCTGGACTGGTTTTTTCCTTATTTTGAGATTTCAATAAGATAAGCTTCTGAAATTCGAGTTTTGCTGTGTACTTTTCTTTTGTGCAAAGGTCCAAGCTGGGTGATCGTGGGCGGCTGGGTTTAGTCCGAGACAAACTCGGCCGCCGTGTATTGATATGGAGAGGATGCAGGATT
Source organism: Isatis tinctoria (assembly GCA_010577795.1). Classification (NCBI taxonomy): domain Eukaryota; kingdom Viridiplantae; phylum Streptophyta; class Magnoliopsida; order Brassicales; family Brassicaceae; genus Isatis; species Isatis tinctoria. The sequence continues at coordinate 10,642,932 of CM021248.1, read as the reverse complement.
GATCTTGGGCGGCCGGCAGTGTCCCAGCCGCCGGATCATGCTAGATTGATCTCGGGCGGCCGGCAATGTCCCAGCCGCCGGGTCGTGTGGTGGATCGATCTCGGGCGGCCGGCAGTGTCCCAGCCGCCGGATCATGCTAGATTGATCTCGGGCGGCTGGCAATGTCCCAGCCGCCGGATCATGCTGGATTGATCCCGGGCGGCTGGCAATGTCTCAGCCACCGGGTCGTGCTGGATTGATCCTGGGCGGCTGGCAATGTCCCAGCCGCCGGGTCGTGCTGGATTGATCCCGGGCGGCTGGCAATGTCCCACGCACCGGGTTGTGTCTTTCAAAGCGGGCTGCTGGCCGTTTGTACGATTGGCCCGTTTGTCTAGTGAGACTAGGCAGCTGGCCGGTTTCTTTAAAGAGGCCAAGCAGTCCATTTTTTTTTTTAGAGATCGGGCGGTCCGTTTATCTGAAGAGATCGGGCGGCCCATCTATCTGAAGTGGTCGGGCGGCCCATTTATCTGACTGGATTGGGCGGCCGACCTTCTTCATATTGATTCGGTTTTGCTTGCTTAGTTCAGTCGGGTTGCTCGGGGGGCTGTTCCGGGCGCTCAGACCTGATTGTTCGGGAAGAGTTCCCCTTGTGTTATTCGACCAGCGGAGTTAGCCGCTGGGTTTGGAGTTTCGTTTAGTTGCTAGTTTCCGGATGAGTTTATAATCTCATACCAGGGCCGGTTTGGTACTTCGTGGTGAGATGTCTAAGACCAGCGTTCCATGTTGGCGTTTACTGGGTTTAAGGAGTTCATTTCGTGATTCACGCTTCACATTTTGTACCTATGCGGGGCGCTTAGTGGAAATGAACTAAATAGAACATCGTCTCAAACGTTTCCTGCCAGGATCGCGGAATGTCAGGTTACGCCTTTCGGATGTTAGTCCGGAAATTTGTATAGCGCGCTATGTTTATCCGCTTTGGGATGTATAAAGAACCATGGTTTAAAAGGATCGTCCCGTTGTGATCAGCAACAGACGGTGGCATGCTTGCCAAGGCGTGTGTTTTTATGTGCGCCAAGGGGCGATGGCATTTGTTGTGCCCTAATGATGGGTGATATCGTTTAAGTTAGAGATGCGTTATGACTCGTCAAGTTTCAATGTTCGTCGGAATGGTGTTCAGAAAGCCTTTCAAGCTATGGATGTGTTATGAGATGCTAAGTCCCAATGTCCATCCTCTTGATTTGCTTCCGAAAATTTGGGAGTATGTATATACGGACCCACTCCCCCCTTGAAAATTATAAAGTAAAAACAGCTGAACTCGTCGGAAGACGAGTTGCCTACGTACCCTGAATGCAGGGATCAAGCTGGTTCGTAGTTCTATTTTACAGCGTCTAGTGATAATACTTCTTTAGGTGCATCGCGTTCCATGTCCTTGGGACTGGCTTTCCTTCTTTGTTTTCCAGCTCGTATGCTCCTGGGCGGACCACCTTTGCTACTTTGTACGGTCCTTCCCATTTTGCACCTAGCTTCCCTGCATTCGGCTCCGCGGTGTTCTGAAAAACTTTGTGGAGGACGAGGTCTCCTTCCTTAAATTTGCGGCTTCGCACGTTTGAGTTGTAGTATTTGGCCGCTGCTTGTTGATAGTTTTGAATGCGGATGAGCGCTTGATCCCGTCTTTCGTTTATTAGGTCCAGTTCGTCTAACATCATGAGATGGTTAAGGCCTTCCTGTCCGGGCAAGAGCCTTCGTCTGACGCCGGGGAAGTCTACTTCCGACGGTATAATGCATTCGGCACCGTAGACCAGTGCGAATGGCGTTTCTCCGGTTGCACGTCTTGGAGTTGTCCGGTGGGACCAGAGTACTCCTTCGAGTTCGTCCGCCCATCGCCCTTTCTTCTCGTCGAGACACTTTTTGAGTCCGTCAATGATAGTCTTGTTGGCTGCTTCGGCCTGGCCATTACCCTGCGGATAACACGGCGTTGACTTGCTCAGGCGTATCTTCCACTTTTCGCAAAATCCTTCGAAGCGGGTGGAAATGAATTGAGAACCGTTGTCCGTGACAATCTCGTAAGGGACTCCGTGCCGGCATATGATGTTTTTCCAGACGAAATGCTCCACTTGAACGTCCTTGATACTAGCATACGAATCCGCTTCGACCCACTTCGAGAAATAGTCTGTCAGGACAAGTAGGAAACTTTTTTGCTTTGAGTTATGCATTGTCCCCACAATGTCCATTGACCACCTCATGAATGGGTATGGCGCGGAAATTGATGAGAGGAGTTCTGCGGGCTGATGAATCACTGGTGCGTGCCTTTGGCATTTTTCGCACTTGAGGGAGAACTTCTCGCAATCTTTTATCATGGTTGGCCAATAGTGTCCATGCCACTTGATTTTGATTGCAAGGGCTCTTCCACCGGAGTGATTTCCGCACGATTCGCTATGGACTTCCTCCATAATTCGTCTTGCCTCTTCTTTTTCCACGCAGATCATTAATGGTGCTGAGATCCTCCATTTGTAGAGGTTGCCGTCGAGGAGAACGAAGCGGGCCGCTTGGGCCTTAAGCTTTCGTGCAGCCCACTTGTCTGCCGGGACTTCCCTGTCCACGATGTATGTTCTTATCGGAGCCATCCATCCATGATCGCATGCATACTCTTCCGTCGGGCCAGTTGCTAACTCTTCTTCCAGAGATTCTTCTTCGTCTTCACCTTCTAGCAGTTGTATAAGATTGATGACTTGTGGTGGATCGATGCTTGGTTGCTCTATGAACTCGACGGGAATGATTCGCCTTTCTCCTAGGGCAGACGTTGACGCCAGGGCCGCCAATGCATCGGCCGGAGCATTTTCTCCCCGTGGGATCCTTGTGAGTTCGAATTTTTCGAATCGCTTTGCAAGCTCCCGGACAATTCTGAGATATGCTTCCATCCTGTCGTCTTTTGCTTCATAGTCCCCGCTGAATTGGTTTGCCACCAGCTGGGAATCGCAAAATGCTTGCAGATTTTGGATCTTGAGTCCGAGGGCAAGTTTTAGTCCAGCGATCAAGGCTTCATACTCAGCTTCGTTGTTGGAAGCGTTGAAGAGCAACCTGAACGACTGTTCTAGGATTTCCCCAGTTGGTGACGTTAACCGCACCCCGACTCCCGAGCCTTGCTTCGATGAAGACCCATCTGCGTGGAGAACCCACGTCGAATCTGACGTTGGTTCACTAACGCCTGCGGTCGGGAGTTCGATCAAGAAATCTGCAAGGACTTGCGATTTCGCGCATGTCCTGCTCCGATACTCGATATCATACTCGCTTAATTCTACCGCCCATTTTTCCAGACATCCCGATTGACTGGGACTATGCAGGATCGTTCTGAGCGGAAAAACCGTGAGTAAAATGATCGTGTGCGATTGGAAATAAGGCCTCAATTTCCGAGCGCACATCACCACTGCCAAGGCCGCTTTCTCCATTAGCGGGTATCGAGTTTCCGCGTCCGTCAAGGTCTGACTTACGTAGAAGACCGGTTTTTCTTCGTTGCGATCTTCTCTTATCAGCACTCCGCTTACCGCCGTTGATGATACCGCCGTATACAGAAAAAGGGGCTCTCCTTCGACCGGCTTTGAAAGTACGGGTGAGCTTGCCAGGTATTTCTTTAGTTCTTGGAACGCCTGTTCGCATTTCTCTGTCCACTCAAACTTTTTGTTTCCTCTGAGTGTGTCGTAGAAAGGCAAACATTTCTCCGTCGACCTCGAGATGAACCGGTTTAGCGCCGCAACCCGTCTGGTTAATCTTTGGATTTCTCTCTTAGTTTTTGGTGAGGCCATCTCTATCAGGGCGTTAATTTGCTTTGGGTTTGCTTTTATCCCTCGATGAGTTACCAGATACCCGAGGAATTCGCTGGATGCTACTCCGAATCTGCACTTTGCCGGGTTTAACTTCATGTTGTGCCGGTTAAGTTGTTCAAAGCATTCCCGCAAGTGTTTCACGTGGTCTTTCTCCTCCAATGACTTGACCAACATATCGTCGATGTAGATTTCCATCGTTCTTCCGAGTTGTTCGGCGAACATTTTGTTGACAAGCCTTTGGTATGTTCCGCCCGCATTCTTTAATCCGAACGGCATTACTTTATAGCAATATGTTCCGCGATCCGTGATGAACGCAGTCTTGTCTCGATCGTCGGGGTTCATCATGATCTGATTATATCCGGAGAAAGCATCCATGAACGATAGCAGCTTGTTCCCTGCCGTTGCTTCGACTAATCGATCGATGTGCGGAAGAGGAAAGCTGTCTTTTGGACACGCTTTATTTAGGTCCATGAAATCGACGCAAACTCGCCATTTTCCATTCTTCTTTTTCACTACTACCGGATTCGCTAGCCAGTCAGGATATTTCACTTCCATGATTGATCCGACTTTGAGCAATCTCTCTACTTCATCGTTCACCGCCTGGGCGCGCTCTGGTCCGAGTTTCCGTCTTTTCTGCTTCACCGGTTTGAACGTCGGATCCACGTTGAGTTCATGGCTTGTGATGCCGATGTCGATCCCGGGCATATCTTCTGCTGCCCACGCGAATGACCCGGCGTTCTCCTTTAACAAGGTGATCAACTCCGTCTTGACCGGGTCCTCTAAATTTGCTCCAATCACCGTACATCGCTCAGGATTCGTTTCGTCTATGTTGACCGAAATCACTGGCTCGCACGGGGGATCCTTCTCCGTCTCCCGGGATTCTTCGATTTGTAACTTTTGTTCGAGCTTCGCAAGCTGCCGCTCTTCTCTTTCGTTCTCGGACTTTGTCCGGTGGTGGGAATCGGTTACCGGCTTTCTCAACCTGTGTTCTGTTAACAAACAAGCTCGAGAATCTTTCTGCCGTCCCCAGATCGTTTCCACTCCGGTTGGAGTTGGGAATTTCAGGCACATGTGGTAAGTTGACGGGATGGCCTTCATTGAGTTCAGCCACGGTGTTCCCACGATTGCATCGCAGATTCGCGGACAATCGATCACCGAGAACTTCGTGTCCTTCTCCACCCCTTTCGCTTTCACGGGGAGTTGGATTGTCCCTATTGTCATTGTCGTCCTTCCGGAGAAACCAGTCAACAGTTTTGGATGGGTTATGAGATGCTGGGTCTCAATATTCATCCTCCGAAGGGTTTCCAGGAATATGACGTTCACCGTTCCTCCTGTGTCGACTAATACTCTTGGTATCTCGTATCCTCCGATTGAAAGATTGATCACGAGAAGATCGTTGTGTGGATGGTTTATTTCGGTGGCTTCTCCTTCTCGGAAAGTCATCGTCCGGCCACGGCGACCATCCACAGGACTCCAATCCATTTATGCTCCGGTCATTGTCTTCTTTTCCGTATCCTCTGGTTATAAGAGTTGAGAATATTTCTTGTCCCCACAGACGGCGCCAAACTGTGAGAGCCGAAACTCACACTGTCAAAACTTATATTTAGTGGGGGCTCGAAAATTCTATTTATAAAGAACTAAAGGACCGAAAATGCAAAAGAGAGATTTTTATTGATATTTTCCGAAAGTACAAGGGAAATTAGCAAAAGCTGAATAGTCTTAAATTGCTAAAACTCCTAATACTCATATCTGGGATGGATTTAATCCTTACTTGAGTATGCATATATATACTGATAATCCTAGGAGGCTAAGACTTCAGATTTCCGATTTGGGACTTTGTCCTTCCTTCCCAGCCGCCGACCTAAGCTTTTTGGGCCCGATTTCCGGCCCGAGAGTCTTCCGTGATCCGTCTGCGCGTTCTGACCCAAATCTGGCCGCCGGTGAATAGTAATCGTGAATAGTAAACCGAATCTCGGTTTATACTTAATTCGATTTTTGGTTAACTTTGTCTCGGGATGAATAGTGTTTTTAGCGGTTTTTCCCGCGTGAACAGCATTCCGAGCGTTTTATGACTTTTGAGGTTTGAACCGCCCGTTCTTCATTTGAACTTCCAGCCGCCGGTTTCCGTATTGACGGCCAGCCGCCGGTTCCTTTGGCTCGCGTGCTCGGCCACTGGTCCACGGACGGCTGAACGTTCGTCACGGTCTTTCGGGAAATGTTTACGGACGTTTTTGGAGTCGGATTGCGCAAATGGATAGTCTTCGAGTCGATCCGGGCTTAGAGTTACGTTTAACGGTCGGTCGGCTGGACGATGTTCAGATAACGAGTCTTGACTGAGAAATGATCGTGGGATGCCGACTGGTACATGAAGAAGAACCGGCGGCTGGCCTTATCCCAGCCGCCGGTTCCGGCATGAAGAGGACCCGGCGGCTGGCCTTATCCCAGCCGCCGGTTGCAGCATGAAGAGGACCCGGCGGCTGGCCTTATCCCAGCCGCCGGTTGCAGCATGAAGAGGACCCAGCGGCTGGCCTTATCCCAGCCGCCGGTTGCAGCATGAAGAGGACCCGGCGGCTGGCCTTATCCCAGCCGCCGGTTGCAGCATGAAGAGGACCCGGCGGCTGGCCTTATCTCTGCCGCCGGTCGATGCTCGGTGAAGATCCGGCGGCTGGCCTCATCCCAGCCGCCGGATGTTTCTTGATGAAGACCCGGAGGCTGGCCTTATCCCAGCCGCCGGGTGTTGCTTAATGAGGACCCGGCGGCTGGCCTTATCCCAGCCGCCGGGTGTTGCTCGATGAAGATCCAGCGGCTGGCCTTATCCCAGCCGCCGGATGTTGCTTGATTAGGACCCGGCGGCTGGCCTTATCCCAGCCGCCGGTTCATTTCCCGGACGGGTCGTGGGCAGTTCGTCCGGTCCATGTTAGGAGTAAGTTCCATTTGATCTTTGACCTTGACTTCTCGTTCCGTCAATCTTCAAGGAGGGGGTTTTGACCCCAACACTAAGGCTTTTCAACCTGTACTTCGGTCTCGAGTTCTGTTAGCCCGGACAAGGACTAATATCATTCAAGCCAGTCAAAGTTCACAAAACATTTCCTTTATTCATTCTTTAAACATCTAAAACAGAGTTTTACAAACTGAAATCGAACAGCGGCCACACTTTAAGATCCAAAAGGTCGGAAAACTTAACATACTTTCTTACAATGAGTCTTTTGTAAAAATCCCAGAAACTACTTCCGGTAGTCCTACGTTCTGCCACTCAATCTACAAGCTACTCAAGGGTTACCTGCCAAAGTGTAGAAAAAAGGGGTGAGTAATCGGGGAGATTACTCAGTGAGTCTGAGACCAAAACAATTCCCAACCCAACCCAAGCAAGCATGCAACGAGAATATCAATCAATCATGCAAAGAGCTTAAGCGAAGCAATTTAAAACACACAACCAACACCACAGTCCTAAACAAACATGCCGTATCCCTCCCCGTGAACCACTCCAGCACTTGTTATCACAAAGACAAACAAGTCAGAACTTCACCACACCAAAACCAAACTCTGGCAAATGACTCAGTGCAATTCGGTCTGGCTCCGCCCTTCCTCTTCCGGCAACCGTCTCAACAATACCCCGTCGGGTACACTCGGCCATAGGCTGCAATCCCGTCTCTCCGAGTCTTCCCTTCCACCTCTCAGTACATTCGATACCGTGGAAGAGGCCTATGGGGGATACGGACCTACCACCACACAACCATCTCATCACACCATCACAATACCACGCACAACACCACCACTTACACTCCACAACAACCTCATCCTGCAATACACGTTAGTTCAACAATTCCGGATCCAGGATGACATAACCCAAAGCGCACTGCGGCACCCAGAGTTACATCACGCCGGTCCTCATACAACACTCAATCATGCAATCACAACAACAACCAACCATCACGCATGCATAAATAATCACACCATCAAGCATTAAACGCAGAATAAGAAATTCCATCGACGGTCAGATCTATGGTACAACGCTTTAACGCATAGCATAAAACATGATCGGCGATGGGCTACTAAGGTCGGAGACTCACCTTAACCAAAGACTTCTGATCTCTACCAACTTCTATCCACGATCTAAGCTTCCTATGGCTCACGCACACACTAACTTATTTTCTCTCTCTTGGTTTATGGTCTAACCTTTTCGAAACTAACAAAGCATAAAGGAAATTGTGAATGAGGATAACTGAAGAGGTCTGGGGGGTATTTATACCCATTCAGGAGCTTGACACCTCCTGTTATGCCAAGCAAAATGCGTGGGTAGTGGGTCCCTGACTTACCTTCCTTGACTTTTCTCGGGATTGCCTGTTTTTCGAGCTTCAAACAGCTTATGTCATAAAAACCGCGTCCGCCGTCCAAAATGCGATCTGATTTTTTCTAAATGCTCTTTCAGATTTCCTTATAATCTCCAAAAAGTTTCACTCCATTTGGACGGGTGACGCATCTCCTATGACCAAATAGTCTCGGCTTATCGCATCTCGGAGTTCCTTAGTATTTGCATCATAACTTCTGCGGCTGCCATCCAAAAAAAGAGACCTGTTTCTTTTAAAATACTCGCCCTTGTGTCCTTAGTATCTCCACAAAATTTCACCTCATTTGGATGGGGACGCACCTCCTTTGACAAAATCTTCTGGCCTTATCTCATCTCGGACCTTCTTGGTGTTTTCTTCATAACATCTGCCTCAACCGTCAAAACTGTATTTTCTTAGCTCATACGCTTCCTCTGCGTGTCATTAAGAGCTCTACAAAATCTTAGAATGTTTTGACAGGCGATGCACCATCTGTGAATTATTTCACTCGGAGTGTCGTTTCTCAGATCTACCGGCTTCTCCGATCTTTAGCCTCCTCAGGGGAATTTTACTTGAGCTGATTCTTTTTGCAAAAGCTTCATAAATGTCTTGGGCCCCGTCTAGAAAATTCCCGGAATTTTGAAAATTGTCTACACCATCCTTCCGAATTTATTTCTGACTCAGGGTATTTTCTGCTCCATACCGGGGTATTACATACTCCCCCCCCCCCATAACAGAATTCGTCCTCGAATTCTGTAGGCTGAGACGGTTCTCCCAGTTCCATTACTGTATCTGATTGGAAGAATTCTGGGTACTGCCCCTTGAATCTTTCTTCATCTTCCCAGGTGATTACTACTCTGTTCTTCCGTCCCCAGAAGACATGCAATTGCAGGATCTCTCGGTTCTTTAACTTTCGAATTCTCCTTAATCCGATCTTGATAGGTCCTTCAGGATATGTTAGATCCTTCTGAAGATCTTCTACTCTTTCGGGCTCAATTGCGTCTGGGTCTCGCACATGCCTCCGGAGCATTGACACGTGAAAGACAGGATGCATATTCTTATCCGATGGCAGTTCCAACCGATAGGCTACCTCGCCGACTCTTCCTTTGATCCGGTACGGACCTATGTACCATACCGCCAGCTTGCCAATCTTTCCAAATCGATCTTTCCCTTTCTGTGCCGATACCTTCAAATACACAAATTCTCCAACCTGAAATGTTACCTCTCTTCGTCCTTGGTCCGCATACTTCTTCTGTCTATCTTGAGCTTTCTTCATATTGATCTGAACGATTTGTAATTTCTCCGTGGTCTCATCCACTATCTGTCGTCCAAATACTCTTCTCTCACCAACTTCAGTCCAACAGATCGGTGTTCGACAAGGCCTCCCGTACAACGCCTCATACGGAGACATCTTGATGCTAGCATGATAGCTGTTGTTGTAGGAGAATTCTATCAATGGTAGATAATCCTCCCAGACACCTCCCCAATCGAGGATACATAATCTGAGCAGATCTTTCAACGTCCGGATAGTCCTCTCGGTCTGTCCGTCCGTCTTGGGATGAAAAGCTGTACTGATATGTAGCTCGGTTCCCAAAGCACCTTGCAAAGCTCTCCAGAATGCTGCCGTCAATCTCGGGTCTCTATCCGAAACAATGTTCATGGGTACTCTGTGCAGCTTTACGATCTGATTCACGTACTGATTAGCTAAGAATTCCACCTTGTCAGTATCCCTTATAGCCAATAGGTGTGCTGCCTTAGTCAATCGATCAACAATTACCCATACAGCATTATTCATTCGCCCTTTGGAAACTGGCAATCCCAAAATAAGATCCATAGATATGGAATCCCATTCCACTCCGGTATTTGTAAGCTATGTAATAATCCTCCTGGTACTTGGTGTTCGGCTTTGACTTGCTGACACACTTGACATTGAGCAACTTGCTTGGCAACGGATCGTTTCATTCCGGGCCAATGATAATATCGTCGGATGTCTCGGTACATCTTGGTGCTTCCGGGGTGAATGCTGTAGAGTGAACGTTGTGCCATCCGTAAAATTTCTCCTCTTAGTCCTCCTCCTTCTGGATCGCTGATTCTCCCTTTGAGCAACAGAGTTCTATTCTCGGCTAAGTGATATCCACTTGGATTTTGGATCGGCCTCCTCCGATTCCTTGATTCTTTTAACAATCTTTACAATCTTCTCGTCCTTCTCTTGCTCCTCACGAATTCGTTGAATCAACCCAACTTGTCTCACTGCCTGTAAACCCAACGGTTCACTAGATTGGCCCTTTAAAGCGGCCAAACTTACTCGCTTCATTTCTTGGTTCAAAATCTCCACTTCTTTCTCTACACTTACATCCGTTCTCCTTTTACGTAAGGCATCAGCAACCGCATTTGCTCTGCATGGGTAGTACTGGATCTTATTATCATAGTCCGCAATAAACTCCATCCATCGTCGTTGTGGTAGATTGAGGTCCGCCAGGGTAAATAGGTATTTAAGGCTTTTATGATCAGTGAATACTTGTACCTCCTCTCCATAAAGGTATGATCTCCATATCTTTAAGGCAAACACCACTGCCGCCATCTCTAGGTCATGAGTAGGATAGTTCCCTTCGTGCTTTCGCAATTGCCTTGAAGCATATGCTATCACCTTCTCGTCTTGCATTAGAACACATCCCAAGCCAATCCTCGAGGCATCTGTGTAAACTGAGTAAGGCTTGCCAGGCTCTGGTAGCGTCAGAATTGGTGCCGTCATCAATGCCGTCTTAAGTTTGGTGAATGCTTCCTCAGCTTCTGTGTTCCACATGAATGGTACATCCTTTCCGGTCAGTCTAGTAAAGGGTTTCGTAATGGAGGAGAAGCCTTTAACAAACTTCCGGTAATATCCGGCCAACCCGAGGAAACTTCATACTTCCGTAACAGATGCGGGTTTCGGCCAGTCTTGAATCGCTGATATCTTTTCTGGGTCAACGGTAACTCCTTGCTCCGAGACTCGGTGTCCAAGAAATCCTATCTGCCTCTTCCAAAACCGGCATTTACTGAACTTAGCGTATAGCTTTTGAGTTCTTAACCTTTCTAGGACTTTCCGTAAATGTACCTCATGTTCTTCCTTTGTCCGGGAATAAATGAGAATGTCATCAATGAAGATGATCACGAACCTATCCAGGTAATCGTGAAGCACCTCATTCATCTGTCGTATGAATACCGCTGGTGCGTGCATCAAGCCAAAACGGCATCACCACGTATTCGTATTGGCCATACCGGGTGTTGAACGCAGTTTTCTCCACATCTCCTTCATTGATAGCGATCTGATGGTAGCCCGAGGCCAGATCTATCTTAGAGAACCAACTTGCTCCTTGAAGTTGATCCAACAATTCGTCAATTCTTGGCAACGGGTACTTGTCCTTGACTGTCACATTATTAATTCCTCGGTAGTCGATGCACAGTCTCATGGTCCCGTCCTTCTTTTTCACAAACAAAACTGGTGCTCCCCAAGGAGATGAACACGGCCGAATAAATCCTTTTCCTGCCAAATCTTCTAATTGAGTTTTCAATTCCGCCAACTCGGCCGGCGCCATCCGATAAGGGGCTTTAGCTATCGGTGCCGTGTCGGGTTTCAAAGTAATGATAAAAGGGTTCTTCCTTGGCGGTGGTAACGTGGTCAAAGGTTCAAACACATCCTCAAATTCTCGAACCACCGGTATCTCTTCAATCTTCAACTTCTCCTCTTCCTCATCCTCAATCACTTTTATGGCTACTAGGTATACCTCACCACTTTCTAACTCTTTTACAACCCTAGCGGCTGCTATGAAAGATACCTCAGGGCTAGGTCTAATCCCTTGGTACACTATTTCCGGCCTCTGACTTTCTCTAAAGGTCACTCTTCCCTTTTCACAGTCTATCTGGGCCTTATACTTAGATAACCATTTCATACCAAGGATTACTTCAAAATGGTTCATAGGGGTCTCTAAGAGATTTACCTTAAAGATCCTATCACACACCTCCACAGGCACATCCACTATCATCTTTACCGATCTAAGGGCCTCAGTTACGGGGGTTTCTATGACCACATTTACTTCCTCAATCATAAAGGTTCCTCTAAACCGAGACGCTATCTCAGGAGTTACGAAACTATGGGTAGCTCCTGAATCGAACAAGACATGTGTGGGGTTCCCACCAACATGCAGTGTTCCTACCAGACCACCACAATATTATTCAATCATTTAATCATCACAGAACATGCATCACACAATAAGGGGGTTAGCGCCCATTACGGACCTGTTATAGGACCGCCTGGGTAAATAGGTATTTAAGGCTTTTATGATCAGTGAATACATGTACCTCTTCTCCATAAAGATATGATCTCCATATCTTTAAGGCAAACACCACTGCCGCCATCTCTAGGTCATGAGTAGGATAGTTCCCTTCGTGCTTTCGCAATTGCCTGGAAGAATATGCAATCACCTTCTCGTCTTGCACTAGAACACATCCCAAGCCAATCCTCGAGGCATCTGTGTAAACTGAGTAAGGCTTGCCAGGCTCTGGTAGCGTCAGAATTGGTGCCTTCATCAATGCCGTCTTAAGTTTGGTGAATGCTTCCTCAGCTTTTGAGTTCCACACGAATGGTACATCCTTTCCGGTCAGTCTAGTTAAGGGTTTCGCAATGGAGGAGAAGCCTTTAACAAACTTCCGGTAATATCCGGCCAACCCGAGGAAACCTCGTACTTCCGTAACAGATGCAGGTTGCGGCCAGTCTTGAATCGCTGATATCTTTTCTGGGTCAACGGTAACTCCTTGCTCCGAGACTCGGTGTCCAAGAAATCCGATCTCCCTCTTCCAAAACCGGCATTTACTGAACTTAGCGTATAGCTTTTGAATTCTTAACCTTTCTAGGACATTCCGTAAATGTACCACCATTTGTAACACCCCCGAACCGGACTAGGAAGGATTGGACAAACAACAATCAAACAAGAACATGCTCGGCCAACCACAACCCTAAACCGATCCGCAGCTGTCACAAGTCGGGGTTAACTAGCAGATCAGTTCATTCGAGGACGAATCCGAAAACAGAACTGTTCCGAAAGCTAGCTCCCATACCTCTCGACCTTAGCCTAAGGCTTTTCAACCCTACTTCGGTCTCGAGTTGTGTTAGCCCGGACAAGGACTAATATCATTCAAGCCAGTCAAAGTTCACAAAACATTTCCTTTATTCATTCTTTAAACATCTAAAACAGAGTTTTACAAACTGAAATCGAACAGCGGCCGCACTTTAAGATCCAAAAGGTCGGAAAACTTAACATACTTTCTTACAATGAGTCTTTTGCAAAAAGCCAAGCAAACTACTTCCAGTAGTCCTACGTTCCGCCACTCAATCTACAAGCTACTCAAGGGTTACCTGCAAAGGGGTAAAAAAAAGGGGTGAGTAATCGGGGAGATTACTAAGTGAGTCCGAGACCAAAACAATTCCCAACCCAAACCTAAACAAGCAAGCAACGAGAATATCAATCAATCATGCAAATAACTTAAGCGAAGCAATTTAAAACACACAGCCAACACCACAGTCCTCCACACACATGCCGTATCCCTCCCCGTGAACTACTCCAGCACTTGTTATCACAAAGACAAACAAGTCGGCACTTCACCACATCAAAACCGAACACCGGCAAATGACTCAGTGTATTTCGGCCAGATCCGTCTCACTACGGACACCATCTTATACCCCGTCAGGTACACTCGGCCCTAGGCTGCAATCCCGTCTCTCCGAGTCTTCCCTTCCACCTCTCAGTACAGTCGATACCGTGGAAGAGGTCTATGGGGGATACATACCAACCACCACACAACCACCTCATCACACCATCACAACACCACACACAACACCACCACTTACACTCCACAACAACCACATCCTGCAATACACGTTAGTTCAACAATTCCGGATCCAGAATGACATAACCCAAAGTGCATCGCGGCACCCAGAGTTACATCACGCCGATCCTCATGCAATACTCAATCATGCAATCTCAACAATAGACCAACCACCACACATGCATAAATAATCACATCATCAAGCATCCAACGCACGATGAGAAATTCCATAGACGGTCAGATCCATGGTACAACGCTTTCACGCGTAGCATAGAACATGATCGGCGATGGGCGACTAAGGTCGGAGACTCACCTTAACCGAAGACTTCTGATCTCTACCAACTTCTATCCACGATCTAAGCTTCCTATGGCTCACTCAAACACGAACTTATTCTCTCTCTAACCTTATAAGTTATATCTCTCTTGGTTTATGGTTTATGAAGGAATTTGTGAATGAGGATAACTGAAGAGGTCTGGGGGTATTTATACCCATTCCGGAGCTTGACACCTCCTGTTCTTCCAAGCAAAACGCGTGGGTAGTGGGTCCCTGACTGACCTTCCTTGACCTTTCTCGGTATTGCCTGTTTTTCGAGCTTCGAACAGCTTATGTCATAAAACCCGCGTCTGCCGTCCAAAGTGCGATCTGATTTTTTCCAAATGCTCTTTCAGATGTCCTTAGAATCTCCACAAAGTTTCACTCCATTTGGCCGGGTGATGCATCTCCTATGACCAAATCTTCTCGGCTTATCGCATCTCGGAGTTCCTTAGTATTTGCATCATAACTTCTGCGGCTACCGTCCAAAAAGAGACCTTTTTCTTTTAACATACTCCTCCTGGTGTCCTTAGTATCTCCACAAAATTTCACCTCATTTGGATGGGTGACGCACCTCCTTTTACAAAATCTTCTGGTCTTATCTCATCTCGGACCTTCTTGGTGTTTTCTTCATAACATCTGCGTCAACCGTCCAAAACTGGATTTTCTTAGCTCAACGCTTCCTCTGCGTGTACTTAAGAGCTCTACAAAATCTTAGAATGTTTTGACGGGCGACGCACAATCTGTGAATTATTTCGCTCGTAGTGTCCTTTCTCAGATCTATCGGCTTCTCCGATTTTTATCCTCCTCAGGGGAATTTTCCTTGAGCTGAATCTTTTTGTAGAAGCTTCATAAATGTCTTGGTCACCGTCGAGAAAATTCCAGGAATTTTTAAAATTGTCTACACCATCCTTCTGAATTTATTTCTGACTCAGGGTATTTTCTGCTCCATACCGGGGTATTATATTCTCCCCCCCTTAACAGAATTCGTCCCAAAATTCTTAAGGCTGAGATGGTTCTCCCAGTTCCATCACTGTATCTGATTGGAAGAATTCTGGGTACTGCCCCTTGAATCTTTCTTCATCTTCCCAGGTGATTACTACTCCGTTCTTCCGTCCCCAGAAGACTTGCAACTGCGGGATCTCTCGGTTCTTTAGCTTTCAAATTCTCCTTAATCCGATCTTGATAGGTTCTTCGGGATATGTTAGATCCGTCTGAAGATCTTCTACTCTTTCGGGCTCAATTGCGTCTGGGTCTCGCACATGCCTCCGGAGCATTGACACATGAAAGATAGGATGCATATTCATATCCGATGGCAGTTCCAACCGATAGGCTACCTCGCCGACTCTTCCTTTTATCCGGTACGAACCTATGTACCGTACCACCAGCTTGCCAATCTTTCCAAATCGATCTTTCCCGTTCTGTGTCGATACCTTCAAATACACAAATTCTCCAACCTGAAATATTACCTCTCTTCCTCCTTGGTCCGCATACTTCTTCTGTCTATCTTGAGCTTTCTTCATGTTGATATGAACGATTCATAATTTCTCCGTGGTCTCATCCACTATCTGTGGTCCAAATACTCTTCTCTCACCAACTCCAGTCCAACAGAGCGGTGTTCGACAAGGCCTCCCGTACAACGCCTCATACGGAGACATCTTGATGCTAGCATGATAGCTGTTGTTGTAGGAGGATTCTATCAAGGGTAGATAATCCTCCCATACACCTTCCCAATCGAGGATACATAATCTGAGGAGATCTTCCAACGTCCGGATTGTCCTCTCGGTCTCTCCGTCCGTCTCGGGATGAAAAGCTGTACTGATATGTTTCTCGGTTCCCAAAGCACCTTGCAAAGCTCTCCAGAATGCTGCCGTGAATCTCGGGTCTCTATCCAAAACAATGTTCGTGGGTACTCCGTGCAGCTTTACGATCTGATTCACGTACTGATTAGCTAAGACTTCCACCTTGTCAGTATCCCTTATAGCCAATAGGTGCGCTGCCTTAGTCAATCGATCAACAATTACCCATACAGCATTATTCATTCGCCCTTTGGAAACTGGCAATCCCACAATAAGATCCATAGATATGGAATCCCATTTCCACTCCGGTATTGGTAAGCTCTGTAATAATCCTCCTGGTACCTGGTGTTCGGCTTTGACTTCCTGACACACTTGACATTGAGCAACTTGCTTGGCAACGGATCGTTTCATTCCGGGCCAATGATAATATCGTTGGATGTCTCGGTACATCTTGGTGCTTCCGGGGTGAATGCTGTAGAGTGAACGGTGTGCCATCCGTAAAATTTCTCCTCTTAGTCCTCAATATCGTAGTCCGCAATAAACTCCATCCATCGTCGTTGTCATAGATTGAGGTCCGCCTGGGTAAATAGGTATTTAAGGCTTTTATGATCAGTGGATACATGTACCTCTTCTCTATAAAGATATGATCTCCATATCTTTATGGCAAACACCACAGCCACCATCTCTAGGTCATGAGTAGGATAGTTCCCTTCGTGCTTTCGCATTTGCCTGGAAGCATATGCTATCACCTTCTCGTCTTGCATTAGAACACATCCCAAGCCAATCCTCGAGGCATCTGTAAACTGAGTAAGGCTTGCCAGGCTCTGGTAGCGTCAGAATTGGTGCCGTCATCAATGTCGTCTTAAGTTTGGTGAATGCTTCCTCAGCTTCTGAGTTCCACATGAATGGTACATCCTTTCCTGTCAGTCTAGTTAAGGGTTTCGCAATGGAGGAGAATCCTTTAACAAACTTCTGGTAATATCCGGCCAACCCAAGGAAACTTCGTACTTCCGCAACAGATGCGGGTTGCGGCTAGTCTTGAATCGCTAATATCTTTTCTGGGTCAACGGTAACTCCTTGCTCCGAGACTCGGTGTCAAAGAAATCAGATCTCCCTCTTCCAAAACCGGCATTTACTGAACTTAGCGTATAGCTTTTGAGTTCTTAACCTTTCTAGGACATTCCGTAAATGTACCACCATCTGTAACACCCCCGAACCGGACTAGGAAGGATTGGACAAACAACAATCAAACAAGAACATGCTCGGCCAACGACAACCCTAAACCGATCCACAGATGTCACAAGTCGGGTTTAACTAGCAGATCAGTTCATTCCAGGACGAATCCGAAAACAGAACTGTTCCGAAAGCTAACTCCGATACCTCTCGACCTTAGCCTAAGGCTTTTCAACCCGTACTTCAGTCTCGAGTTGTGTTAGCCCGGACAAGGATTAATATCATTCAACCCAGTCAAAGTTCACAAAACATTTCCTTTATTCATTCTTTACACATCTAAAACAGAGTTTTACAAACTGAAATCTAATAGCGGCCGCACTTTAAGATCCAAAAGGTCGGAAAACTTAACATACTTTCTTACAATGAGTCTTTTGCAAAAATCCAAGCAAACTACTTCCGGTAGTCCTACGTTCCGCCACTCAGTCTACAAGCTACTCAAGGGTTACCTGCAAAGGGGTAAAAAAAAGAGGTGAGTAATCGGGGAGATTACTCAGTGAGTCCGAGACCAAAACAATTCCCAACCCAAACCCAAACAAGCAAGCAACGAGAATATCAATCAATCATGCAAATAACTTAAGCGAAGCAATTTAAAACACACAACCAACACCACAGTCCTCCACACACATGCCGTATCCCTCCCTGTGAACTACTCCAGCACTTGTTATCACAAAGACAAACAAGTCGGAACTTCACCACACCAAAAATGAACACCGGAAAATGACTCAGTGTATTTCGGCCGGCTCCGTCTCACATACCCCGTCAGGTACACTCGGCCCTAGTCTGCAATCTCGTCTCTCCGAGTCTTCCCTTCCACCTCTCAGTATATTCGATACCGTGGAAGAGGTCTATGGGGGATACGGACCTACCACTACACAACCACCTCATCACACCATCACAACACCACACAAAGCACCACCACTTACACTCCACAACAACCATATCCTGCAATACATGTTAGTTCAACAATTCCGGATCCAGAATGACATAACCCAAAGAGCATCGCGACACCCAGAGTTACATCATGCCGATCCTCATGCAACACTCAATCATGCAATCTCAACAATAGACCAACCACCACACATGCATAAATAATCACATCATCAAACATCCAACGCACGATGAGAAATTTCCATCGACGGTCAGATCCATGGTACAACGCTTTCACGCGTAGCATAGAACATGATCGGCGATAGGCGACTAAAGTCGGAGACTCACCTCAACTGAAGACTTCTGATCTCTACCAACTTTTATCCACGATCTAAGCTTCCTATGGCTCACTCAGACACTAACTTATTTTCTCTCTTTAACCTTATAAGTTTTATCTCTCTTGGTTTATGGTTTATGAAGGAATTTGTGAATGAGGACAACTGAAGACGTCTGGGGGTATTTATACCCATTCAGGAGCTTGACACCTCCTGTTCTGCCAAGCAAAACGCGTGGGTAGTGGGTCCCTGACTGACCGTCCTTGACTTTTCTCGGTATTGCCTGTTGTTCGAGCTTCGAACGGCTTATGTCATAAAAACCGCGTCCGCCGTCCAAAATGCGATCTGATTTTTTGTAAATGCTCTTTCAGATGTCCTTAGAATCTCCACAAAGTTTCACTCCATTTGGCCAGGTGACGCATCTCCTATGACCAAACTTCTCGGCTTATCACATCTCGGAGTTCCTTAGTATTTGCATCATAACTTCTGCGGCTGCCGTCCAAAAAGAGACCTGTTTCTTTTAAAATACTCCTCCAGGAGTCCTTAGTATCTCCACAAAAATGCACCTCATTTGGATGGGTGACTCACCTCCTTTGACAAACTCTTCTGGCCTTATCTCATCTCGGACCTTCTTGGTGTTTTCTTCATAACATCTGCGTCAACCGTCCACAACTGGATTTTCTTAGCTCATATGCTTCCTATGCGTGTACTTAATGTTTTTACGGGTGACACACAATCTGTGAATGTTTTTACGGGCGACGCACAATCTGTGAATTATTTCGCTCGGAGTGTCCTTTCTCAGATCTATCGGTTTCTCCGATTTTTATTCTCCTCAGGGGAATTTTCCTTGAGCTGAATATTTCTGAAAAAGCTTCATAAATGTCTTGGTCACCGTCGAGAAAATTCCCGGAATTTTTAAAATTGTCTACACCATCCTTCCGAATTTATTTCTGACTCAGGGTATTTTCTGCTCCATACCGGGGTATTACATTCTCCCCCCTTAAGGCTGAGACGGTTCTGCCAGTTACATCACTGTATCTGATTGGAAGAATTCTGGGTACTGCCCCTTGAATCTTTCTTCATCTTCCCAGGTGATTACTACTCTGTTCTTCCGTCCCCAGAAGACTTGCAACTGCAGGATCTCTCGGTTCTTTAGCTTTCAAATTCTCCTTAATCCGATCTTGATAGGTTCTTCGGGATATGTTAGATCCATCTGAAGATCTTCTACTCTGTCGAGCTCAATTGCATCTGGGTCTCGCACATGCCTCCGGAGCATTGACACGTGAAAGACAGGATGCATATTCATATCCGATGGCAGTTCCAACCGATAGGCTACCTCGCCGACTCTTACTTTGATCCGGTACCGACCTATGTACCGTACCGCCAGCTTGCCAATCTTTCCAAATCGATCTTTCCCTTTCTGTGCCGATACCTTCAAATACACAAATTCTCCAACCTGAAATGTTACCTCTCTTCGTCCTTGGTCCGCATACTTCTTCTGCCTATCTTGAGCTTTCTTCATGTTGATATGAACGATTCGTACTTTCTCCGTGGTCTCATCCACTACCCACGCCTGATCACTAAAGTTGCAATAGGTAGCAAAGCATTGAAGCTTCACGAATTCGGCTTAGTATTCTCGAACATTCTTGTCTCCTTGTTCCTATGACCAAATCTTCTCGGCTTATCGCATCTCGGAGTTCCTTAGTATTTGCATCATAACTTCTGCTGCTCTCGTCCAAAAAGAGACCTGTTCTTTTAAAATACTCCTCCAGGTGTCCTTAGTATCTCCACAAAATTTCACCTTATTTGGATGGGTGACGCACCTCCTTTGACAAAATCTTCTGGCCTTATCTCATCTCGGACCTTCTTGGTGTTTTCTTCATAACAACTGCGTCAACCGTCCAAAACTGGATTTTCTTAGCTCATGCGCTTCCTCTGTGTGTCCTTAAGATCTCTACAATATCTTATAATGTTTTGACGGGCGATGCACCATCTGTGAATTATTTCGCTCGGAGTGTCCTTTCTCAGATCTACCGGCTTCTCCGACTTTTATCCTCCTCAGGGGAATTTTCCTTGAGGTGAATCTTTTTCTAAAAGCTTCATAAATGTCTTGGGCACCGTCGAGAAAATTCCCGGAAGTTTGAAAATTGTCTACACCATCCTTCTGAATTTATTTCTGACTCAGTGTATTTTCTGCTCCATACCGGAGTATTACATTCTCCCCCCCTAACAGAATTTGTCCTCGAATTTTTAAGGCTGAGACGGTTCTGCCAGTTCCATCACTGTATCTGATTGGAAGAATTCTGGGTACTGCCCCTTGAATCTTTCTTCATCTTTCCAGGTGATTACTACTCTGTTCTTCCGTCCCCAGAAGACTTGCAACTGCAGGATCTCTCGGTTCTTTAGCTTTCGAATTCTCCTTAATCCGATCTTGATAGGTCCTTCGTGATATGTTAGATCCGTCTGAAGATCTTCTACTCTTTCGGGTTCAATTGCTTCTGGGTCTCACACATGCCTCCAGAGCATTGACACGTGAAAGACAGGATGCATATTCATATCCTATGGCAGTTCCAACCGATTGGCTACCTCGCCGACTCTTCCTTTGATCCGGTACGGACCTATGTACCGTACCGCCAGCTTGCCAATCTTTCCAAATCTGTCTTTTCCTTTCTGCGCCGATACCTTCAAATACACAAATTCTCCAACTTGAAATGTTACCTCTCTTCGTCCTTGGTCCGCATACTTCTTCTGTCTATCTTGAGCTTTCTTCATGTTGATCTGAACGATTCGTAATTTCTTTGTGGTCTCATCCACTATCTGTGGTCCAAATACCCTTCTCTCCCCAACTTCAGTCCAACAGAGCGGTGTTCGACAAGGCCTTCCGTACAACGCCTCATGTGGAGACATCATGATGCTAACATGATAGCTGTTGTTGTAGGAGAATTCAATCAAAGGCAGATAATCCTCCCATACACCTCCCGAATCGAGGATACATAATCTGAGCAGATCTTCCAACGTCCGGATTGTCCGTCCGTCTCAGGATGAAAATATGTACTGATATGTAGCTCGGTTCCCAAAGCACCTTGCAAAGCTCTCCAGAATCCTGCCGTGAATCTCAGGTCTCCATCCGAAACAATGTTCATGGGTACTCCGTGCAGCTTTACGATCTGATTCACGTACTGATTAGCTAAGACTTCCACCTTGTGAGTATCCCTTATAGCCAATAAGTGCGCTGGCTTAGTCAATCGATCAACAATTACTCATACAGCATTATTCATTTGCCCTTTGGAAACTGGTAATCCCACAATAAGATCCATAGATATGGAATCCCATTTCCACTCCGGTATTGGTAAGCTCTGTAATAATCCTCCTGGTACATGCTGTTCAGCTTTGACTTGCTGACACACTCGACATTGAGCAACTTGCTTGGCAACGGATCGTTTCATTCCGGGCCAATGATAATATCGTCGGATGTCTCGGTACATCTTGGTGCTTCCGGGGTGAATGATGTAGAGTGAACGGTGTGCCATCCGTAAAATTTCTCCTCTTAGTCCTCCTCCTTCTGGAATCCTGATTCTTCCCTTAAGCAACAGAATTCCATCCTCGGCTAAGTGATATCCACTTGGATCGGCCTCCTCCGATTCTTTGACTTTCTTAACGATCTTTAAAATCTTCTCGTCCTTCTCTTGTTCTTCACGAATTCGCTGAATCAACCCAACTTGTCTTACTGCCTGTAAACCCAACGGCTCACTAGATTCTCCCTCTAACGCAGCCAAACTTACTCGCTTCATTTCTTGGTTCAAAGTCTCCATTTCTTTCTCCATACTTACATCCGTCCTCCTTCTACTTAATGCATCGGCAACTGCATTGGCTCTGCCTGGGTAGTACTGGATCTTGATATCGTAATCCGCAATGAACTTCATCCATCGTCGTTGTCGTAGATTGAGGTCCGCCTGGGTAAATAGGTATTTAAGGCTTTTAAGATCAGTGAATACTTGTACCTCCTCTCCATAAAGATATGATCTCCATATCTTAAAGCAAACACCACTGCCGCCATCTCTAGGTCATGAGTAGGATAGTTCCCTTCGTGCTTTCGCAATTGCCTTGAAGCATATGCTATCACCTTCTCGTCTTGCATTAGAACACATCCCAAGCCAATCCTCGAGACATCTGTGTAAACTGAGTAAGGCGTGCCAGGCTCTGGTAGCGTCAGAATTGGTGCCGTCATCAATGTCGTTTTAAGTTTGGTGAATGCTTCCTCAGCTTTTGAGTTTCACACGAATGGTACATCCTTTCCGGTCAATCTATTTTAGGGTTTCGCAATGGAGGAGAAGCCTTTAACAAACTTCCGATAATATCCGGCCAACCCGAGGAAACTTCGTACTTCCGTAACAGATGCGGGTTGCGGCCAGTCTTGAATTGCTGATATCTTTTCTGGGTCAACGGTAACTCCGTGCTCCGAGAGTCGGTGTCCAAGAAATCCGATCTCCCTCTTCCAAAACTGGCATTTACTGAACTTAGCGTATAGCTTTTGAGTTCTTAACCTTTCTAGGACTTTCCGTAAACGTACCTCATGTTCTTCCTTTGTCCGGGAATAGATGAGAATGTCATCAATTTAGATGATCACGAACCTATCCAGGAAATCGTGAAACACCTCATTCATCAGCCGCATGACTACCGCTGGTGCGTTCGTCAAGCCAAACGGCATCACCACGTATTCGTATTGGCCATACCGGGTGTTGAACGCAGTTTTCTCCACATCTCCTTCATTGATAGCGATATGATGGTAGCCCGAGGCCAGATCTATCTTAGTGAACCAACTTGCTCCTTGAAGTTGATCCAACAATTCGTCAATTCTTGGCAACGGGTACTTGTCCTTGACCGTCACATTATTAATTCCTCGGTAGTTGATGCACAGTCTCATGGTCCCGTCCTTCTTTTTCACAAACAAAACTGGTGCTCCCCAAGGAGACGAACTCGGCCGAATAAATCCTTTTCCGGCCAAATCTTCTAACTGAGTTTTCAATTCCGCCAACTCGGCCGGCGCCATACGATAAGGGGCTTTAGCTATCGGTGCCGTGTCGGGTTTCAAAGTAATGGTAAAAGGGTTCTTCCTTGGCGGTGGTAACGTGGTCAAAGGTTCAAACACATCCGCAAATTCTCGAACCACCGGGATCTCTTCAATCTTCAACTCCTCCTCTTCCTCATCCTTAATCACTCTTATGGCTACTAGGTATACCTCACCACTTGCTAACTCTTTTACAACCCTAGTGGCTGCTATAAAAGATACCACATGGCTAGGTCTAATCCCTTGGTACACTATTTCTGGCCTCTGACTTTCTCTAAAGGTCACTCTTCCCTTTTCACAGTCTATCTGGGCCTTATACTTACATAACCATTCCATACCAAGGATTACTTCAAAATGGTTCATAGGGGTCTCTAAGAGATTTTCCTTAAAGATCCTATCACACACCTCCACAGGCACATCCACTATCATCTTTACCGATCTAAGGGCCTCAGTTACGGGGGTTTCTATGACCACATTTACTTCCTCAATCATAAAGGTTCCTCTAAACCGAGACGCTATCTCAGGAGTTACGAAACTATAGGTAGCTCCTGAATCGAACAAGACATGTGTGGGGTTCCAACCAACATGCAGTGTTCCTACCAGACCACCACAATACTATTCAATCATTCAATCATCACAGAACATGCATCACACTATAAGGGGGTTAGCGCCCATTACGTACCTGTTATAGGACCGTTGGATGGTCCTGCAGAATCAAATGCCACTCCTTCAAGCGCGTAGACTCTGCCTGTTGTGGCTTGGCGCTTGGCTGGGGGAGGTCCAATTGCCAGTCGAGTGGGTGGTGCAGGAAGACTTCCTCTTTGCATGCAGTTCATCGCAGAATGACCTTTCTCTCCACATTTGAAACATACAACAGGGGTGGACATCGGGTTAGGAGTAGTTATTGGGTTACGGGTATTCGGAAAGTTTCGTGACATATGTCCCTCTCCTCCACAAGTAAAGCAAAACCTGGGGTAACTCGGTCCTCCTTGTCCACCGGTCCTCCAACCACGATACTGACTAATATTCCTTCCTCCGCGAAATCCTCCGCGGTTCGCCCTTGGAGCTGAATTCAAACCATGATCGCTCACTCCTCTCTTCTTGTTTCTTGCCATCTTTTCTTGATTCAAATAAGTCTCTACATTCACAGCCTTCTCTATTGCTTCATGGGGGTTTGTGTAAGTTACTGATTGTAGACGGCTGCTTATCTCCGGGTTCAAACCTTGCTTGAATTGACGTGCTAAGGCCTGATCACTAAAGTTGCAATAGGTAGCAAAGCGTTGAAGCTTCATGAACTCGGCTTCGTGTTCTCGAATATTATTGTCTCCTTGTTCCAAACGCAAAAACTTCTGAGTCAAACGGTCTCGGGCTTCAGGTGGAAAGTATTTCTGTTCAAATTCTTCCCTAAACTTTTTCCACGTATTGATCGCATAACCGGTCTGGCAATCAATACTATTCCACCATCCTAATGCCTCCTTCTCTAAATAGTATACCCCTATATCCTTCTGAAACTCTTCAGGGCACCTTGTCGCAGCGAAATTCTTCTCAAGACACCTTAACCATGCGTCTGCCTCGTACGAGTCCGGTTTTCCTCCATACTTGTAGGTTCCCAGAGTTTTCATAGTAGTCACGATCTTTAAGTAGTTTGGAGTCTAAGTCCTTTCTGGCTCAGGATTCGGTGCGGCCCGATCCATAATTACTTTGGAGAGTAATTCATGAACCATTCTCAAGGTAGGGTCAGCTCGCCTTTGCCTACCATGCTCTGATACCACCATTTGTAACACCCCCGAACCGGACTAGGAAGGATTGGACAAACAACAATCAAACAAGAACATGTGTGGCCAACCACAACCCTAAACCGATCCGCAGATGTCACAAGTCGGGGTTAACTAGCAGATCAGTTCATTCCAGGACGAATCCGAAAACAGAACTGTTCTGAAAGCTAACTCCGATACCTCTCGACCTTAGCCTAAGGCTTTTCAACCCGTACTTAGGTCTCGAGATGTGTTAGCCCGAACAAGGACTAATATCATTCAAGCCAGTCAAAGTTCACAAAACATTTCCTTTATTCATTCTTTAAACATCTAAAACAGAGTTTTACAAACTGAAATCGAACAGCGGCCGCACTTTAAGATCCAAAAAGTCGGAAAACTTAACATACTTTCTTACAATCAGTCTTTTGCAAAAAGCCAAGCAAACTACTTCCGGTAGTCATACGTTCCACCACTCAATCTACAAGCTACTCAAGGGTTACCTGCAAAGAG
Source organism: Isatis tinctoria (assembly GCA_010577795.1). Classification (NCBI taxonomy): domain Eukaryota; kingdom Viridiplantae; phylum Streptophyta; class Magnoliopsida; order Brassicales; family Brassicaceae; genus Isatis; species Isatis tinctoria. Next base: position 10,617,066 of record CM021248.1, on the reverse strand, counting down.
GTAGAAAAAAGGGGTGAGTAATCGGGGAGATTACTCAGTGAGTCCGAGACCAAAACAATTCCAAACCCAAACCCAAACAAGCAAGCAACGAGAATATCAATCAATCATGCAAAGAGCTTAAAGCAAAGCAATTTAAAAGACACAACCAACACCACAGTCCTCCACACACATGCCGTATCCCTCCCCGTGAACTACTCCAGCACTTGTTATCACAAAGACAAACAAGTCGGAACTTCACCACACCAAAACCGAACACCGGCAAATGACTCAGTGTATTTTCGGCCGGCTCCGTCTCACTACGTACACCGTCTCATACCCCGTCGGGTACACTCGGCCGTAGACTGCAATCCCGTCTCTCCGAGTCTTCCCTTCCACCTCTCAGTACATTTGATACCGTGGAAGAGGTCTATGGGGATACGGACCTACCACCACATAACCACCTCATCACACCATCACAACACCACACACAACACCACCACTTACACTCCACAACAACCACATCCTGCAATACGCGTTAGTTCAACAATTCCTGATCCAGAATGACATAACCCAAAGCGCATCGCGGCACGCAGAGTTACATCATGCTGATCATCATGCAACACTCAATCATGCAATCTCAACAATAGACCAACCACCACACATGCATAAATAATCACATCATCAAGCATCCAACGCACGATGAGAAATTCCATCGATGGTCAGATCCATGGTACAACGCTTTCATGCGTAGCATAGAACATGATCGACGATGGGCTACTAAGGTCGGAGACTCACCTTAACCGAAGACTTCTGAACTTTACCAACTTCTATCCACGATCTAAACTTCCCATGGCTCACTCACACACTAACTTATTGTAGAAACTTCATAAATGTCTTGGGCTTCTCCGATTTTTATCCTCCTCAGGTGAATTTTCCTTGAGCTGAATCTTCTTGTAGAAACGAAAATTCATAAATGTCTTGGGCATCATCGAGAAAATTCCTGGAATTTTGAAAATTGTCTACACCATCCTTCCGAATTTATTTCTGACTCAGGGTATTTTCTGCTCCATACCTGGGTTTTACATTCGGCCCTAGGCTGCAATCCCGTCTCTCCGAGTCTTCCCTTCCACCTCTCAGTACATTCGATACCGTGGAAGAGGTCTATGGGGGATACGGACCTACCACCACACAACCATCTCATCACACCATCACAATACCACGCACAACACCACCACTTACACTCTACAGCAACCACATCCTGCAATACACGTCAGTTCAACAATTCCGGATCCAGGATGATATAACCGAAAGCGCACTGCGGCACCCAGAGTTACATCTTGCTGGTCCTCATGCAACACTCAATCATGCAATCACAACAACAAACAACAATCACGCATGCATAAATAATCATACCATCAAGCATTCAACGCACAATAAGAAATTCCATCGACGGTCAGATCTATGGTACAACGCTTTCACGCATAGCATAGAACATGATCGGCGATGGGCTACTAAGGTCGGAGACTCACCTTAACCGAAGACTTCTGATCTCTACCAACTTCTATCCACGATTTAAGCTTCCTATGGCTCACGCACACACTAACTTATTCTCTCTCTCTGAAGGAATTTGTACAGGTTTTAATCATATTAAAACAGCCCTAACAACAAATCCTAAGCCACGGATCATGTGTCAATTGAATCTATATCAGAGCTCGAGTATACCTGGAGATTAAGCAGCGGAAGATGTCAGGTAATCGAGATCGGGAAGCGCCTCAAGTGCTGCGCCTCTACAGAAGTCCACACGCACACAAACTGGACGACAGGGATGCTGGTGCCTTCGGGAACGATTCGCCTTGGGTTCTCTCTGCGTTTCTGTGACGGCCAGGAACTTCTGATATGTTTCAAGTCGTGCCTTATATCATATATATAGGTGACTTGACGAAACCTTGTTGACCGATGGACCAAACCGACTTGACTTCAATTAAATCAAAACCCGGTTCTCGATCTCGAGTGGTGTCGATCGACACTCACCTTTGGTGTCGATCGACACCCTCACAGAAACTTGATATCGACGTATATCTTATATACATTGATCATGATCAATACTCTAATGATCAAACCCAATTCATATTATCCAGTTTGCTTAGGTGAGTGACCCCATAGGATCATATGATAATGGTAATGAGTTCATAACTCATAAGTTATAAGCGGCTACTAGCAAAACATTATAACCGTCCAATATCATATGATTGTCTCATCTCGACATCATGACTCATATGAACCGTCCAATTTCAGGACATTCCCTTCAGTCTCCCACTTGTACTGAAATCAACTATTCCCATAATCCCTTTGTCTCTATATCTCGATCTGGCATAAGGCAAGAACTCGTGTCATCCTTAATCAACCAAATCATGTTTATCGAACTCCGATATATACTGATGAAAGACAAACGATTGACATTCAATCCGTTTGAGCGCGGCCACGCATTTCCAGTATCAAATCTTCGATAGGCCCAGAGATATCTATCTCCCGTTATATTGGAGGGACAAATTCAATCTTGTTTCATCCTTGTTTCCTACATACCTCATTATGTGTCCAATCAATGCCTTTATAGTCACCAGTTACGGCTGACGTTTGACAGAGTCAAAACATACCAATTCATATGTAAGAAAACATGATGAACTCAGGTATACTATATAGTCATAATGAGAAACTCTTATGACACTCATATAACAGTCTTGTAGAGTTCTCATTAGCGGGTCAGGTCCGACCATGTGTTCTCTAACACATATCTATGTGATTGACTTTAATACTCCTATTAATGACTCCATGAAACTTAGTCATCAGTCACCTCACATACTAGTCTCACGCGGTTATTAATGTCAAATTTTAATAACCTCGACTATGGACACAAATAATTTATGTCATCTATCACTTATAGAGTTTCATGATCAAATCACTTATTTGATGATCTATAAGAATGCCATAAATTACCTTTGGACTATTATTTAATAACACCATTAAATAATACTGAAACAATTTCATTAAATAAAACATAACCAAATGTATGTTTACATGAACACCAAAACATAAATGTGATAACTCCCACTAAAAACAAGATTACTGCTTAAGGAATCTAATGCCTATAGCAGCTGCATGACTCTCATGCTTCGGTCGTGGGAGTGGCTTCGTCAAAGGGTCATCAACGTTCTCGTCTGTCGGAACTCTGCTGATCTTGACATCACCTCTCTCAATGATATCACGAATCAGATGATATCTCCTCTCAATGTGCTTGGATTTCTGGTGTGATCTGGGCTCCTTAGCCTGAGCTATGGCTCCATTGTTGTCACAAAACAATGCCACAGGCTCAGAAATGCTAGGAATCACACCAAGTTCAATGATGAACTTCCTAATCCAAACAGCCTCCTTTGCCGCTTCAGAAGCAGAGATGTATTCAGCCTCGGTCGTTGAATCCGCCACGGTGCTCTGCTTGGAACTCTTCCAACTAACTGCACCTCCGTTCAGACAGAATACGTAACCAGATTGAGATCGGAAATCGTCTTTATCTGTCTGAAAACTAGCGTCCGTATAACCACTCACTACAAGTTCATCACTTCTTCCGTACACTAAGAACTTATCCTTAGTATTTCTCAAATACTTCAGGATTGTCTTGATGGCAGTCCAGTGACTCTCACCGGGATCCGACTGGTATCGACTCGTCATGCTTAACGCACAAGCAACATCTGGACGAGTGCAAAGCATGGCATACATAATAGATCCTACTCATGCGCTCTCGCTCAGCAGGTGTCGAAGGACACTGCTTCTTGCTCAGAGTAATGCCATGAGACATCGGAAGCAAGCCCTTCTTGGAATCATGCATGTTAAACCTGTGTAGAACCTTATCGATATAAGTGTCCTGGCACAGTCCAATCAGCCTCTTTGATCTATCTCTATAGATCCTTATTCCAAGAATATAGGCAGCTTCGCCCATGTCTTTCATCGAGAAACAACTTCCTAGCCAGTCCTTTACTGACTGAAGTAACGGAATATCATTTCCAATGAGAAGTATGTCGTCTACATACAGTACGAGAAATGCAACTACGCTCCCACTAGTCTTCTTGTAAACGCAAGGTTCCTCTTCATTTCTGATGAAGTTAAACTTTTTAACTGCTTCATCAAAACGAAGATTCCAACTCCGAGATGCTTGCTTCAATCCATAGATGGATTTATGAATCTTGCATACCTTCCCAGCAGCATTAGGATCAATGAAACCTGGAGGTTGTGTCATGTACACATCCTCTTTCCAGAATCCTGTTAAGGAAAGCTGTTTTCACATCCATTTGCCAAATCTCATAATCATGATGAGTGGCTGTTGCTAGGAGAATCCGAATAGATTTAAGCATAGCGACTGGGGAATAGGTTTCATCATAGTCAACACCTTGAACTTGTTTGAAACCTTTTGCCACCAACCTAGCTTTGTAAATCTGAACGTTTCCATCCACATCGATCTTCTTCTTGAAGACCCATTTACACTCAATGGCTTTTACACCATCAGGTAAGTCACCCAAAGTCCATATTCGGTTTTGTGACATGGAACCCATTTCGGATTCAGAGGCCTTAAGCCACTTTTCGGAGTCAGGGCCCATCATAGCTTCTTCGAAAGTTGCAGGTTCGTCACTGTCAATAATCAAGAGATCATGACAATTAGTCACAAGAAATCCATATCTCTCGGGGTAATCCTTTCGGATCTGCGAACTTCAGGCATCACAGGCTAGGACTCTACAACTCTTTGTAGATCCAGCCGCTGCTCTTCCTCGACAGGTTAAGCAGGCTCCTGTGATTCTCGAATTTCTTCGAGTTGTACTTTACTCCCACTGTTTTTCTTGGAAAGAAATTCTCTCTCAAGAAAAACACAGTTCTTAGCAACAAACACTTTGTTCTCGGAAGGGTTGTAAAAGTAGTAAGCCTTGGTTTCCTTAGGATAACCAATGAAGTAGCACTTATCAGATTTGGCTGCAAGCTTATCAGATATCAACCGCTTGACATAAGCTTCACAACCCCAAATTTTAAGAAAAGACAAACTTGGAACTTTTCCAGACCACATCTCATATGGCGTCTTTTCAACTGATTTTGATGGAACTCTGTTCAGCGTAAAGGCAGACGTTTCTAGAGCGTATCCCCAGAAGGATAATGGAAGATCTACTTGACTCATTATCGATCGAACCATATCTAATAAAGTCCGATTTCGCCTTTCAGACACACCGTTCCACTGAGGTGTTCCAGGAGGAGTGAGTTGTGAAACAATTCCACAACTACTCAGATGATCACTGAACTCTTGGCTTAAGTATTCACCTCCACGATCTGATCGAAGAGCTTTGATACTTTTGCCAAGTTGATTATGTACTTCATTCTGGAACTCCTTGAACTTTTCAAAGGATTATGATTTATGTCTCATTAAATAGACATAACCAAATCTACTGAAGTCATCAGTAAACGTGATGAAGTACTGAAAATTTCCTCTAGCACTAACACTAATTGGACCACATACATCGGTATGTATAAGGCCCAATAGGTCACCGGCCCTTTCATTAAATTTGTTGAAAGGGGCCTTTGTCATTTTGCCCAATAAGCAAGATTCACACTTCCCAAATGATTCAAAATCAAATGAGTCTAAAAGCCCATCATTATGAAGCTTCTGAATCCTTTTCTCATTAATGTGGCCCAAACGACAATGCCAGAGAAAAGTGGGGTTCGAGTCATTGGTTCTTAACCGTTTTGTACTTATGTTATAGACAGGCATTGATTGGTTAAGAATATAAAGCCCATTCTCTAATGGAGCGCTACCATAAAATATTTCATTACGATCAAAAGAACAACACTTGTTTCTGCTTATAGCAGGTACATAGTAGCAATTATTTAATTCTAAAACCAAGCCTGACGGCAGAGACAAATGATAAGTTCCTACGGCTAATGCAGCAACTCTTGCTCCATTCCCAACGAGCAGGTCTACTTGTCCCTTTTCCAGCGTTTTACTGTTGCTTAGACCCTGCATATTAGTACAAATATGAGCGCCACAGCCGGTATCCAACACCCAAGAGTTAGAACCTGAAGTAGTAACATTTACTTCTATAACATAGATACCTGGAGAAGTCGTCTCAAACGTCTTCTTTGAGTTCTTTAGATCTCCCAGATACTCTTTGCAATTTCTCTTCCAATGCCCAGACTTATTGCAGTAATGGCATTTGTCAGCATCATTAGGGCCGCGTTTGGGTTTGGAAGAGGCCTCAGGCTTGTCCTGATTCTCAATCTGGACTGCCTTGGCCTTTTTCCCTTGCCCTTAACAGGTTTCTTAAACCTTTTACCCCTTGTACCAAAAGTACATTAGGGGTGCCCTTCTTGATGTTTGGCTCAGCTGTCTTGAGCATGCCATGCAGTTCAGTCAAAGTCTTTGTCATGCTGTTCATGTTATAATTCATGATAAACTGATCAAAGCTTGATGGCAGCGACTGCAGAATGATGTCCGTAGCCAACTCTTGGCTAAGGGGACAATCCAGTTTCGCCAGGTTATCAATATAACCCAACATCTTGATGACATGTGGGCTAACTGGACCATCGTTTGGTAGCTTGCACTCAATGAGAGATTTAACCGTCTGGTATCTCTCAGTTCGTGCTTGCTCTTGAAACATACCTTTCAGGCTAGTGATCATCTCAATTGGCGACGCCACGTTCTCGTATTGCTTCTGCAAATCCGAGTTCATGGTAGCCAGCATGAGACAACTCACATCGACCACATCATTAGAATGCTTCTCCCAAGCATTCTTCTCAGCGTGTCTGGCATTGGGTTTTGGTTTCTCAAGGAGAGCCTTCTCAAGGACATATTCCTTTTTCTCCTGCTTGAGAACGATTCTCAAGTTCCGATACCATTCGAGGAAATTCGATCCATTTAACTTGTCCTTCTCAAGGACGGATCGAAGTGAGAATGTGTTTGAATGAGTGGAGGTAGACATAGCTGAAAATACACAAAAACGAGAGTTAGTTTCGATGTTCAAGAAATGAGAAATCTTAACAATTAAGAAACTCTCATTATATTCAAAACAATTTTCCTCAATTGAATATAACGATCCAAGATCCATATTTCACAAAAATTTGAGTGAGCTTTGGCCCATCTCCCAAACTTTAGCTATTTAGGTAATCAACCATTTGCTAATTATATCATATATAATTCTTGGTCTTGGATTGATGTCTTATATGGAATCCAATCCTATATCTCTGGGCCCAAAACTATTTTGATAACCCAGTTAAGCAAACCAATCTTTAAAGTCACGTAGTAACGATTACAACCTGCCTCACTCGTGTAATTGCGGACACCCTGCTTTGGCAGACCCATCACACCATGAAACGAGCCTTGACAGTTGACAAGATTGGGAAGATATCAAAAGCTTAATATTAGGTTGGAGGAACGGAACCTTAAATCTAGTTTATATCAATTATATATCCTAGAAATTTCAACTTGTTTTATACTTATAATTTCTCTTAAGTTAAATAAGCTAGGAACGCGGATTCTCAACTAATGTCGATCGACACCAGCTCAGTGTCGATCGACACAACTGGTTTGTCTTGACCGACAGATTCCGATCCGGTTTAATCGCGATGAACAATTTAACCGATTAAACCGATCGAACAAATCACAAAATCGACGGGTGTCGATCTACACTACATTAGTGTCGGTCGACACCAACCGTACCGGGTCAAATGCGATAATCGATTTATCGCTTGAACCGATCGCGATAACCTGGTTCAATCCAATTAAACCAATCGCGGTAAACCGATCGGTGTCGATCGACACCAGTGGTTTGAAGGGAAAAGATCGAAAGATCTTCACGCGAAACACGATCGGTGTCGATCGACACTCATTGGGTGACGATCGACACCCTTTCGCACAAACCCTAGATCGAACGATTTCAAGAGCAAAAAAATGATTTTAAACTTTAGCATGCAATCCTATATATCAGATATATCGATTTGAATTCATCTAATTCATTAACATGCTTCAGATTCAATAAAAAAACTAGGCTCTGATACGACTGAAGGAATTTGTACAGGTTTTAATCATATTAAAACAGCCCTAACAACAAATCCTAAGCCACGGATCATGTGTCAATTGAATCTATATCAGATCTCGAGTATACCTGGAGATTAAGCAGCGGAAGATGTCAGGTAATCGAGATCGTGAAGCGCCTCAGGTGCTGCGCCTCTACAGAAGTTCACACGCACACAAACTGGATGACAGGGATGCTAGTGCCTTCGCCAACGATTCACCTTGGGTTCTCTCTGCGTTTCTGTGACGGCCAGGAACTTCTGATATGTTTCAAGTCGTGCCTTATATCATATATATAGGTGACTTGACGAAACCTAGTTGACCGATGGACCAAACCGACTTGATTTCAATTAAATCAAAACCCGGTTCTCGATCCCGAGTGGTGTCGATCGACACTCACCTTTGTTGTCGATCGACACCCTCACAGAAACTTGATATCGACGTATATCTTATATACATTGATCATGATCATTACTCTAATGATCAAACCCAATTCATATTATCCAGTTTGCTTAGGTGTGTGACCCTATAGGATCATATGATAATGGTAATGAGTTCATAACTCATAAATTATAAGTGGCTTCTAGCAAAACATTATAACCGTCCAATATCATATGATTGTCTTATATCGACATCACGACTCTACTAGAGTAAATACAAGTATGATTTCAGGACATTCCCTTCACTCTCTAACCTTATAAGTTTTATCTCTCTTGGTTTATGGTTTATGAAGGAATTTGTGAATGAGGATAACTGAAGAGGTGTGGGGGTATTTATACCCATTCAGGAGCTTTGACACCTCCTGTGCTGCCAAGCAAAACGCGACTTTTCTCGGTATTGCCTGTTTTTCAAGCATCGAACGGCTTATGTCATAAAAACCGCGTCCGCCGTCCAAAATGCGATCTGATTTTTTCTAAATGCTCTTGCAGATATCCTTAGAATCTCCGCAAAGTTTCACTCCATTTGGCCGGGTGACGCATCTCCTATGACCAAATCTTCTCGGCTTATCGCATCTCGGAGTTCCTTAGTATTTGCATCTTAACTTCTGCGGCTGCCGTCCGATTTTTATCCTCCTCAGGGGAATTTTCCTTGAGCTGAAACATTTTGTAAAAGCTTCATAAATGTCTTGGGCACCATCGAGATAATTCCCGGAATTTTGAAAATTGTCTACACCATCCTTCCAAATTTATTTCTGACTCAGGGTATTTTCTGCTCCCTAACGGGGTACGGACTAGGAAGGATTGGACAAACAACAATCAAACAACAATCACAACCCTAAACCGATCCGCAGATGTCACAAGTCGGGATTAACTAGCAGATCAGTTAATTCCAGGACGAATCCGAAAACAGAACCGTTCCGAAAGCTAACTCTGATACCTCTCGACCTTAGCCTAAGGCTTTTCAACCCGTACTTCGGTCTCGAGTTGTGTTAGCCCGGACAAGGACTAATATCATTCAAGCCAGTCAAAGTTCAAAAAAAATTTCCTTTATTCATTCTTTAAACATCTAAAACAGAGTTTTACAAACTGAAATCGAACAGCGGCCGCACTTTAAGATCCAAAAGGTCGGAAAACTTAACATACTTTCTTACAATGAGTCTTGTGCAAAAAGCCAAGCAAACTACTTCGGGTAGTCCTACGTTCCGCCACTCAATCTACAAGCTACTCAAGGGTTACCTGCAAAGGGGTAGAAAAAAGGGGTGAGTAATCGGGGAGATTACTCAGTGAGTCCGAGACCAAAACAATTCCCAACCCGAACCCAAACAAGCAAGCAACGATAATATCAATCAATCATACAAAGAGCTTAAGCGAAGCAATTTAAAACACACAACCAACACCACAGTCCTCCACACACATGCCGTATCCCTGGCCTTGAAACACTCCAGCACTTGTTATCACAAAGACAAACAAGTCGGAACTTCACCACACCAAAACCGAACACTGGCAAATGACTCAGTGTAATTCAACCCGGCTCCGCCCATCCTCTTCCGGAAACCGTCTCAACATTACCCCGTCGGGTACACTCGGCCCTAGGCTGCAATCCCGTCTCTCCGAGTCTTCCCTTCCACCTCTCAGTACATTCGATACCGTGGAAGAGGTTTATGGGGGATACAAACCTACCACCACACAACCATCTCATCACACCATCACAATACCATGCACAACACCACCATTTACACTCCACAACAACAACATCCTGCAATACACGTTAGTTCAACAATTCCGGAGCCAGGATGACATAACCCAAAGCGCATTGCGGCACCCAGAGTTACATCACGCCGGTCCTCATGCAACACTCAATCATGCAATCACAACAACAACCAACCATCACGCATGCATAAATAATCACACCATCAAGCATTCAACGCACAATAAGAAATTCCATCGATGGTCAGATCTATTGTACAACGCTTTCATGCATAGCATAGAACATAATTGGTGATGGGATACTAAGGTCGGAGACTCACCTTAACCGAAGACTTCTGATCTCTACCAACTTCTATCCACGATATAAGCTTCCTATGGCTAACACACACACTAACTTATTTTCTCTCTCTTGGTTTATTGTCTAACCTTTTAGAAACTAACAAAGCTTGAAGGAAATTGTGAATGAGGATAACTGAAGAGGTCTGGGGGTATTTATACCCATTCAGGAGCTTGACACCTTCTGTTCTGCCAAGAAAAACGCGTGGGTAGTGGGTCCCTGACTGACCTTCTTGAATTTTCTCGGTATTGCCCGTTTTCGAGCTTCGAACAGCTTATGTCATAAAAACCGCGTCCGCCGTCCAAAATGCGATCTGATTTTTTCTAAATGCTCTTTCAGATGTCCTTAGAATCTCCACAAAGTTTCACTCCATTTGGCCGGGTGACGCATCTCCTATGACCAAATATTCTCGGCTTATCGCATCTCCGAGTTCCTTAGTATTTGCATCATAACTTCTGCGCCTGCCGTCCGATTTTTATCCTCCCCAGGGGAATTTTCCTTGAGTTCCTTAGTATTTGCATCATAACTTCTGCGCCTGCCGTCCGATTTTTATCCTCCTCAGGGACCCACTACCCACGCGTTTTGCTTGGCAGAAAAGTCAAGGAAGAAGGAAAATGAAATCCCCGTGTTGGGAAATAAAGTAAGTAGAACAGAACAATTCGAAAAAACGGAGGTTCAACCCACGGATGCTGGAACCAACCAAGACAAGACGAAAACTACAGACGAAAAGACCTCGGGAACCGCTGAAGCCACAACGGACGTTTCCATGACCAAGACTTAGCCACCTTTTCGCAAAAAAAAAAAAAAAAAAAAAAAAAAAAAACAGAACTACGGGTGACTTGATCCCTTTTCACGAAGGGTACGTAGGCAGCTCGCTTAAAAAACAAGTTCAGTTGCCCCCTCTCCTTAAAAAAAAAGGGGGGGGAGTGGGTCCATATATTCATACTCCCAAATTTTCTCAAACAAATCAAGAGGATGGACATTGGGACTTAGCATCTCATAACACATCCAAAGCTTGAAAAGTTTATCGAGAACACCATTCTGATAAACATCGGGACTTAGCATCTCGTAACCTGACCCGGAAAGCAAGTAAATCCAGAAAAACCCGAGAAAACGAGCATTGAGACTTAGAATCTCATAACACGTCTTTGACTCGGATTTAAAGCCGGACGAACGCCGAGAATCTTCGTTTATCTTCACTAACGCTTCCCATAGGCAAATAGTGCGAAGCATAGGTCACGAAGTAAACTCGCCAAACCCAGCAAAGCGCCTGACATCGAAAGCTAGTCTAAGACATCTCAAGAACCCGGTATCAAACCGACTCTGATGCGAGATCCTAAAAGCGTTCAGTCGAAAGTGGGATCCGGACAAGCTCGATTCCCCGCGACAACAAGAAACTGCACTTAACCCAGGGAATATTCGCAAATACGACCTGGTCTGAAGTTCGAGTGTCCAGAACAACACTCCAGCACAATACCGATCAACTTCAAAACGGGCCAGCCGCCCGTCATCCGTAGAAACACGGGCCAGCCGCCATTCACTCTACAAAACGGGCCAGCCGCCCATCCTCATAGAAAGACTGGCCAGCTACCCTTCACTCTACAAAACGGGCCAGCCGCCCGTCCTCCGTAGAAAGACGGGCCAGCCGCCCTTCACTCTACAAAACGGGCCAGCCGCCCGTCCTCCGTAGAAAGACGGGCCAGCCGCCCTTCACTCTACAAAATGGGCCAGCCGCCCGTCTCCTTTATCAGGACTCGCAACCCGAAAACAAGACTTCGTTCGGATTTAAAAGCAAAACAAGCAAGAAGTTCAGAACAATTAAAGGCGAAGCAAGGAGATAATAAATCTCCATAAAAGGAGACATCAAACGATCAAGTTCAACAGACAAAGCAAATACAATAAAGCGTCGAAAGACCCGAACACAACAGAAGCAGAAAATAAAAGATAAAAAGGCCAAAGCCTAGTCATACTCGACGACAGGAGTGGGAGCCCCGTAATCAAAAGCCTCCAACTTCGGAGACTGCTACGGAGAAACAGGGGAATAAACCAAGTAGCTATCAAGGACGGTAGCAGTCGGATCGTACGAGCCAACCCAGCCTCCTCCTTTGAGCTGCTCCAACGAAGCCTCCAACCTGCCTTCCTCCTCCTCGACCTTGGACTTCCCGGACTTAATGTCCCGGACCAAGCCAAGATTCGAGCCGATCTCGGACAGAGCGGTCTCGCCATACTTAGCCTGACGCATCGGTGCGAGAGCGGCCTTAGTGCCCTGAATACAGAGACGGTACTTCTCCACCAACTCCCAACGGCAGCGTTTCAACGCCAGTTCCATCTTCCGCTCAGCCTCAGCAAGCGCCTCCTTGAGAGCCTTCTGAGACCTCTTCTCGGCGTTCCTGAGCTTGATCTCCATGGCCTTAATATTTTTATCCTTCTTCCGACACTCCTTTTCTGAGGCCTCTAAGGCAGCCTGGGTCGCGTGAGCCCGAGTGGCAACCTGAACCAAAGTAGAGCAAATGTCGGGAGAAACGAAGACCAGTCCACATCAAAACAACTCAAAGAAGAAGGGAATTACCATCATAAGGCCGGAGGACAAGTCTCCATAAGCTGCTGAGCGATCAAACGGCACAAGGGAGGCCGGAGCCGACGCTCCAATGTAATCCGCGACCTTCACGGACTCAACCGGATCTCCCCCCGCCGCATTGCAGGCATCAAACATGAGACCGGGCACAGACGCGTCAGTCTTCCGAGCCACCTTGCCCTTCCTCGGGCGATCCGGGCTGACGGAAGCTCCTTTCCCTTTATCAGCCACAGCGGCACAATGGAACCCTGGGGAACGGCCACTCGTTCCTCGGGCATTCCATCGCCCTCGCCGGAAGGTAGAACGAAACCAGTCGCCGGGTCAAATTCGGCCGCCTCCCCGGATGGTCCAACCTCGCCGTATTTCTGTTGACGATACATCCAAACGCCTTCCATGCCAGGATATGTTGCCACCGGATCAGCGAAGTCGGGACCCTTTGGAGGAGAGTGACCTTCTAGAATGTCTTTTGCGTCAAGAAAACGGGGCCAAAGATCGGGACACTTCCAATCAATCTTCTTTTTAGCAACTTCAACAAAAATATCTTCAACTCTAGAAACTCGGGGAGCAAAAGGATCAAAAACTGAGAGAAGAAAGAAAAAGTGTGAGGATTGTAAGAAATGAAGTTGTGAAGAATGAAGCAAAGGAACACAGACTCTTTATAGGAAGAATTCATAAAAGACAAAATACTTACGTGGCACGTTCCACTCGGTTCTGACCGGACCGTCGTAATCAGGAGTACCCGTGAGCGGGCTGCGATTCACGTAGAAAAACTGATTCCACAAAGCTTTACAATTGCTCCGAATCCCAGTATAAAAGGACTTCACATTCTTTCGAATGTTAGCCGAGCAAAAGAGATCCGCGGTAGAAGTCTTCCTCAAGGAAAAGTAATTCCGCATAAGATTGCCCTCCAGCTTGATCCCACATTCCGCGCAGCGGACCACCAGTCCCATCAAAATCCTTATAGCAGAAGGAACAAGCTGTGAGATCACAACCTCGTATAATTCGAGAAACTCGAAGATGTGACACAATCGTGGAAAGTATCAAGGATAAGAATCTGGAACTAAAGCCAACAGCTGACCTTAAGGCCAAGAAGCTTGAACCAGGAGGAGTTACAACTCGTTTAAGGAACATATTGCTCAGATTCTGGAAGGCTTACACAAATTAGGAAGTGTGAGAGCCGAAACTCACACTGTCAAAACTTATATTTAGTGGGGGCTTGAAAATTCTATTTATAAAGAACTAAAGGACCGAAAATGCAAAAGAGAGATTTTTATTGATATTTTCCGAAAGTACAAGGGAAATTAGCAAAAGCTGAATAGTCTTAAATTGCTAAAACTCCTAATACTCGTATCTGGGATGGGCTTAACCCTTACATGAGCGTACATATATATATACTGACAATCCTAAGAGGTTAAGACTTCAGATTTCCGATGTGGGACCTTGTCTTTCCTTCCCAGCCGCCGACCTAAGCTTTTTGGGCCCAATATCCGGCCCGAGAGTCTTCCGTGATCCGCCCACGCGTTCTGATCTAAATCCGGCCCGCCGATGAATAGTAAACAGGTGAATAGTCATCCGATGAATAGTAATCCGATTAATAGTAATCCGAATCTCGGTTTAAGCTCAATTCGATTTTTCGGTTAACTTTGTCTCGGGATGAATAGTATTTTTCAAAGGTTTTTCCCGCGTGAATAGTGTTCCGAGCGTTTTACGACTTCTGAGATTCGAACCGCCCGTTTTTTGTTTGAACTCCCAGCCGCCGGTTTCGGTATTGATGGCCAGCCGCCGGTTCCTTTAGTTCGCGTGTTCGGCGACTGGTCCACGGACGGCTGGACGTTCGTCACGGTCTTACGGGGAATGTTTATGGATGGGTCGTGGAGTCAGAACGTGCAAATGTATGATCTTCGGGTCGGTACGGGCATAGAGTTACGTGCGGTCGGTCGACTGGACGATGTTCGGATAATGAGTCTTGACTTGAGAAATGATCGTCGGCATATGATGAAGACCCGACGACTGGCACTCATCCCAGCCGCCGGCCTTGGACGAAGAAGACCCGGCGGCTGGCACTCATCCCAGCCGCCGGCCTTGGACGAAGAAGACCCGGCGGCTGGCACTCATCCCAGCCGCCGGCCTTGGACGAAGAAGACCAGGCGGCTGGCACTCATCCCAGCCGCCGGCCTTGGACGAAGAAGACCCGGCGGCTGGCACTCATCCCAGCCACCGGCCTTGGACGAACAAGACCCGGCGGCTGGCACTCATCCCAGCCGCCGGCCTTGGACGAACAAGACCCGGCGGCTGGCACTCATCCCAGCCGCCGGCCTTGGACGAACAAGACCCGGCGGCTGGCACTCGTCCCAGCCGCCAGTTCGCGTCTTGGACGGGTCGTGGGCAGTTTGCCTTAGCTCGTCCGTTCCACGTTCGGGATTTGATCTCGACCTTGACTTCTCGTTCCGTCAATCTTCGAGGAGGGGATTTCGACCCCAACAGTTAGCCCCCCAGCTCTTTGCTTCCGTGGATTGGAACAAGGAGCTTCGAGCTGAGAGTTTTATCGGGATTGACTGAAACGGGACGGTAATGAGTTTTTCCGTTCGTCCGTTCGTCCGCTTCTCTTTAATGTCTTGTCAGAGCATTGTTCATCATGGAAGTTCGTGCCATGTTTGCTATATCAAAGGAGTGGCTTCATTCATTTTTTTTCACATTCCCTTCTTTTTTTCAAGCTTTCTTCTTCAAGTTTCTCCTTTGAAAATTTTTCTTTAGCGATGGCTGGTGAAGGAGGTTCCCCTTTCGAACTCAACTTCGATGCAATCATGAACGATCCGTTTGAGTTTGATTTTATATCCGCAGAGCAGGATGCGGTACTTGTGGAAGATTTATTGGCAGCTGGGGAATGAGAGCATTCCCGAGACGGCGGCTGGGAATGAGACCAGACCCGAGCCGGCGGCCGGGAGTTCGACGAGTATGGCGTCTGGTTCGAAGAGGGCGGCTGGCTCTAAGAACCCTTCCCAGAGGGCGGCTGGCATAGTAGCCGTATCAAGATGGGCGCTCGGCTCTGGAGGTGTCTTAGAGAGGGTGTCCGGTTCCTCTCTAGTCGAAATTGAAGGCGTTGCGCCGAGGACGAGTATAGTACGTGGCATTTGGACTCCTCCTCAACATGTTGAGGACAACGGCGGATAGCGTGCATGGCCGTCCCGAGCTCTGATCCCCTCCGAATATCATCGTACTTGGCCAGAGACGGGTGATAGTCCGGCCATATCCAGGGAAGAAGTCAGATCAGATCACCGGGAAGTGCCTATCTTTGTGCATCCGGATGTGAAGACCGAATGTCGTTCTCCCGGAGAAGCTAAAGCCTATTAAGGTGAGGATATTTTTGCTTGGCGGTTTAAGAAGCCTGGACCGTCTACGAGTTACAGATCGATATCCGAGGGATTCAAGCATGGTCCTACTTTGAGCGATCGGGATTCACTAGCCGAGCTCAGATACGACTTCCGGATTTCGGACAAGGTTAAGTTCCGTCTCCCGGAAGGTGGGGATAGGATGAATAATTTTAGTCTAATAATTCAGCCATAAACCAAAGGTGAATATTTGGTCCCCGGCAACGGCGCCAAAAACTTGATGCACGAGTTTTAAACCCTTATTTCCTACTGCAAGTGCACAGCATACGAAGTAGTATTTAGGGGTCGATCCCACGAAGACCATTTTTCACACTTTGACTTAATGAGCTAAATTAAGAGCTAAGACAATTAGAATATGTTTTTGGTTTTTGTAGATAGCAATAATAAAAGCGAAATCGGTTGTAAAGATTATATCAAACAAGCGTTAGGTCAAGGAATATCGCAGGAGATTCAGAGCAACGGATCAAACAACTATTCAGGCAGTGATTAAGCATAAGTCTAGAACTCAAACACTAAGATAATATCAATCCACTCTCGTGGTATCAATATCTTTGTCTATCGACCTAGAATTCCTAACTCTCGTTGGTACTAGAAATCGTAGACAAGCATTAAGGACAGGTTTAATATGTTCACAATTCTCCAATACATCTACTCTCGCAGGTAATGAATAAATTGCTCACCAATGTTCTTTCTAGCAACCTAGCAACTCTCGCTGTCTAAGTTAAACCCAATATCATAAAATCAAGTGATCAATTCGATCTAAGCATTAAGAACAACAAAGGTGAAGACATTGATTTGAATAGCCTATTTGTGTTTAACCCTAAAGCTCATGAATTCCTTTGACAAACCTCAACCTAACTAAGAGATCTACTCAGACATAATTAAAGAAGAAGATAACAAAGAGATTATAAAGTTCATCATAAAAACTTGAATAGATAACAAAAGCTGGATATAAACTTATAAGAACTTAATTAAAGCATAAATATAAGAACTGAAAGTAAAACTTAAAGCATGAGCATAAATATAAGAACTGAAAGTAAAACTTAAAGCATAAGCATAAATGTATAAAGCTTAAGAGAAACTAAATAAAACTTAATAAAAGCATAAACATAAAACTTAAAACTGAAGAGAGAGCAATGCTTTGAAGCTAGAGAAGAGAGAAGGAAGAAGATGGTGTGTTTTGAGATTGATGTTGTGAGTCCATTATATAGGCCAAGGTGAAGGGGAGTAGGTGAAGTGGGGAACGGTCGTTCTTGGTGTAGAACGATCGTTCCCAATGGTCGATCGAAGTAGGTGGAGTAGATGAGCTTTGGAACGATCGTTCTTGGTGGAGAACGGTCGTTCCGTGCATGGTTGTTGGTGGAGTACGTGTGATTGGGAACGATCGTTCTTGGTGGAGAACGGTTGTTCCATGGCTTTTGTCGGCAAGGTAGGTGAGGTTGGGAACGATCGTTCCCTTGGGGGAACGGTCGTTCTGTTGGTCGTTCTGCTCCAAGAACGGTCGTTCTTCACTTGGTCATTTTCTCGTGTTTTCCGCATTAACTCGACTCGAACATGTCCGTAAACGCCAAACTCCTTCGGAACTCCATGAAATCTGTAAAAAGACTCAAAACAATAGAAAAGACTCGAAAAACCAACGAAAGATGCAAATCAAAACTCAAACCGAATACTAAAAACGAATCAAAATACGTTAAAAACACATAATATCAACTCCCCCCAACTAAAACCTTTGCTTGTCCCCAAGCAAAACCAGATATTTTACAAAGAGGAGAGGTTAGAAAAATGTGTGAAACTTGTAAAACTTATAGGACCATACTCTAAATCAATTGCCCGTAAACCGCATTCGCAAGGTTCGGATCAAACCGTACTTCATTGTACTTCTCCATAACCGTAGTAAATAAGTGAAATCTCATGATCAAGCAGAACTCAATATTTAACATTCATTATCAAATGCGTGTACTCTCACAAAGGGAATATCTAACACGTTATGGTCTAGGTATCAAGGTTGGTATTTGGTGGCTCAAGTGTTTTGGTTTCTTTTAGCAGTATAAACGGATGCGAATCATTATGCAAAATCACTGTGAGACAAAGACCAATTAGGAGGTACACAACTCTCCTTAACTCTAATCCTTCTACCCTTTTTTAACTGAGTCACAAACAAGAACATGATTTCTTTTAACGTTTCATGAAATTTAAAGATATTACCTTGACGACTTTCCCGGTTCCTTCTGTTTTTTTTTTTTTTATTCTCTTTTTCGTTCTTTTTTTTTTATATATATTTTTTTATATCGGAGAATGGAACCGTTTAGTCTCTAAGATCTGCATCAAAAGAATTTCAACAATGTAAACTTATTTCTTGAATGTGAATAAAATCTTCTACCCTTTTGAAAGTTCACCCTCTTTTGAAACGAAAATTTTCAATGAATATATTCAAAGAGAGAGATCACATTTCTAGATACATCCCATGAGTTTAATCAGAAAGAGACCACCTATTCTAGACACAGTCCTAAAGAAAAGTTGTGTCGGTCCGTATACTCCATAGTTTTTGCACATGAATGCCAGTAAACGAAGAAAAGTGGGTTTCAACATGGAAATGGTAAGGGTGTGGTACTAGACTAAGGATAAGTCTAGCCATTTGGAGTTAGCAAAGATTGGTAGAAATGATGCAAAGAAAACTCCAAATGTAAAATCCAATACATGATTATCAACCCCCTAAGTGAGATAAATTAAGTCCATATTAAGTTCCGATAATTCGATTAAGTTCAGATGATTTGAGAAATTCACTAAATGATCAAGTTATGGATTTTCTGCGTTTCCAAACTATCCTGAAACAATGCTAAGCAGTCCTAAGGCAATGACATCAAACATGTTGCAATTCCAAAAAGTTTAATAAAATCACATACTGTTTTGACTCGATAAATTTTTTTTTTTTTTTTTTTAAATAACACACCAAAATAAAACAAATAAAACATAAGAAATAAACATCCATAAAACATAACGTTAATACACAAATAAATCCCTCCCCCAGACTTGTTTTTAACCGTCCCGGTTTAAACAAACTGAAAGAGAAACCCGTAAAATAAAATAAAAGTGTCATAAAATAAAAATGGATATAACAAGGGTGATAGAAATAACCACAAGCTCAGTGGTCGCTGGTGGAGCCATCGGTGTTGCTCTCTATCCTTGGGATTGATCGTTTTCCCGTGTAGAACGACCGTTCTTGTTAGGAACGATCGGTTTCTTTGCTCCCAGCAGAGCGGTTTCTCGAACACTTAATAAAAGCCTGCAAAAACAATCTCAAACAAAACAAGAAACGTAAATAGAACAAGGACGAAAAACTAAAGGCTATTTACATGTTACCTGGTGGGTTGCCTCCCACGAAAGCTCTTGTTTTACGTCGCTAAGCTTGACGTGGAGAGTTGATTATGCTTGAGGAGGCTCGGTCAAGGGAGTTTCTTCCCCGTCTCCGAGTTGTGTGTCGGCAAGATATGGTTTCAACCGCTGTCCATTGACCACGAACTCTTCTCCTTTGTTGTTGAACAAGACGACAGCTCCATATGGTCGCACTTCCTTTATGGTGAAGGGCCCAGACCATCTTGATCGCAACTTCCCGGGAAACAGCTTCAGCCGAGAGTTGAAGAGTAGAACCAGGTCGTTGGGGGCGAAGTTACGAGCTAGGATGCGCCTGTCGTGGTATGCCTTGGTTCGTTCCTTGTAGATTTTGGAGTTCTCATAGGCGAGATGCCTAATCTCCAGAAGCTCGTGTAGCTGCATCATGCGTCGTTCTGAAGCCGGCTTAATGTCATAGTTGAGCAGCTTGACAGCCCATGCGGCTTTGAATTCGAGCTCAACGGGGAGGTGACAGGCTTTGCCGTAAACAAGGTGGAAAGGAGTGGTCCCGAGAGGTGTTTTGTAGGCGGTCCTGTAAGCCCATAGAGCGTCATCTAGCTTGGAAGACCAGTCCTTCCGAGTTGTGCTCACAGTCTTCTGAAGGATGCTCTTGATTTCCCGGTTAGATATCTCAACTTGCCCACTCGTTTGCGGATGGTAAGGCGTTGCGACCATGTGTTTTACACCGTTTTTGCGCAATAGATTCTCGAAAATCTTGTTGATGAAGTGAGAGCCTCCATCGCTGATGACAACTCGCGGAACACCAAATCTAGGGAAAATGATAGACTTGAACATCTTGATCACCACCTTTGCATCGTTCGTGGGACTCGCCAATGCCTCAACCCATTTAGATACATAGTCAACAGCCACAAGTATGTACTCATTCCCGAAAGAAGATGGGAATGGTCCCATAAAATCAATGCCCCATACGTCAAAGACCTCCACTTCGAGAATGAAGTTCTGTGGCATCTCATTGCGCTTGCTGATGTTGCCCTGTCGCTGGCATGAATCGCATCTAGAGATAAAGCGCTGAGCATCCTTAAACATTGTTGGCCACCAATATCCAGCTTGCAGAACCTTGGAGACCGTCTTGAAAGTAGCAAAGTGTCCGGCATAGGAAGAGCCATGACAGTGAAAAAGAATCTCCGGTATCTCCTCCTCAGCCATGCAACGTCTGAATACTCCATCTGGGCAATGCTTTTACAGGTATGGCTCATCCCATAAGTAATGGCGGATATCTTTTAGGAATTTCTTCCTTTTGTTGCCCACAAAACTGTGAGGTTCTAGATCCGCAGCTAGGTAATTCGCAATCTCACCAAACCAAGGAATCTGAGGATGTTGGCTGCTTTCGGTCTGGTTGCAGAATTCGGAGTGAGCAGATGCTCGCTGGGTGGGAGCATGTGATTCCTCGATTTGTAATACTCCGATTGAGTAAACCTGCTCTTCAGGGAGGCTGTCGTTGAGTGGGACGTCTTCATCAATCCTCATCCTAGATAAATGGTCGGCAGCTCCATTATCTATTCCCTTCTTGTCCTTGATTTCCAGGTCGAATTCTTGAAGTAGGAGAATCCACCTAAGTAACCGCGGCTTAGCGTCTTTCTTGGTCAGTAGATACTTGAGTGCTGCATGATCAGTATGAACTATAACCTTCGATCCAACGAGATAGGACCGAAACTTCTCAAAAGCAAAGACGACGGCCAGAAGCTCCTTTTCTGTCGTAGCATACTTGCACTGAGCATCATCCAATGTGCGACTGGCGTAGTAGATAACGTGGACCTTCTTGTCTTTCCTCTGGCCTAGAACTGCACCAACAGCATAGTCGCTAGCATCCGTCATAACCTCGAAAGGTAGGCTCCAATCTGGTGGCTGCACAATGGGTGCGCTGACCAATGCTCCTTTGATCGTATGAAAAGCCTCAAGACAGTTGCTGTCAAATTCGAATTTCACCTCCTTGCACAACAGCCTGGTGAGGGGTCTAGCTATCTTTGAAAAATCCTTGATGAACCTGCGATAGAAGCCTGCATGCCCCAGAAAGCTGCGGATCCCCTTGACAGAAGTAGGTGGTTGTAGGTTCATCATAACCTCGATCTTAGCTTTATCCACTTCGATGCCATCTTCTGATATGCGATGCCCAAGTACAATCCCATTCCTGACACTTCTCCCAATTTAGAACTAGGTGTTTTTCCTCACATCGTTGAAGTACCCTGCATAGATTAGATAAACAGTGAGAGAAAGAGTCTCCATACACCGAGAAGTCATCCATGAACACCTCCATTATATCTTCGATCAAGTCGGTAAAAATGGACATCACGCATCGCTGGAAAGTTGCTGGAGCATTGCATAATCCGAATGGCATGCGCCGGTAAGCGAATGTGCCATAAGGACATGTGAATGTTGTCTTCTCCTGGTCGTCTAGATGGATGGGGACCTGAAAGAAACCTGAGTAACCATCTAAAAAACAGTAGTATGGACGGTTAGCAAGTCTTTCAAGCATCTGATCAATAAAGGGCAAAGGAAAGTGATCCTTGCGAGTTGCAGCATTCAATTTACGATAATCTATGCACATTCTATGGCCGGTTATGGTCCTAGTCGGTATTAGTGAAGGGAATGTCCTGAAATCAGACTTGTATTTATTCTAGTAAAGTCGTGATGTCGAGATAAGACAATCATATGATATTGGACGGTTATAATGTTTTGCTAGAAGCCGCTTATAACTTATGAGTTATGAACTCATTACCATTATCATATGATCCTATAGGGTCACACACCTAAGCAAACTGGATATTATAAATTGGGTTTTGATCATTAGAGTAATGATCATGATTAACGCATATAAGATATACGTCGATATCGTTTTTCTATGAGGGTGTCGATCGACACTAATAGTGAGTATCGATCGACACCACTCGGGATCGTCTTCTCGATCCTTGACTTTCTGTGAGGGTGTCGATCGACACCAATGGTGAGTGTCGATCGACACCTGTCGGCAACTCCAGCCTATATATATGATATGAGGGCTCGAGTTTGGGAAATAAGAGAAGTCTCTTACAGCCACAAAAACACAGAGAAAACCTTGAGAAAACCCAAGGCGAATCGTTCGCGGTAATAGCATCCCGTCGTCCAGTTTGTGTGCGTGTGGACTTCTGTAGAGGCGCAGCACTTGAGGCGCTTCCTGATCTCGATTACCTGATCTTCTTCCGCTGCAAATACTAAGGTATGTTCGAGATTTGACATATATTCAACATAGATTCAATTGGCACAAGATCCGTGACTTAGGATTGTTGTTAGGGCTGTTTTAATTCGATTAAAACCTGAACGAAATCCTTCAGTGGTATCAGAGCGGTGTGTTTCTATTGAATCTGTTGAAATTTTGTAAGATCCCCTTGTTCAAAATCGTTTTTGAAGAAGAACGCCGTTCTGGGTTCTTCGGTGTCGACCGACACCAATCCGGTGTCGATCGACACCAATTAGGTTTTCTGTGAAAAGGATGTCGATCGACTTGGTGTCGATCGACATCACTCTCCGGTGACGACCGACACTAATGTAGTGTCGATCGACACCAATCAGGTGGTGACGACCGACACTAATGTAGTGTCGATCGACACCATTCGGTGACGACCGACACTAAGGTAGTGTCGATCGACACCAGTTCAGAACTTGCATTTCTAGCTTGTTTAACTTAAGAATTTTTACAAGTAAAGAACGAGTTAAAAATCTGGAATATATAAGTCATATAAACTAGATTGATGTTCCGTTCCTCAAACCTAATATTAAGCTTTTAATATCTTCCCAATCTTGTCAACTGTCAAGGCTCGTTTCATTGTGTGATGGGTCTGCCAAAGCAGGGTGTCCGCAATTACATGAGTGAGGCAGGTTGTAATCGTTACTACGGACTTAAAAGATTGGTTTTCTTAACTGGGCTATCAAAATAGTTTTGGGCTCAGAGATATAGGATCGGATTTGATATAAGATATTAATCCGAGACAAGAATTATATATGATATAATTAGCAAAGTGTTGCTTACCTAAATAGCTAAAGTTTGGGCGATGGGCCAAAGCTCACTCAAATTTTTGTGAAATATGGATCTTGGATCATTATATTCAACTTGGGGAAAATTGTTTTGAATATAATGCGAGTTTTCTTAATTGTTAAGATTTCTCATCTCTTGAACATCGAAACTAAACTCTCATTTTGTGTTTTTCAACTATGGCTAGCTCCCCTCACAGAAACACATTCTCGCTTCGATCCGTCCTTGAGAAGGACAAGCTTAATGGATCGAACTTCCTTGAATGGTATCGGAACTTGAGAATTGTTCTCAAGCAGGAGAAAAAGGAATATGTCCTTGAGAAGGTTCTCCCTGAGAAACCGAAATCCAATGCCGGACACGCTGAAAGGAATGCTTGGGAGAAGCATTCCAATGATGAGGTCGATGTGAGTTGTCTCATGCTGGCTACCATGAACTCGGACTTGCAGAAGCAATACGAGAACGTGGCGTCACTTGTTGAGATGATCACTAGCCTGAAAGGGATGTTTCAGGAGCAAGCACGAACTGAGAGATACCAGACGGTTAAGTCTCTCATTGAGTGCAAGCTACCAAAGGATGGTCCAGTTAGCCCACATGTCATTAAGATGATGGGTTATATTGATAACTTGGCAAAACTGGATTGTCCCCTTAGCCAAGAGTTGGCTACGGACATCATTCTGCAGTCGTTACCGTCGAGCTTTGATCAGTTTATCATGAACTATAACATGAACAACATGACAAAGACTTTGACGGAACTGCATGGCATGCTCAAGACAGCTGAGCCAAACATCAAGAAGGGCACCCCTAATGTACTTATGGTGCAAGGGGGTAAAAAGTTTAAGAAACATGCTAAGGGTAAAGGAAAAGCTAAGGCATTCCCGATTGAGAATCAGGATAAGCCTGAGACTTCTTCCAAACCCAAACGCGGCCCTACTGATGCTGATAAATGCCATTACTGCAATAAGTCTGGGCATTGGAAGAGAAATTGCAAAGAGTATCTGGGAGATCTAAAGAACTCGAAGAAGACGTATGAGACGACTTCTTCAGGTATCTATGTTATAGAAGTAAATGTTACTACTTCAGGTTCTAAGTCTTGGGTATTAGATACCGGCTGTGGCGCTCATATTTGTACAAATATGCAGGGTCTAAGCAACAGTAGAACGCTGGAGAAGGGACAAGTGGACCTGCGCGTTGGGAATGGAGCAAGAGTTGCTGCATTGGCCGTAGGAACTTATCATTTGTCTTTGCCGTCAGGCTTGGTTTTAGAATTGAATAATTGCTACTATGTACCTGCTATAAGCAGAAACATCATTTCTATTTCTGTTTTGGATTTAGAAGACTTTCATTTTTCGATTAAAAACAAGTGTTGTTCTTTTGATCGTAATGAAATGTTTTATGGTAGCGCTCCATTAGAGAATGGACTTTATATTCTTAACCAATCTTTGCCTGTCTATAAATAAGTACTAAACGGTTAAGAACCAATGACTCGAACCCTACGTTTCTCTGGCATTGTCGTTTGGGCCACATCAATGAGAAAAGGATTCAAAAGCTTCATAATGATGGACTTTTGGACTCATTTGATTTTGAATCATTTGAGAAGTGTGAATCCTGCTTATTGGGCAAAATGACAAAGGCCCCTTTCAACAAATTTAATGAAAGGGCCGGTGACCTATTGGGACTAATACATACCGATGTATGTGGTCCAATGAGTATTAGTGCTAGAGGAAACTTTCAGTACTTCATCACGTTTACTGATGACTTCAGTAGATTTGGTTATGTCTATTTAATGAGACATAAATCGGAATCCTTTGAAAAGTTCAAGGAGTTCCAAAATGAAGTACAAAACCAACTTGGCAAAAGTATCAAAGCTCTTCGATCAGATCGTGGAGGTGAGTACTTAAGCCAAGAGTTCAGTGATCATCTGAGTAACTGTGGAATTGTTTCACAACTCACTCCTCCTGGAACACCTCAGTGGAATGGTGTATCTGAAAGGAGGAATCGGACTTTATTAGATATGGTTCGATCGATGATGAGTCAAGTAGATCTTCCATTATCCTTTTGGGGATATGCTCTAGAAACGTCTGCGTTTACGCTAAACAGAGTTCCATCAAAATCAGTCGAGAAGACGCCATATGAGATGTGGACTGGAAAAGTTCCAAGTTTGTCTTTTCTAAAAATTTGGGGTTGTGAAGCTTATGTCAAGCGGTTGATATCTGATAAGCTTGAACCCAAATCTGATAAGTGCTACTTCGTTGGTTATCCTAAGGAAACCAAGGCTTACTACTTTTACAACCGTTCAGAGAACAAAGTGTTTGTTGCTAAGAACTGTGTTTTTCTTGAGAGAGAATTTCTTTCCAAGAAGAACAGTGGGAGTAAAGTACAACTCGAAGAAGTTCGAGAATCACAGGAGCCTGCTCAACCTGTCGAGGAATAGCAGCGACTGGATCTACAAAGAGTTGTAGAGTCCGAACCTGTGATGCCAGAAGTTCGCAGATCCGAAAGGATTCGTCACGAGCCCGAGAGATATGGATTTCTTGTGACTAATTGTCATGATCTCTTGATCATTGACAGTGACGAACCTGCGACTTTCGAAGAAGCAATGATGGGCCCTGACTCCGAAAAGTGGTTTAAAGCCACTGAATCCGAAATCGGTTCCATGTCACAAAACCAAGTATGGACTTTGGGTGATTTACCTGATGGTGTAAAAGCCATTGAGTGTAAATGGGTCTTCAAGAAGAAGATCGATGTGGATGGAAACGTTCAGATTTACAAAGCTAGGTTGGTGGCAAAAGGTTTCAAACAAGTTCAAGGTGTTGACTATGATGAAACCTATTCCCCAGTCGCTATGCTTAAATCTATTCGGATTCTCCTAGCAACAGCCGCTCATTATGATTATGAGATTTGGCAAATGGATGTGAAAACAGCTTTCCTTAACGGGATTCTGGAGGAGGATGTGTACATGACACAACCTCCGGGTTTCATTGATCCTAATGCTGCTGGGAAAGTATGCAAGCTTCATAAATCCATTTATGGATTGAAGCAAGCATCTCGGAGTTGGAACCTACGTTTTGATGAAGCAGTTAAAAAGTTTAACTTCATCAGAAACGAAGAGGAACCTTGCGTTTACAAAAAGACTAGTGGGAGCGCAGTTGCATTTCTCGTATTGTATGTAGACGACATACTTCTCATAGGAGATGATATTCCGTTACTTCAGTCAGTAAAGGACTGGCTCGGAAGTTGTTTCTCGATGAAAGACATGGGTGAAGCCGCCTATATTCTTGGAATAAGGATCTATAGAGATAGATCAAAGAGGCTGATTGGACTGTGCCAGGACACTTATATCGATAAGGTTCTACACAGGTTCAACATGCGTGATTCCAAGAAGGGCTTGCTTCCGATGTCTCATGGCATTACTCTCAGCAAGAAGCAGAGTCCTTCGACACCTGCTGAGCGAGAGCGCATGAGTAGGATTCCTTTTGCTTCTGCAGTAGGATCTATTATGTATGCCATGCTTTGTACTCGTCCAGATGTTGCTTGTGCTTTAAGCATGACGAGTCGATACCAATCAGATCCCGGTGAGAGTCACTGGACTGCCGTCAAGACAATCCTGAAGTATTTGAGAAATACCAAGGATAAGTTCTTAGTGTACGGAGGAAGTGATGAGCTTGTAGTGAGTGGTTATACGGACGCCAGCTTTCAGACAGATAGAGACGATTTCCGATCTCAGTCTGGTTACGTCTTCTGTCTGAATGGAGGTGCAGTTAGTTGGAAGAGTTCCAAGCAAGCACCGTGGCGGACTCAACGACCGAGGCTGAATACATCGCTGCTTCTGAAGCGGCGAAGGAGGCTGTTTGGATTAGGAAGTTCATTACTGAGCTTGGTGTGATTCCTAGCATTTCTGAGCCTGTGGCATTGTTTTGTGACAACAATGGAGCCATAGCTCAGGCTAAGGAGCCCAGATCACATCAGAAATCCAAACACATTGAGAGGAGATATCATCTGATTCGTGATATCATTGAGAGAGGTGACGTCAAGATCAGCAGAGTTCCGACAGACGAGAACGTTGCTGACCCGTTGACTAAGCCACTCCCACGACCGAAGCATGAGAGTCATGCAGCTGCTATAGGCATTAGATTCCTTAAGCAGTAATCATGTTTTAGTGGGAGTTATCATATTTATATTTTGATGTTCATGTAAACATACATTTGGTTATGTTTTATTTAATGAAATTGTTTCAGTATTATTTAATGGTGTTATTAAATAATTGTATGGCATTCTTATAGATCATCAAATACGTGATTTGATCATGAGACTCTATAAGTGATAGATGACATAGATTATTTGTGTCCATAGTGGAGGTTATCAAAGTTGGACATTGATAACCGCGCGAGACTAGTATGTGAGGTGACTGATGACTAAGTTTCATGGAGTCATTAATAGGAGTATTAAAGTCAATCACATAGATATGTGTTAGAGAACACATGATCGGACATGACCCGCTAATGAGAACTCTACAAGATTGTTATATGAGTGTCATAAGAGTTTCTCATTACGACTATACAGTATAGTCCTTTGACCTGAGTTCATCATGTTTTCTTACATATGAATTGGTATGCTTTGACTCTGTCAAACGTCAGCCGTAACTGGTGGCTATAAAGGCATTGATTGGGCATATTATGAAGTATATAAGGATCAGGGATGGAACAAGATGGAATTTGTCCCTCCCATATAACGGGAGATAAATATCTCAGGGCCTATCGAAGATTTGATACTGGAAATGCGTGGCCGCGCTCAAACGGATTGAATGTCAATCGTTTGTCTTTTATCAGTATAAATCGGAGTTCGATAAACATGGTTTGGTCGATTAAGGATGACACGAGTTCTTGCCTTATGCCAGATCGAGATATAGAGACAAAGGGATTATGGGAATAGTTGATTCCAGTACAAGTGGGAGATTGAAGGGAATGTCCTGAAATCAGACTTGTATTTATTCTAGTAAAGTCGTGATGTCGAGATAAGACAATCATATGATATTGAACGGTTATAATGTTTTGCTAGAAGCCGCTTATAACTTATGAGTTATGAACTCATTACCATTATCATATGATCCTATAGGGTCACACACCTAAGCAAACTGGATATTATAAATTGGGTTTTGATCATTAGAGTAATGATCATGATTAACGCATATAAGATATACGTCGATATCGTTTTTCTATGAGGGTGTCGATCGACACTAATAGTGAGTATCGATCGACACCACTCGGGATCGTCTTCTCGATCCTTGACTTTCTGTGAGGGTGTCGATCGACACCAATGGTGAGTGTCGATCGACACCTGTCGGCAACTCCAGCCTATATATATGATATGAGGGCTCGAGTTTGGGAAATAAGAGAAGTCTCTTACAGCCACAAAAACACAGAGAAAACCTTGAGAAAACCCAAGGCGAATCGTTCGCGGTACTAGCATCCCGTCGTCCAGTTTGTGTGCGTGTGGACTTCTGTAGAGGCGCAGCACTTGAGGCGCTTCCTGATCTCGATTACCTGATGTTCTTCCGCTGCAAATACTAAGGTATGTTTGAGATTTGACATATATTCAACATAGATTCAATTGGCACAAGATCCGTGACTTAGGATTGTTGTTAGGGCTGTTTTAATTCGATTAAAACCTGAACGAAATCCTTCAATTAGTTCATTCCTATCATTTTTTATTACAGTGATTCCTCCTTTCTTAGGAACTACATGAACTGGACTAACCCAAGTACTATCAGAAATAGCATATATTACACCGGCTTCTAGAAGTTTCATTATCTCCTTTTTAACAACATCTTTCAGATTCGGATTCAACCTCCTTTGATGTTCTATAGAACTCATTGATTCATTTTCTAGATGTATCCTATGCATGCAAAGATCAGGGGAGATTCCAGTGATATCATCAAGTGAATACCCTATGGCCTTTCTATATTTCCTAAGTTCGCATATGAGAAAAGCTACTTCCACATTATTCAAATCAGCATTCACAATCACCGGGTAAGTAGAGTTTGTTCCAAGGAATGCGTACCTGAGCCCCGCTGGAAGGGTTTTGAGCTCCAGTTTCGGTGCTTTCAACTCGCTCCAAGGGCTGTCTATCGGGTCAAGTGGCGGAGCAGATGCTCGTGGGGTTGGAGCGGGTGCTCCGTCTGTTTCTGCCGAGTTCTCCTCATCATCTAGGCTCGTGTACGCTACCATTTGCTCCATTCTTTGGCTGGAATCTAGCATCTTGGCAAAGCTGTCGGCATCCTCGCTCAGGAAACCATGCTCTCTTTCAGCCAGAGTTAGGGCGGTTTCAAGAGGATCCGGGCACAGAAGCTCTTCAGCTGCCTCATCATATACATCATCCACGCCTTCCACAGTGAAGGTCTGTCCATCCATCATCGGTTTTTTCAACAATTTATCCATCTCGAATGACATTACCATGTCGCCTAGCTGAAGGTCAATGACTCCATTTTGTACATCGATTATTGCACCAGCTGTGCATAAGAATGGCCGGCCAAGAATCAGAGGGTCTTTCGGTTCTTCTTCAAGCTCTAGAACCACGAAATCAGCTGGGATGAGTGTGTCTCCAATCCGCACATGAAGATCCTCTAACATACCCATCGGAAGCTTTGTTGATCTGTCTGCGAAGACCAATGAGATGCGCGTGGGTTTGAAATTGGTGAACCCTAACCGTTTTGCCACAGAGTATGGCATAAGGTTGACACTGGAACCGAGATCTCACAGGGAGCATGCGAATGTCATGGGGCCGATCTTGACTGATAAAACGAATCTGCCGGGATCGCTTCTCTTCTTAAGGACCTTGTTCTGCAGAACAGCACTGCATTCTTTGGAGACTACCATCACGTTTTCCTCCTCAGCTATTTTTCCGGAGACTAGGGTTTTCACGTACCGTTTGAGAGCCGGTATCATCTGAACGGCATCCGTGAGAGGCAGCTTCACGGTTAGGTCTCTGAGAATCTCTCTGCATTTAGCGTCCTCTAAATCTTTGCGAGACTTCTTGGGAGGTACAGGGTATGGGACCTTGGGTTTGTACACCCTTGCTTCCGTATTGCTGGCCGAAGTTGTTGGAGTTTCTTGGCTGAGCATGTGCTCGGTTGACGGGCCAGGGTGCTCGGTTGTCGCTTCTTTTCCTTTTTCTGATCCAGCGATTGTATCTGAGTTCAATGTTTTCCCGCTCCTTATCTCGACGGCGTTGACAAACTCCTTCCTAGGTGCTTCAGCTTTTCCAGGCAGAGTCCCTGGTGTTCTTTTTATAGACTCGGCAGTTTGTGCAATCTGAACATCCAGTTGCTTCTTGTGGGTCCATACAGCCTCATACTTCCCATTAAGATCAGTATACATAGTGTCAACTTTGGAGTTGATTTCTGCTGCCGCCTTTTATTGACTCGCCATCAACTGCTGCATCATGTTCTTCAGCTCGTCTTGGGAGCCGGTTGCTGAAGATGAAGGTTGCGGATTTGTGAAGGGCTGGGGCTGCGAGTTTGTGAAAGGGTGCCTTGGCTGATTCCCTCCTTGGAAACGGTTCTGATTAGGAACGAATGGCCGGTTCTGGTAGTTGTTGGAGTAGTTCTTCTGAAAACCCATCTGTGGCTGATTTCCTCGCTTAGGATAAACTTGATCCTGCGGATTCTCCACATTGGTGCTCCTATAGGACAGGTTCGGATGAGTGTTGAAGCTTTGGTTGTTGAAACCGCGGTTCTGCCCGAAACTTTGTCTCGTCACATAATTCACCTCCATCTGATCATTCCCGGTTTCTTCCTCATAGGCTTGAGCGATAGGTGCTTCCCCATTCTCGTCCACAAAGTGGACTGACTTCTGGTTCTTTTTTAGCAAAAGGTTAACCATGGCCGCGAGCTCATCAATCTTCTTGGAGTCCACACTGTTGACCTTCTTCCTGTCGTACTCCGGGCTTTTGTTGCTGGAGCTTGCGGCTAGGTTCTCGATCAGCTCAAGGGCTCCTTCCTTTGACTTAGTGTAGAAGTCACCGTTACTAGCTGCATTCAGGGCGTTTCTGTAGTCCCAATCTACTCCGTCATAGAAGGTGCTGAGCAGCTGCTCATCACTAAACCCATGGTGAGGGCGCTCGCGTTTGTACTCCTTAAACCGCTCCCATGCTTCATTGAAGGATTCACCGGACTGTTGTTCGAATGAGGAGATCTTGTTCCTCAAGGCTGCGGTCTTGGATTTCGTGTAGAACTTATCCAAAAAGGCTGATCTTGCATCAGCCCAAGTCGGTAGAGAGCGTGGTGGTAAAGATTTTAACCACTGTGATGCTTTTCCCGCAAGAGAGAAAGGGAAAAGCTTGCACTTCAAAAAATCTGGGGGCACACCATTGGAGCTGGTTGTGCTACAGATCTCTTCAAAGTTCTCGATGTGATCCATCGGAATCTCAGCAGGCAGACCGTGGAACAGGTGTTGCTTCACGAGGGCGATCATTTGAGACTTGATCTCGTAATCTTGCCTCTGGATGGTCGGGGTAACGATCGTAGATCGATCTTGGTAGTATGCGTGAGCCGCAACTTTGTCCCCGAAAGCAGGTTGTGCAACGAGTTGCCTCTCTTGTTGCAAACGAAGCTGCTCCATGGCTGTCTGGAGTTGTTGCAGCTGAGCTGCGATGTCTATTTGTCCGCCCATCTCTGAGTTGGCGGTGTCAGACGTTTCTGCTTCTTTGACGGGTGTGTTGCGTCTTTTGTTTCCTCGTTCTATCTTTGCTAGCTCGTCGTTTGTCAAGCTAAGAAGGTCTTTGTTATTTTTGCTCCTCGTGCTCCTTGTGGACATGCACCTGAAACACAAAAACAAAGAAGAAGAGAAAACGGTTCAGTAAAGTTCTTAGTCTAATAATTCAGCCGTAAACCAAAGGTGAATATTTGGTCCCCGGCAACGGCGCCAAAAATATAATACACGAGTTTTAAACCCTTATTTCCTACTGCAAGTGCACAGCATACGAAGTAGTATTTAGGGGTCGATCCCACGAAGACCAGTTTTCACACTTTGACTTAATGAGCTAAATTAAGAGCTAAGACAATTCAAATATGTTTTTGGTTTTTGTAGATAGCAATAATAAAAGCGAAATCGGTTGTAAAGATTATATTAAACAAGCGTTAGGTCAAGGAATATAGCAGGAGATTCAGAGCAACGGATCAAACAACTATTCAGGCAGTGATTAAGCATAAGTCTAGAACTCAAACACTAAGATAATATCAATCCACTCTCGTGGTATCAATATATTTGCCTATCGACCTAGAATTCCTAACTCTCGTTGGTACTAGAAATCGTAGACAAGCATTAAGGACAGGTTTAATATGTTCACAATTCTCCAATACATCTACTCTCGCAGGTAATGAATAAATTGCTCACCAATGTTCTTTCTAGCAACCTAGCAACTCTCGCTGTCTAAGTTAAACCCAATATCATAAAATCAAGTGATCAATTCGATCTAAGCATTAAGAACAACAAAGGTGAAGACATTGATTTGAATAGCCTATTTGTGTTTAACCCTAAAGCTCATGAATTCCTTTGACAAACCTCAACCTAACTAAGAGATCTACTCAGACATAATTAAAGAAGAAGATAACAAAGAGATTATAAAGTTCATCATAAAAACTTGAATAGATAACAAAAGCTGGATATAAACTTATAAGAACTTAATTAAAGCATAAATATAAGAACTGAAAGTAAAACTTAAAGCATAAGCATAAATATAAGAACTGAAAGTAAAACTTAAAGCATAAGCATAAATTTATAAAGCTTAAGAGAAACTAAATAAAACTTAATAAAAGCATAAACATAAAACTTAAAACTGAAGAGAGAGCAATGCTTTGAAGCTAGAGAAGAGAGAAGGAAGAAGATGGTGTGTTTTGAGATTGATGTTGTGAGTCCATTATATAGGCCAAGGTGAAGGGGAGTAGGTGAAGTGGGGAATGGTCGTTCTTGGTGTAGAACGATCGTTCCCAATGGTCGATCGAAGTAGGTGGAGTAGGTGAGCTTTGGAACGATCGTTCTTGGTGGAGAACGGTCGTTCCGTGCATGGTTGTTGGTGGAGTACGTGTGATTGGGAACGATCGTTCTTGGTGGAGAACGGTCGTTCCATGGCTTTTGTCGGCAAGGTAGGTGAGGTTGGGAACGATCGTTCCCTTGGGGGAACGGTCGTTCTGTTGGTCGTTCTGTTGGTCGTTCTGCTCCAAGAACGGTCGTTCTTCACTTGGTCATTTTCTCGTGTTTTCCGCATTAACTCGACTCGAACATGTCCGTAAACTCCAAACTCCTTCGGAACTCCATGAAATCTGTAAAAAGACTCAAAACAATAGAAAAGACTCGAAAAACCAACGAAAGATGCAAATCAAAACTCAAACCGAATACTAAAAACGAATCAAAATACGTTAAAAACACATAATATCAGATGTTAATCCGGAAATTTGTATAGCGCGCTAGTTTTATCCTCTGCGGGATGTTGAGAGAACCATGGTTTAAAAAGATAGTCTTGTTGTGGCCAGCAACAGACGGATTCGTTGGAGATGACTTAAGTATTTGGGAGAAGTATCTTGATTGGTTGGTGGTCATGGATAAGTTACGAGATGCTAAGTCTCGATGTTTATCTGATTTTGAGTTCGAGTTGAAGATGTGCTATGAGATACTAAGTCTCAATGTTCATTTTCCTTGGGTTTTTGTGGATCCATTCGGTTTCCGGATCAAGTTTCGAGATACTGAGTCTCGAAGTTTGTCGGAATGGTGTTTTCGGGAAACTTTTTCAAGCTTTTGATGTGTTATGAGATGCTAAGTCCCAATGTCCATCTTCTTGGTTTATTTGCGAAAATTTGGGAGTATGTATATACGGACCCACTCCCCCCCCTTTTTTAAGGAGAGGGGCAACTGAACTCGTTTTTTAGGCGAGCTGCCTACGTACCCTTCGTGAAAAGGGATCAAGTCACCCGTAGTTCCGTTTTTTTTTTTTTTTTTTTTTTGTGGTAAGAAGACGGTTAAGTCTTAGTCATGGAACCCTCGGATGTAGCTTCGACGGTTTCTGAGGCAGTTTTCGTCTCTTCTTGCTTCGTATCTGTGGGCGGAACCTCCGTTTTCTCGAACTGTTCGGTTCTGCTTACTTTCTTTCCCAGTTCAGGGACTTCATCTTCTATCTTCCTTTTCGGGTTTTCTCTCTGTGGGATGGTCGGGTTCCGGAGCTTGTGCTCTGCCAGAAAACAGATCCTAGCCTCCTTCTGATTTCCCCATACGGTCTTGATTCTGTTTGGCGTTGGGAACTTCAGGCAAAGATGGTAAGTTGATGGGATAGCTCGCATTGAATTGATCCAAGGAGTTCCCATTATCACGTTATAAATCGTGGGGTGGTTTGCCACCGCGAAGTTAACGATTTTCGTGATTCCACCGGCACGAACCGGGAGCTGGATTGTTCCATCCGTCATTGTGACATCGCCAGAGAATCCGGTCAGCGACCTTGGATTGGGCTTTATCATTGACGGATCCACCTTCATCCTTTGAAGTGTCTCTCGAAAGATGACGTCTACCGAACTTCCGGTGTCGATCAAGACTCGTGAGACGTCGTGGTCGTTGATGTCCAACTCTACCACCAATGGATCGTCGTGAGGTTGGTCAAGGCCTTCAGCGTCTTTTTCGTGGAAGGCGATCCGATCGTCGTTTTCGGTGATCGGTTCCCGCGGATTTGACTCCTTGTCTCCTCTTCTCAGGAACGCTTTTATCGAGGCTACTGTGTCTCGGCAGTACTGAGATCCTCTGATGATCATGTGGATCCTCCTGCGGTTAGCGGCGGAGTCGTCACCGTTTGGTCTCCTTCCCCGTTTGGGGGCTTCCTCGTCGGGCCTTTCGGGACGTTCCCGGTTAGATCGTCCGTCCGGGGTGCCAACGCCTTCTTCGATAGCTCCGAGACTCTCGAGGGTTACTCCGTTTCCGAGCTCCCCAGCTAATAGCTTTGCCGCGAGCCTTCTTCCGACAGTCCTGCAGTTTTCGGTTGAGTGGCCTTTTGTCTTGTGGAAAGTACAAAAGGCGTTCTCGTCAAATCCTGGTCGGGTCCAAGTATTCCACGGTCCTCGGTTGCGTTCATCAGACGGTTTCTCCGTGTTTATCTGGTAGTTATGCGCCCCTCCTGGGTTGGGCTCTTCATCTCGGCTGGTTCGCCTACTTCTTCTCTCGTTTGGAAAGTTAGAAGGTTGCACCGTGCCTTTCGCGACCAATTTCGATGATTGGTGCTTTCCGGCTGGGACCCTCATTTCTTCCTCGTAGATAACGAAGTTGGAAGCACGGTGGAGAGCATCTTGAATGGTTACCGGTGGGTTTACGGTGATCTCCTTTCGGAAGTTTGAAGTCTTCAGCAAGGACTTCTTCAGGGCGTTGATCGCGGCACTGTTGCTTAGGCCGTCGATCTTCGAGACAATCATCTTAAACCTTTCGATGAAATCTCGAAGACTCTCTTCGGGCTCCTGCGACTGCGAGTAGAGGTCCGCGTCGGATGTTGACTGTCTTATGAACAGTGAGTAATGCTTCAGAAAAGCTGCCGACAATCGGTCGAAACCGTCGATCGAGTCTCTTTCTAGCCTCGAGAACCACGACAGGGCTGATCCTTTCAGATGCTCCACGAAGAGGAGGCAGAATCCGGCGTCTCTTTCTTCGGGTTTGAACCTAACCCGTCCCATAGCGATATGGAAGGCCGTCATGTGGGCCTTTGGATCGGTCGTCCCGTCGTAAAAAGGGAATCGGATTTTTCCCGGGTCAGAAAGTCTAACGCTTGTGATCCTTGAAGTGAAAGGGATCTTTTGCGTTTCCTCTAAGACGCGGTCGATTTCCGGGGCCGCACTTGTTGCTTTATGGACTTGCGACCTTACCTCCTTCATCTGACTTGCGGTGAGTTCCAAACGGGCACGGAGCTCGTCCAACTCGTCCCTTCGGCTAGCGGATCGGTTAGCTCGGGCCTCTCGTTCCGCCTTTTCCTGTTCTTCGATCCATCGGAGCTCTTCCATATCCGCGTTTAGATCTCCAGCTTCGTCGTCGGTTTCGCTTTCGGCTACGTTCGCGGTGTCTCTCAGGTTTCCGCCATTAGTCACCATGGACGTCGGCCGCTCAGTGGTTCGTCCAGTGTCGCTTTTCCGGTTCAGCGAGGGTGGTGCTGACGGTTCTCTCCTTGTTCCGATTGGGGTCTGCTCATCGGGATTCTAACGACCCGGGGGATCCGCTCGCGGGGTGAAGATAAGGCGTCTCGCTTCGAAAGCCCGGGGGCCACGCGTCAGCTCCTGGGAAGTTGCTCTTTCCTGTGCGGCCGTTCTTTCTTGTCTGTTTTGCCGTTCTGCGATTTCGGCTACCATGTTCCTCAACTCGGTGATCGCCGCGTTCTTGGGCGGCGTTGGCTGCTTCCGTGATGATTGGGTCCTCGATCGGCATTCCGAATCGGGTGAACACACTGGCGGAGGTCCCGGTTATCCCGATCGCTCCGCCGGCGGATGTCCCGGCGGC
Source organism: Isatis tinctoria (assembly GCA_010577795.1). Lineage (NCBI taxonomy): Eukaryota > Viridiplantae > Streptophyta > Magnoliopsida > Brassicales > Brassicaceae > Isatis > Isatis tinctoria. Next base: position 10,579,616 of record CM021248.1, on the reverse strand, counting down.
AGTTGCTCCGGTCCCGGCCGCCGATGTACCGATGGCTGGAATTCCCGTTCCGGTCGCTCCCGTGGCGGCTGTTGCGGCAGGTTGGTTGGTGATATCGTCGCTTCTTCTGGTCATCGTTTTCGTTTCGTATCCTTTTCGTTCTTAGGGTTAAGAATATTTCTCGTCCCCACAGACGGCGCCAAACTGTGAGAGACGAAACTCACACTGTCAAAACTTATATTTAGTGGGGGCTCGAAAATTCTATTTATAAAGAACTAAAGGACCAAAAATGCAAAAGAGAGATTTTTATTGATATTTTCCGAAAGTACAAGGGAAATTAGCAAAAGCTGAATAGTCTTAAATTGCTGAAACTCCTAATACTCGGATCTGGGATGGGCTTAACCCTTACATGAGCGTACATATATATACTGACAATCCTAGGAGGTTAAGACTTCAGATTTCCGATGTGGGACCTTGTCTTTCCTTCCCAGCCGCCGACCTAAGCTTTTTTAAAAAATAAAAAAACGTTTTTAAAAATCATAAAAAAATTTTAAAAATCAAAAACGTTTTAAAAATTGTTTTTATATCAGAAAAACGATTTAAAAAAGAGTAAAAACCTTTTTTGACTTCATTGAAAAACGGTTTTTAAAATCAGAAAAGGTTTTAAAAAATAAAAAAACGTTTTGAAAAATAATAAAAAGTTTTTAAAAATCAAAAACGTTTTAAAAAATTGAAAAACGTTTTTAAAACTACAAATAATTCCATAGAAAACTAAAACAAGAACCTAAAATCCGAAATTCAATCCTAAACTATCCATCTAACAACCTAAAATCCGATTTTTGCTTCTAACAACCTAAAATATGAAGTTGTGTTGATTCTTACATGATTAGTGATGTGCCCTTGGAATTCCGGCGGCGAGATGACAGAGAACCGGCGGCGCAGATTGGAGAGAGGATCGAGAGGAGAGAGAGTAGAGAGAGAGGATCGAGAGTAGAGAGAGATGAGCGATTTTTGCTTCTAAGCGGCGGAGAAGAAGAAGAAAGACTTAGGTTTATTATATTTACTAATTCCGACAGACGGGTTCGTCGGAATTCCGTCGGATAAAATAAATATCATACCTAACACGCGGTTCTCGAATTAATTCAACGTTTTGGTTTCCCGGTAATGACTTTCCGACGGAACCATGTTTCCTCGGTATTTCCTCGGAAATTTCCGAGGAAATACCGACGAAAAGCCGAATTTCCTCGGTATTTCCTCGGAAAGAAACATGGTTTAGGGTTTCAAATTCCAATTTTTTTCCGGTATTTCATTTTTAGTACAAATGCAATTCATTCCATTGAGGAAAGTTTGTGTGGATGATCATAAACCATAAAATAAAAAATTTCAAAAATAATTGTAAGTATTTCGTTTATCGTTTGTTAAAGTGTATAAGTGTTTATCTTATGTTGTGTGATTTTTGTTCGAGCAATCGTAAAAGTGTTTGTTATTGTGTAAAACAGTAGGTATGACTTCATAATCTTGTTAAGATACTCAATGAAGGTTATATATGTGTTATTCGATCCGAAAAAAAACGTTATCGGTTATAAAACCCTGGTTCCTCGGAATTTCCTCGGAATTGTCCGAGGAAATTCTGAGGAAATTGCGAAAATCAACAACTTCCTCGGAATTTCCTCGAGAACTTCCGAGGAAATTCCGAGGAACATCCATAAAAAACATACGTCGTCGGAATTTCCTCGGAATTTTCCGAGGAACATCCAGAAAAAACAAATCTCGTCGGAATTTCCTCGGAAAATTCCGAGGAAATTCCGAGGCATATCACTATTAGTTAAATCCCTAAATAGAGTCGTCTAATTCCGAGGAAATTCCGAGAAAACCCTAAATTCCCACGGAATTCCGTCGGAATTTCTTTTTTTTAAAAAAAAAAATTTAAAAAACCTTTTTTTAAATCATATACACCTTTTTAAATCATATACACGTTTTTACAAATCAAAAAACCTTTTTTAAAATCAGTGATTGTAGTTTTAATACTTATAAAAATAGTTTTAAAATCATATACACGTTTTTAAAAATCAAAAATTATTTTAATAGTTATAAAATAGTTTTAATATCAGAAAAAAACATTTTAATAGTTATAATTCCTAAATTTACTCTGATTCCGAGTCATCGTCACCAGATGAATCGGAATCTGGATCTTGGTGAAACTCTCCAATAACTGGTTCATCTTCTGCGTAAACGACGGCGTCCTCTGCGAAGTCGGTAAAATCGACTACAAGGCCACCTTCCGCTACATCTTCAGCTGCACTTAAGTTGCCGGATGTGATTGGTTGCAGCGGGTCTTCCAGCTCTGAAGTTCCCTGAACTCGGCCTCGGTATTTCCTCGGAATTTTTGAAAACGCACAACGGCTCCCCCAACGGGTCTCTAACGGCTCCGACATACTGAGGAAATACCGAGGATTCCTCGGAATTTCCTCGGAATTCTTGAAATCACCCAACGGCTCTCCAAACGGGTCTCTAACGGCTCCAAACTTTCCTCGGTATCTTACAATTATCCGTCGGAAATTTCCCACGGACCGAGTTTCCTCGGAAATTCCTCGGAAATTTCCGACGAAACGTGATGTCCTCGGAAATTTCCGACGAAATTCCGAGGAAAACCCTCTTCTCGGAGTTTCCTCGGTTTTTCGTCGGAAATTTCCGAGGAAATCATTTTCCCTGGGAATTTCCCTCGGAATTTGAACGTTTTCTTATAGTGTTATGTTTTATTTTGGTGTGTTTAGATTTTCAAAAAAAAAAAGATATTTATCGAGTCAAAACAGTGTGTAATTTTGTTAAACTTTTTGGAATTGCAACATGTTCGATGTCATTGCCTTACGACTGTTTACCATTGTTTGAGGATAGTTTGGAAACGCAGAAAAATCCATAACTTGATCATTTAGTGAATTTCTCAAATCATCTGAACTTAATCGAATTATCGAAACTTAATATGGACTTAATTTATCTCACTTAGGGGGTTGATAATCATGTATTGGATTTTACATTTGGAGTTTTCTTTGCATCATTTTTTACCAATCTTTGCTAACTCCAAATGGCTAGACTTATCCTTAGTCTAGTACCACACCCTTACCATTTCCATGTTGAAACCCACTTATTTTCGTTACTGTCATTGCATTCATGTGAAAAAACTATGGAGTATACGGACCGAGACAACTTTTCTTTAGGATTGTGTCTAGATAGGTGGTCTCTTTCTGATTAAACTCATGGGATGTGTCTAAGTTATCTCTTTTTGAATATATTCATAGAAAATTTTCGTTTCAAAAGAGGATGAACTTTTAAATGGGTAGAAGTTTGTATTCAAGAAATAAGCTTACATCGTTAAAATTCTTTTGATGCAGATCTTAGAGACTAACCGGTTCTTTTCTCCGATATACTTTCAGTTCTAAAAAAAAAAAAAAAAAAAAGAGAAGGAACCGGTAAAGTCAAGGTAACATCTTTAAATTTCATGAAACGTTAAAAGAAATCATGTTCTTGTTTGTGCCTTGTTAAATAAGGGTAGAAGGATTAGAGTTAAGGAGAGTTGTGTACCTCCTAATTGGTTTGTGTCTCACGGTGATTTTGCATAATGATTTGCATCCGTTTGTACTGCTAAAAGAAACCGAAACACTTGAGCCACCAAATACCAACCTTGATACCTAGACCATAACGTGTTAGATATTCCGTTCGTGAGAGTACATGCATTTGATAATAAATGTTAAATATTGAGTTCTGCTTGATCATGAAATTTTACTTATTTACTATGGTTATGGAGAAGTACAATGAAGTACAGTTTGATCTGAACTTTGCGAATGCGGTTTACGGGCAATTGATTTAGAGTATGGTCCTATAAGTTTTACGAGAGTCACACGTTTTTTTTATTAAAAAAAAAAAAGAAAAAAAAAACCTCTCCTCTTTGTAAAATATCTGGTTTTGCTTGGGGACAAGCAAAGGTTTTAGTTGGGGGGAGTTGATATTATGTGTTTTTAACGTATTTTGATTCGTTTTTAGTATTCGGTTTGAGTTTTGATTTGCATCTTTCGTTAGTTTTTCGAGTCTTTTCTTTTGTTTTGAGTCTTTTTACAGATTCTATTGAGTTCCGAAGGAGTTTGGCGTTTACGGACATGTTCGAGTCAAGTTAAGACGGAAAAACGAGAAAAGGACCAAACATAAGGAACGACCGTTCTAAGGAAGAACGATCGTTCTGGTCACGCAAAGGAACGACCGTTCTAAGGAAGAACGATCGTTCTGGTCACGCAAAGGAACGACCGTTCCTTCCCAGAACGACCGTTCCCACACTCACCTACCCTGCCGACAAAAACCGAAGATCGATCGTTCTCTCCCATGTGCCCGTTCCACACTTCACCAACCATGCCGACAAAAGCACTAAGGAACGACCGTTCTCCCCATCAGAACGATCGTTCCTCGACAAAAGTACTAAGGAACGACCGTTCTCCCCATCAGAACGATCGTTCCCCGACTCCGCATCTCACCTACTTCGATCGACCATCGGGAACGATCGTTCTCCACCTAGAACGACCGTTCCCCATCTTACCTACTCCCCTTCACCTTGGCCTATATAATTAACCCACTCTTGATGCTTCAAACCACACCATCTTCTTCCTCCTCTCTTCTCTAGCTTCTAAACATTGCTCTCTCTTCAGTTTTAAGTTTTATGTTTATGCTTTTATTAAGTTTTATTTAGTTTCTTTTAAGCTTTATACATTTACGCTTTAATTAAGTTTTACTTTCAGTTCTTATATTTATGCTTTACTTTCAGTTCTTATAATTATGCTTTACTTTCGTTCTTATAAGTTTATATCCAGCTTTTGTTATCTATTCAAGTTTTTATGATGAACTTTATAATCTCTTTGTTATCTTCTTCTTTAATTATGTCTGAGTAGATCTCTTAGTTAGGTTGAGGTTTGTCAAAGGAATTCATGAGCTTTAGGGTTAAACACAAATAGGTTATTCAAATCGATGTCTTCACCTTTGTTGTTCTTAATGCTTAGATCAAACTGATCATTTGATTTTATGATATTAGGTTAATTTAGACAACGACAGTTGCTAGGTTGCTAGAATAAACATTGGTGAACAATTTATTCATTACCTACGACAGTAGATGTAGTGGAGAATTGCGAACAAATCGAATCTATCCTTAATGCTTGTTTGCGATTTCTAATACCAACGACAGTTAGGATTTCTAGGTCGCTAGACAAAGTTATTGATACCACGACAGTGGATTGATATTATCTTTATGTTTGAGTTCTAGACTTGTTCTTAAAAACTGCCTGAATAGTTGTTTGACCCTCTGCTCTGAATCTCCTGCGATATTCCTTGACCTAACGCTTGTTTAAAATTATCTTTACAACCGATTTTGCTTTTATTATTTGTTATTTATAAAAACCAAAAACATATTGAATTGTCTTAGCTCTTAATTTAGCTCATTATATACAAGTGTGGAAACTGGTCTTCGTGGGATCGACCCCTAAATACTACTTCGTATGTTGTGCACTTGCAGTAGGAAAAAAAGGTTTAAAACTCGTGTATCACCAGCCACCCTGTTGAGAGCATTCTTGGATCCGGACGCCCTCATAGAGGTACTCCCAAAGCCAGAAGCCCTAAACATCGAACCTTTAATGCCAGCCGCCCTCTCGAGTACGTTCTCAATCTTGGCCGCCCTCTCGGGAACGTTCTCAATCCCGGCCGCCCTCTCGGGTACGTTCTCAATCCCGTCCGCCCGTTGCTGAATCTCTCCCTGATCAGGCGCCCATTGAGGAACGTTGTCCGCCTGAGCATTGCTAAGGCCAGCCACCCACTGAGGCACGCCCTCAGGACCAGACGCCGCTCGTGGAATGGCATCCTCACCAGCCGCGAACAATTCTTCCACATGAGCCACGTCTTGCTCTGGGCAGTAATCAAAATCGAACGTGTGATCCAGCATCACATCAAAGTTAAGTTCGAAAGGAGATCCTAGCTCGTCAGCCATTTTAAGGAAAAACTTTCAAAAGGAAAAACTTGAAGAGGTAAACTTGAAGAGAGAAGAGGAGTGTGAAAAAATGAAAATGAAGCCACCCCTTTGATATAGCAAACATGGCATGAACTCCCGTATGAACATGATGGACTGTACTTGCCTCTGACAAGACACTAAAGAGGAACGGATGAACGGAAAAACTCGTTGCCTTCCCGTTTCGATCAATCCCTACTTCTAACAAACTCTCCTCAATTTCCCGATAAACCTAAAAAGATAAAAGCCAAAGGTATTTACACTCGAGCCTGTTAAACGATGTCGTTCTCCAACGCCTCTTCTTCTTTCAAGCAAACGACAACGTCTTTATTCCTTTATCACAACGACGACGTCTTGCTTAACGGCTCCTCTTCAATCTTACGTAAGATCCTAAGGCTTATCAGAATGTCATTACCAAGGTCAAAGAAGATCGAGCCACTACAGCACTGTGAGTTGCAGCCGTACAGACAAGCAGAGTTGCAACCATCACAAAAAGAAAAGGTACAATGATAACAAGTCAACCACACAGATGGAAAAGATGATGTTTAATGATAGCTCAAGTTCCAGCAACATGAGTCCTGATTTTCTGTTCACGAAACCTGAAGTTGGGGAACCAAATATCAGCATCTAACTCCAAGGCAGAAAGTTGTAACCGTGGGAAAAGATTGGAACGTGTCTATTGAATTATACTTGTCAAGTCATTTGCTGACAGATGATGCAGCTGTTACAGTGAAATAAAGAAGCAATACATCCTCATCAAAGTCAAGCTTTGAAGTCTTAAAGGAGAAAGGGACAGGTTCTGCATCAACCTGCAAGAACTTGGAAAGACTTGGTTCAGTCACATGTGTATAGTTTTGCCAAGACCAACTAAACTCAAATATAAGAAAGGAGTATACTTGGAACAGTCAAGACGGGTAAAGGAGTACAAAGTTTTTTTTTTTATACCCAGGTATCCCAGCCCAATGGGCCAGACTAGCCCACACAAACTGCCCGAAAATGACAGCCCTGGTGGATCCTGGAGGCCCGCATGGCGCCGGTTAAATTGCTGCGGTGGCCAACGCTCGAACCCAGGTGGTGGGAGGGTACTACCACTCCATTCGCCACTGGACCACAAGCGAGTGGTTAAAGGAGTACAAAGTTGGGTCATATATATCAGAAGACAGAGAGTGTGTGATAAATCAGAACATGATGTTTGAAGGAAAAATCACACATGGTAGTTCTCAGGAGCACGAGGTTTAAGCTAGAAAAAACGTCTTTGAAAAAGAAATTTGCAGTCTGCAGTGGAAAGATGAAATTTATCTTTCGTCAGGTCGCACTTGTGTTCGTTTTTTTTGTTTTTGTGGTGGTTTTTTTTCAGGTCACACTTGTGTTCGTTTGATCTAAGATTTTAGGTTTTGCTGTATCTGTTATTCTTTGGGGTTTTGGGTTACTAAGATCCTCTTGTTGTTTTTATGGTGATCCATTTGCTGTTTTTATGGTGGTTGTTTGTTGATGATAAAACTCGAGGATGGAGCCGCAATTCATAAGATCGCTACAAACAGTATCTCTCTCTCTCTCCTCCACCATCTTTACACACTTTTTTAGGTTTATAGTTTAAATTCCTTATTCAGAGCAGTTAAATCTAACAAAAAAAACCTTTTTGCAGGTATTGTTTGGCTGTAAACGTTATAACATTTGTATACTCTGCATTCGACGCTGCTTGCTTTAAACATTTTATATGTTATAGTATTGTGAAAGAGACTTATAGTGGACTTCACGACATATTCGTTTTCTCCATGGATCAAGTGGGTGCATATCTTCTGATGTCAGCTTCTTCATACGCTGCTACTCGAGTTGATGATTGGGTATCTAATTGGGGAAAAGATGACTTTACTCAAATGGCAACCACCTCCATCGCCATTTCTTTTATAGCGTTTGGGGGCTTTTGCGGTCAGCGCTTTGATTCCTTCTTATAGGCTCTTCAGTAATGCTTCCTCTTAAAATTATATTCCCTTTTTTTGTGTTCTCAGAGACCAAATATGACTCTTTGTCTCTGTACCGTCTCTCTTTCTCTTATATATAGAACTCTTGGTCTTTGTACAGTTTCACTCTGTTATCTTAAATCTATAAAACAGAAGTCAGTCACACAATGTGGCTTTGACACCTGTCCCTCAGAAAATTCATTATTATTTTTGGTTTAACATTTTTAAAAAAATTCAAGCTTTACTTTAAAAAAACTGATTTCTTTTATCAACAAAAAAACATTTATTTATATCTATAAAACAGAAATCAGTCACACAATGTGACTTTGATACATGTCCATCAGAAAATTCATTATTATTTTTGGTTTAAACTTTTTTAAAAAATTCAAGCTTTACTTTAAAAAAAAAACTGATTTCTTTTATCGACAAAAAAAAAACCTTCAGCTCACGTTACCTCCACGATCTCTTCTCAAATTCCATGACTCAAAAACTACCTCCTCAACTCTAAACTTCACTTATCAACTATAAAAGATGTAACTTTGGTTTAAGCCTCAGTTTCGGATTAACTACAAAACGTAAGTTACTTCTCCAACATAAGTTTTTGTTCTTAGTAAAGTAGGGATTGTACGAATTAGGGATTTTCATGAAACTCGATTGTGACTACAAAAAAAAAAAAACCAATCCAGTTTAGAGAAAATAGTCGGCGTCGGAGAATGGAGAGAATCCATGTATCAGTCACAGCGCGTCCGCTTTCGACTGAGGACGCAAAGACGAGTCCCTGGAAGATCTCTTCGGACTCAATTTTCATGCCAATCACCCTTCTCCCTCATTCGAATTTGGTACCTTTTCTTTTTGTTGTTTTGCTCCCAGTGGTCTCTTCATTTTCTCTCCTCATCTTCTTCGTAGACTTGGATTTTACATGCCCAATCTCTCTCTCACAAGAACAGATAGGATTTTCAAAGAAGATTGCAAAACTGTCCAAGTGTACGAAGCACGGACGAAGGAGATCGTGGCTGCTGCCGTTCGTGGATTCAACGGTAATACTCAGCAATTACTCTGATGGGTTTAGCGGATTTACTTAGCTGCTTCAATTATGATATCGTTGGGTCTTCAATTTCATACCGGTGAAAATGAAGCCTCCCTTACTACTTTTCGGTGTTAAGGAGTTCGCGATTGTGCTGAGCGCTGATTCGTATCTGTTTCGTTGTGTAGGAACCGTGGTAAACTAACAGTGGTAAGACACATACGATGTGAGGCTCACCTATTGAACCTGGAGTCATCCCTCTTGCTGTATATGATTTGTTTGAGACTATATATCAGGTTTCATCTCCATTTAGCTTTTCTTACCATTTCTATGTCTACGTTTTTAAAGTGGATTTCTTTGTATAAAGTTATTAATTGGAGGAAAAATGGTTTTTCTTTTCTTTGATTTACCCAAAAGGACGCAAACAGGGAGTTTATGTTGCGTATGTTGTACTTGGAGATTTATAACGAAGATATAAATGATCTGTTGGCTCCTGATCATCGCATTCTCTTTCGCTCTCACGCTCCTTTCGTCCATGATCATCGCATTCTCTTTCGCTCTCACGCTCCTTTCGTCCATGATCATCGCATTCTCTTTCGCCTGCAGAAACGTGTGATATATTCTCTCTCTCTCTCGATTTAGGATATGATCCTTAAAAAAATTCTGTGTTTTGGTTTCTTAGGCTTGCTGTGAAGAAATTTATCGAATCTATCAATCATTGGATTGATTTGATTTCATTTAATCTAACTTCTCTGAGTTTTGATTTGGTGAAGGTTAGAAGCAAAATTGCTGCTAGAGAAGCTAAGAAACAAGAGAATGATGTTCGTTGGGGAGTTGCTTAACCGGAATCAATGGAAAGTGATGGTTTGCTTAGTTAATCGATAGTTTGCTTGGTCATAAGAGTAGTTTCCCTCATACGAGCAAGTTGTATTAACTTATCTTTTAATTATATATTTTTACTTTGTAATATTGATATTTTGTATCATGGTCGTACAATAAAATAGATTTTTGAAACTGTATAATTATATCAATTATCCCAGAAATAATTAATATTAATAAATATTATAAAAATATTAATTAAAACCAAAACTGGAATCTTATATTTTTTATTTATATAGCAATTTAAATAAATAATTATAACACAAAGTGATTGCTATTGTAATCATAATCATTGCTTTAAAAAGAAAGCGCTATGTTAATGTTAGCAAAGCGAAAACCGTTATCTAAAGTGACAAGATCTATTATTGCAGGCGATTATACAGCGTACCTAATATCGCTATAACATTGTTGAATAGCGTTTTCCGGGTGTTATTAATACTCAATATTCCTGTAGTGTGAGCACCAAAAGCTACAGATTCATGAAAATACAGAGGTACATATATGCATATGTCATTCTTAGAATCCCCTTTAACAAGCTCTCTAGCGCTCTGATATGGTTTTCAATCTTAATGATGTAGAAAGGAATATTTGTTGCTGGATTGCGAGAAGAAATTGTCGCTTCCCTTCAACAAGTTCTTGAAATGATGGAATTTGGAGAATGTACTTTCTCTTCTTGAAAATCTCGGTTATGAGAATGTACAGAAGTGATATGTTAAATGTGGGTTTGACACCTGTCTTTTAAAAAAAATCATTATTTTTTGGTTTAAAAACTTTTCATTATCTCACGGTTTTGATAAAAAAACACTTTACCGAAAAAAAATCATCTTCATATCCACGATCTCTCAACCTCCATGACTCTCAACTTCCTCCTCCACTTCATCCCTAATCAACTGCACTCATCAAAATATAAAAACATTATAACTGCAATGCTTCGGTCTCGGTTTACGCAAAAGGTAAGTTATTTACTCCACCATCAGTTTTTTTTACTTCATAAATTAGGGATTTGTTGATTAGGGATTTTCTTCTCAAATTAGTCAAATTAGTCACCTGATCCCTTCTCTTCTTCCAGAACTGTAAACTGATAAAAAAAAAAAAACTAATCTCCTAATCTCTGTTGTAGACAATTTGGGTTTTCAGAATTTCTCAACTACAGATCACTCGCTCTTCCGATTTATTCCATTTCAGGTTCCATCGATTCCCTTCCAATCTTTATCTCCATATCTCACGCCGTTGTTCGTAGTCGTGATCTGATATTACCCCTTCTTAGGTACAATTCAACTACTTATTAAAAAACTCTAATTTGGTGTTTAACTCTGCTCAGGTTTCTTAATTTTGATCACAGGATCAAGTGGTACAACAAGAACATGTGAAGACGATGAAAGGAATCCAATTTTCAAGGCACGCAAGCGAAGAAGCACGCCGAGCGTAAAAAAAAATCCTAACCTTTAGGTTTTTTTATTTAGAGATTTGGATATTTATTTTAAACATTTCAGCAAAACCAAAATTAAACTCTACTAATGTCCAATTTGATTTTGTTTAGGTTTTAGATTTTTTAATTTAGAGATTAGATTATGATAATCCTTATTCTAAACATCTCGTGTTTGATCTTATATGGTTTATTTATAAATTTTATATAAATGCAATTGTACAGTATTTTAAATTTATTTTATATATATAAATATGTTAAATTTGTTATAAATACATTAAATTGTATAAAAAACTAGTCTTCGAGTATTCTCCGACTAATCCCCAATTTTTCGTTAACTCGCTAGGCCCTGATCGGCCGCTCAACTAGCGCCTAACGTATTTCTGAATACAGGATTTCTCCGGTATGTCTCCACAAAAGTCCGAAACCGAAAAATCAAACCCCCCACAAACTGACCAATCAGTGAACCAACGGTTTTAATTCGGTTCAATTATTTTTTCATTCATATTGTGTAATAGTAATTTAATGGGCCGATAACTTATTGGGCTGGTTTGAACTTTGTTGAACAGCATAAAGAGCAATTTAATGAGAATTATAGAAAAGCTAACGCGCAAATGAAACGGTCTTTTTTTTTTTTGCAAAATCTTTCAAAAAGGTGTGGAATGTCTTTCTTGATGAATTGGAGCAGAGACGAGACTTGTTCCACTGTTAACAAACAGAAAGGAGAAATCTCAATAACAATCTTCCTCTCTATCTTCTCTTCTACTTCTGCTCTTTGTCAACTACGAGTAGGCGAATTTGTTGGAGGCTAGAATGTAAAAAGTTGAAAAATCTCTCTATGTAAGAGCGATTAAGTTTGAGTCAACAACAACTTCCATGACAAAAGTGTACAGTGTGCATTTTACTTTTCTGGGTTTCATGAAGAATGAAACACAGAAAAGTTATAAGATATAATAGTTTCCATCTTCTGTAAACAATCAATGGCTGACTTCCTTTTGTTGTGAGTCTTTCATAGTTTCTTCAACGGATATGATTCACATGTGAAAATGGCTCATGGGCTGCTTTTGGAGCAGGTTTTTTGGCGGCCTCAGGTACTCCGAAAACATTCCAGAATCTCAGAGTCTCGTCTCCTGCTGCTGAAGCTACGGTACAACCATCTGGACTCTGTAGAAACACACAGCAAACAAGACAAGTTTTTAGGATTAAGGACTTCAAAAACTCAAAACCACTTGCAGCAGCTAAAGAAATTGATTTAAGTTTTTTCTCTTCACCTGGGCCATATATAGAACTCTTGATGTATGACCAGAGAGCTCAGCCATCTTCACCATGGATGGGTACTTCCACAGTGTAAGCTGATTCTGTGTAAACCCGTGAGAGCTAAGCAATTCTCTTTCATTGTTGCTCCATAGCAGTGAACAAACCTGTGATCCCGTGTCTACCGAATTCAAGCAAGCCCTTGTGTGAGTGTTCCAGAACTTTATCGTCCTGTCTCCTCCACCGCCACCAGTTGCAAGCAAATTCGCCTGGAAAGGGCACCATGCAAGGGCTTTAACTTCAGATCTATGTTCCTCAAGCCTATGGAGACACTGTGTGGTCGAGTTTGAGGAGGCGACGGAACGATCCCATATGTGTACCACATTGTCGTTGCCACCACTTGCTAGTTGCTGTCCAGATGCAGACCACTTGAGCCCACAAACCTCTTGAATGTGACCACTGTAAGTTTCCACAATGTGTGACCTGATCCGCACGTCGTTGTTGACGATCTGTCCGTCCATTCCTCCCGTGGTCAGGATGTGATTGTTCCATGCCAAAGATCCTACTCTTGACTGGTGGCCACCCTTCAATGTTCTCAGCTGCAGAACACATGAGATTAAGACATGATGACAAACATTCAGATATTATGTCCCAACAGAAGAGAGGAGATTTTGTAGTTACTTGACGGTTGGATGCAGAATCCCAGAGTTGCACTTCGGAGTTGTTGAGGCCAACTGCAACATGACGACCATCATGTGCCCAGTTGATGCTCGTGACAGGTCCTTTCTCTTCATCAATGGTCACAAGCTCAGATGTGGAGCCAGTGGAAGCATCCCACAGATAAACAGTGTGGCCCATCGCTATGGCTAAGACATTAGCACTACCCCAGTCAAGCAAGTTGAGGTAGAAGTCGTCCACAATGTCAGGTGCATCCAATGTCCTCTCGGAAGTCTATAGATTGCAACGTAAAGGTTAAAAAGAGATGAAGTCCAAAACAAACAAGTAGATGATAAATACAGAACATACCTGAGGAATGTATCTGCGAAGCATGACGGATTTGGGCTGTTGATGAAGAGAAGCAGAGTGGTCGGTGGTGGGAAGCAACTGGAGTGGAGCCTGAGGTTTGTTCCTGAAGGCGAGGATCCGAGTGTGATTGAGATTCATCGTCTCAGCGAGTTGCTTCCGGTACGCCTCTCTCGATGGTGAGCTTACCACTGCTGCTGCCTGATCCTTACCTTTGCTTCCTTGTTCGGTAAGTAATACGGTAAATGAAACCGTGGTAAGCTATTGACCGTTATACAGTAAATAAGACTACGGTTGGATCCTTGCCACGTGGTCGGTTCAGATATTGTGCTTCAAACAAACGCATATGACGAGATTGTACAAATATCTTCTGCCGGCTCAGCTTTTTCATTATCTGAATTTGTCCTTGTTGCTTTTTGTTCTTCCCTTTTTGATGTAATCGTTCCTCTATATCCAGAATCTCTTCGATTCTGTGGTTAAAGGAGCTAGAGACTTTGTTTTCTGAACATTTTCTCTATAATATATCCATTTCAAGTTACCAACCGTTTAATCCTTAACAAAGGTATCAGAGCCTTTCTTTTCTCGGACTGTGATCATGGCGTCTGCAACACGATCGTCGGTACGAGATGCGGAGGCGATGTATCGGGAGTTTGATGAAGCTGTGGGATCTCGCTTCTCTGAGGTCGCTAACAAATTATCGGGCATGGATTCTCGTTTTGAGAAGTTTGAACATTGGATGATGGATCAACAAGGTGAGCTGAAGCAAGCTCGGTTAGATCTGTTCACGGCGATGAAGAAAATGGAAGATCGGATCTCTTCTCCCGAGTTTGAACCGAAACCCTTTTCCGACAAAGACAGCGGTGAAAACTCTGGGCACACCACCGGTCATGGAAAGACTTATTCGGCGTTGACACGTTTGGGTAAGGTTGCTTTCCCTCGCTTTGATGGTGATAAGGTTCTGGACTGGCTTTTTAAGGTGGAGCAATTTTTTGAGCTGGATAATACACCGGATGATCTTCGGGTGGGTTTAATCTCAATACACTTGGATGGTGATGCTTCTAACTGGCATAAAGCGTTGTTTCAGGCAGAGGTTCCGATTCCAGGTATAAAAACTTGGTCAGTCTATAAAGATTTGATTACAAACCGTTTTGAAGATGTCTTAGATGATTATGTGGCTGAGCTTAAGAACTTGACTGAAACTGATGGCATCATTGTTTACAATCAGAAGTTTGAGGAATTGAGGGCTAAAATCTCTATGTCTGAAGAGTATTTGGTCCGTATTTACTTGGCTGGGTTGAGTGCTAAAACACAGGGCATGGTTAGGATGTTCAAATCGTCAACTGTTAAGGACTGCTTGGAGTTGGGGCGCTTGTACGAATCCGCTTTGGAACCACCAACATCTTTTGCGTCTTGGTCGAAAGGACGCCAAAGTGTTCCAAGTGTTGCTTCCCCCAAGACTCCAGTACCTCCAACAAAGGTGACCAAACCGGATACTCCTACAGCTACACCAGCGCAATGAACTTACCCTAAGCATTTCTTAACTGCTGATGAGCTAGCTGACAAGCGAGCAAAAGGGCTGTGCTATTGGTGTTCGGAAAAATTCACCAAGGACCATGTGAAAATGCACATGAAACCGCGACTTTACTTCCTTGACGCGGATGAGCAAGAGGATTCCCAGTTGTGTGCGGATGATGAGGACTTGAATGCGGATGAGGAGATAGCTCACATCTCTTTAAATGCGATGACAGGTTTCTCTAGTTACAACACTTTGCGGGTTAAAGGAACATATGGCAAGCAAAACCTCTTCTTTCTGGTCGACTCAGGCTCAACTCATAATTTTCTTGATGAACGAATTGCAAGTAGGTTGGGCTGCACCTTGCAACCAGTGGGAGGAATACGAGTCAAACTTGCCGGTGGCTCTCGCATTAATGTGCTGGGGAAGGTGGAAGACTTTACTTGGAAATTCCAGCACACTGAGTTTAAAGCGGATGCAATGGTCATTGCCTTAAACGGCTGTGATATGGTACTGGGTGTGCAATGGTTGATTCGGCTGGGTGATATTACCATGAACTTCTCCACCCTGATGATGAAGTTCAATCATGAGAATCATAAGGTAGTCCTCCATGGCATTCATCCAGATTCTGTGCGCTCTACAAAGGCTGCCAAGTTACAGAAGTTACATGAGGACGAGGTTCAGCTGTCGATGTTATGCGTAACAGAAGGTTATTCTGAAGCACTGTTGGAACTAAACATGATGAATACACAGGAGGTAAATGGTCTCACCTCACCGGCTTTGGATGGCTTATTATCCACATTTGATGATCTGTTCACTGAGCCTACTACACTTCCTCCTTTCCGTGTCCATCACAATCATAAGATACCACTCCTGTCTGGTTCTAATCCTATTAATCAGCGACCATATCGATATGCCTCTCACCAGAAAACAGAAATCCATAAGTTGGTCAGGGATTTGGTGAGTCAAGGAACCATTCAGCCCAGTTCTAGCTCTTACGCTTCTCCAGTCGTCTTGGTAAAGAAGAAGGACAGCTCCTGGCGCCTTTGTGTGGATTATCGAGGGCTCAATGGAATGACTGTGAAGGACAGATTTCCTATTCCCCTCATTGAAGACTTGTTGGACGAGTTGGGAGGTTCTTCAGTCTTCTCAAAGATTGATCTCCGCGCAGGATACCATCAAGTTCGCATGGATCCAGCAGATGTTCATAAAACCGCCTTCAAGACACATAGTGGTCACTTTGAGTACCTAGTGATGCCCTTCGGTCTTACTAACGCGCCAGCTACCTTCCAGAGCTTGATGAATACGGTTTTTCAAGAATTTCTGCGCAAGTTTGTGTTAATCTTCTTTGATGACATCTTGATATACAGTTCCACCGTTAAGTCTCACTTGCTTCATCTTAAGCTGGTCTTTGAGGTCATGCTTAAAGAGAAGTTATTTGCCAAGAAGTCTAAATGCGCGTTTTTAACTCAGCGTGTGGAATATTTAGGCCACTTCATTGAGAAACGTGGTGTTTCGACTGATCCCGCAAAGATCAAAGCAGTACGGGACTGGCCTACGCCAAAAACGTTGAAACAAATCCGAGGTTTTCTCGGTTTGGCTGGCTACTATAGACGTTTTGTCCGCAGTTTTGGAGTTATTGCGAGACCCTTGGTTTTGTTGACACGGAAGGATAATTTTGGCTGGAATTCCGAAGCAACAACAGCGTTTGAGAATCTCAAGGAGGCCTTGTGCACGACACCAGTCTTAGCTTTGCCTGACTTTGCGAAAACGTTCGTCGTGGATACTGACGCTTACGGTGAAGGAATTGGCGCAGTTCTTATGCAAGATGGCCATCCTCTTGCCTATATTAGCCGACATCTGAAAGGAAAACAATTGTCTCTTTCTATCTACGAAAAGGAACTCTTGGCAGTGGTTTTTGCAGTTCAGAAGTGGCGGCATTATCTGCTTTTGGATCATTTCATCATTAAAACAGATCAACGCAGTCTGAAATATTTGTTGGAACAACGCCTCAATACGCCCATTCAACAACAGTGGTTGCCTAAGCTGATTGAATTCGATTATGAGATTCAATACAAACAAGGAAAGGAGAATTTGGTGGCTGATGCTTTATCAAGGGTGGAGGGTTCGGAAGTCTTGCATATGGCATTGGAAGTTACCGACTGTGACATTTTGTAGGAGATACAGAAGGGATATGACTCTGATCCTTTGGTGCAAGGTATCATCTCAAAACTTCAATCTACTTCCACCCGCGACTCCTCTTTTAGGTGGTCCCAGGGAATTTTACGTCGCAAAAGTAAGATTGTGGTGCAGGCGGTTGTGTCTATTAAGCAATTCATACTGAATTGGCTTCATAGTTCTAGTGGTGGGGGTCACTCAGGACGTTCTGCAACAATGCAGCGTGTTAAAGGCTTGTTTTATTGGAAGGGAACGAGTAAGGATATTCAAGCTTTTGTGCGTACTTGCTCTGTTTGTCAAACTTGTAAGTATGATACAACAGCATACCCTGGTCTTCTTCAGCCTTTGCCTATCCCAACAATGATCTGGTCTGACATATCCCTGGATTTTATTGATGGTCTTCCGAGCTCTAAAGGGAAATCAGTTATTCTGGTAGTGGTGGATAGGCTGCAAAGCTGCCCATTTCATTGCACTTTCTCACCCTTATACGGCTTCTTCAGTCGCACAAGCATTTCTTGATAATGTTTATAAACTCCATGGACTTCCAGAATCCATTGTCTCTGATCGTGACTCTGTCTTTCTCAGTGAGGTATGGCAAGAGCTCTTCTGTCTGCAGGGAATGGCTTTGAACTACTCTTCAGCTTACCATCCGCAAAGCGACGGTCAGACAGAGGTGGTGAACAGGTGCCTTGAGACCTACTTGCGTTGCATGTGCTCAGCCAATCCTCAATCTTGGTCGCAGTGGCTTTCACTAGCTGAGTATTGGTATAACACTACCTATCATTCCTCCACGCAACTGACACCGTTTGAGGCATGTGTATGGACGGCCACCACCACAACTCCTACCTTACCTCCCTGGAGAATCTAAGGTACGAGCTGTGGCCAGAAGTTTGGAGGAGCGTGAGCAAATGTTACTGATTCTCAAATTTTACTTGCTCCGAGCTCAACACTGGATGTCACAAGTGGCTAATCGCAGCCGTTCTGAGAGAAGCTTCGACATAGGTGCAATGGTTTTTGTTAAGCTCCAGCCGTATAGACAGGGTTCTGTGGTGAGCCGTGGAAATCAGAAATTGGCACCTAAGTATTTTGGTCCTTACAAAGTGGTTGACAAGATTGGTAAAGTGGCTTACAAACTTGCCCTGCCTCCGACTTCATTGATTCATCCAGTCTTCCACGTCTCTCAATTGAAGCTCCGAGTTGGGGAAGGCCCAGTTGTTTCAACAGAATTACCGACTCTTCTGTCTGAAGGAGGACTTCCACAACCGGCTGTTATCTTACAACGTCAAATGGTGCAACGCCAAGGTCGAGCAGTCACTAAGGTTTTGGTGCACTGGGCTGGTCAGGACGAGACACAGGCAACTTGGGAGTTCCTTTTTGACTTACGGAAGAAGTTTCCCGATCTCAACCTTGAGGACAAGGTTGTCACAAGGAGGGAGCTCAGATACGGTAAATGAAACCGTGGTAAGCTATTGACCGTTATACAGTAAATAAGACTACGGCTGGATCCTTGCCACGTGGTCGGTTCAGATATTGTGCTTCAAACAAACGCATATGACGAGATTGTACAAATATCTTCTGCCGGCTCTGCTTTTTCATTATCTGAATTTTTCCTTGTTGCTTTTTGTTCTTCCCTTTTTGCTGTAATCGTTCCTCTATATCCAGAATCTCTTCGATTATGTGGTTAAAGGAGCTAGAGACTTTGTTTTCTGAACATTTTCTCTATAATATATCCATTTCAAGTTACCAACCATTTAATCCTTAACAGTAAGGGCGTAATGAGCATAGTCGAAGTCCATAGCTGATCTGTTGGGTATGAATCTGTCCAGCTGGTGGAAGACAAAAACAATTCAGGACAATTCAACTGATACTTGTTGCTTTTGATGCAAGATCGAAACCCTGATCTTAATTGCACAAAGGGAATCTTATCGACTCTGAACAATTCAAAAGAATCGAAACCCTAAGTCCTGATGATAGAAAGGAATCATGCAATGATATCACAAAGAATCGAAACCCTAATTCTTGAAGGCAAAGCAAACTCACATTTTCCTTGGAAGTCTTCGTGGGAAGAAAGTGTTGTTGAAGCGGGCAACGAGCCTGAGCGCCTTCAAGTGCGAAGATGTGTTCATACCAAAGCCTGTCGAGAAAAACAAAAACAAAAACAAAGACACAAAAAAAAGAAACAGAAAGCAAAGTCGATGATATACGAAACAGATCGGAAGATCCTAAATCCTCTGAACAATTAACGGAAGAACAGAGAGCGAACAAATTTTGACGGCTAAATCCTCTGAACAATTAACAGAAGAACAGAGAGCGAAGACAATTTCGACGAGCAAGTGTTCTTCGTCGCTGATGATTTGAGATGAGAGCAGATTAAATTTTATAAGATATTCATGTCATATTTAGGGTTTTTTTTTTGTCTGTCGCGAATTCTCTAATTGGGAAAATCGGTAACGGCTATATTTTTGAGAGAACCGTTGATGAATAATATAATAGGCTAAAATTTTAATCATAAAACCTCGATTTTATTTATTATAAGACTGATATAAAACCACATGACAATAAATAGTAAATCAAAACCTCTAAATAAATATTAGAAAAACTCTTTAATACTTAAAAGAAATAAAAAAAAACTACTTAATATGATGGAGCAAGAATCTTCCAGAGATTATTCTATTCCACTCATCTCTTATTACATCCCACACGAGTCTAATTTCATCGCCTATGTTGTAACCTTTTTCTCTAACGATATCGCTCCATCCTGCCTTAAACACATATTTATTGTTTTTGTGGATGAACGTTACTGTGTAATTTTCAGGACCAGGGCCTTCATCTATAATATAAATCTTCACTGTAACACCGTTTGGCGATTCCAAATTCCAGACAGTAGCAATGTCCATGTTCGGAATTATAGAATCTCTGACATCTGCTATCGGTAGAAGTAACTTACCAGTGGTAACATCAGTGTCGGTTAAGTTCTTCTTTACGGCCCATATATCAGGTTGAGCTATACTCAACTCTAGGTTGATTTCTTCAGCCATATTTTTAGCTACCTATATGAATGTTTTAAAGTTGTGAAAGATGAGAATGGAATTGATTGAGAAATATAGTTCATTCACCTATGTTTATATATAGGTTTCGTCAACTAAACTTCAACTTTTTTTTTATCTTTCCTTTGTTATAGTTTGTAGTATTTTTCCTTTTACGGAGTATACTATAATTTTGTAAAATTATCATTATACACCAATGTAATAGTATTAGAGTTTACAATTTTCTTATGATCACAGATTTCGTATATTCTGATACAATCTCTAGCCTTTTTTAATTTCGAAAGATTACATTTATAATTAATTATATCTTTCCTCTTTTTTTGAAAAATGTGTATTGTAGAACTTTTACATTTTCGGAGTCGTCTCTCTGTTTTGTCAAAAAAACAAGTTACAAAGATTTACATTACGATGCGGTTGAAAAGAATGTTTCCTTATATTTAGTCTTTCATTGAATTAATTTTGAGATATACTTTATTACTTCTTCTCCCTTGCTCGCTCGCTCGCCGTCCGGTAAAAATCTCTCTTTCTTATTTATGCTTTTGTTTGCCGTTTTGTGGATTGGATATATATTATCGGATTCTAACTTTCCCACAACTGAAATCTGAAATTGCTTTCTATTGTTCACCATTTTTTGTCTCCGGTGTTTGGTTCTTGCGCAACAGGTGTTCGACAAAATTACTCACTGTAACATTTCCGTTTCTTTTTGTTTGCAGGGACAATTCTCGTGTTCCAATTATTGTCGTCATGACGAGCCTGATATGGTTAACAACACAAGAGGCTGCAAAGAACAGAGGGAAAGTTCTTTCCTTGTACCGTCAATTACTGAGGAGCATTAACTCACCCAAACTGCAGCTTAGTTACGCTTCGAGACTCGCAAAGAAAGCTGAGGTTAAGACCATCTTCTTGTTTGGCTCCGAGGAGATCTCCAATCACAACGTTGCCGATCTCATCCGTACCGGTGAATATGCTCTTTCCCAATTGAAACAAGGCAAAATCCCAAACAACACTACTCAGTATTGACCCAATGTTCTTGTTTTCAATGCCATTTCTTCATCCTTAGAGCATAGCACACTCTTATTTGTCAACAAATTCATAAATGGTGTGATGCTCTTTTCGTTTATTGGAAACCTTAAACATTGAAACATCTTTGTCGGCAAAGGTATAGCAGAAGCTCTAGCTTCTCTGTTCATCACAGATTCTTGTTGTCGAAACATTTCATGAGGTACTCGGACTCGGACATCTTTAACGGGGTGTTCGATAAGGGGTTCAAGATTGGGTGTCGAAACATTTCGGATTTCTTCGAATTTTGTTCGATAAGGTTCAAGATTGGGTGAGAAAAGATACCATCTTCAAGAAACAAACACTCTTCTTCTTCTTCTTCGTACAACAGACGAGTGAAGACGGTTCTCAAAAGAGGGTAAGAGCGCTCGGAGCTATGCGGTCTCGACGTGTGCATCATCTGCTACGACCGTGAAGGGAACCTCGTCAAGACCTGGCCCGAGGACGAAGCCAAGATGAGGGTCATGGCAGAGCGTTTCAGCAGATTGAACGAACAAGATCGGAACAAGAAGAGCACCAACCTCTCTCGGTTGGTAAACAAGAAGATGGTGGACGAGAGGAAGGCATCTCCCAAAGCAAATGACAACAGATTCTTCCAGAAACTGTTAGAGCTTGAGGACTACTTGGTGAGTCGCTTACCTATATTCCAAGAATATCCTCTTCTTCTTCTTGAACTTCGCCAGGATCATGATCACACTGTGCTTATTTCAGCGGATCTATCTTCTGATGATGATCATTATCAACCATCGATATTGAATCATCTGAGTACCCCTGCTGATGTTGTCTTCGTCGTTGAACCATCCGAGCAAGTTCTCAATCTTGTTGTACAACCATGACAATGGCACCTTCACGCAATTGCCCAACTCTGCTCTTCCAAGCTTTGAACAACTTCTGTATAATCAAGAATATGGCACTAATTACTTGGATGATACTGGCACTAATCCGAATGACATCTGAAACCAAAAGATGATCTCTATTGGAGGCAGCGACTTCAAAAGTCGAGCTACAAATTTTCTAAATCAAGATTCATAAGATAACACACAAAAACTTTCGGACAACATGTTAATATTTTTGTCTTTATGAGAATTTCTGAGAAATTCAAGTAGAGTTTCTTATAAAAGAAAAATTAACAGTTATCTTATAATACAAAAAATTACCCTTAGCCCTCTCAAATAGCTTGAACCAGCAACAAACAACCAAGAGAACTTAACCAAATATATCATTAAAAAGAGTCTGAGGTTATTAAAAATTGGTTATAACATTACTAACATTTAAACCTCAAAACATTTGGCCTAATGTCTCACATTTCTCGATCATTCCATCTTCCATCTCTACCGCTTCACTCTCAGTGCTTTTGGGAGAAAGAACTGGAGCCGAATCTTCGTGAACTTCCTCACTAGATTCGATATTGTGCATCGAATAATGCTTGCTCGAAAGACTAACAAAGCAAGCCCTGCCTCATGTTCTTTGCCAGTTATATGAAACTTCTTTACTCTACTCTTGTCCTCTATCTTTTTGCTCTATGAAACATAGATTCAACTTTGTTTTCTTCTTAGTGTCGGCTCAAAGTTACGTGCGACCTTTGTGCATTTTTTTTTACTGATCTTGGACCTTTTAGCTTTTCTTTTCTTAAGTTTCTTAGATTTTTATACTTTTAGACATATTTTTAGGATCGTAGACTGATGAGCTAGTCTATTGAATTAATCTTTGTTTTTCTTTACACTTCTAAAAAGCTAGTTTTCATTTATTCTCTTCGCATAGTGTCTTTTCTCTTTCATGCCTAATCGAACAATTGAATTCAAAACAAGTCCCTTTTGAGTTTATGTACTACTTGATGACTTAAAAAGATGAGTGTTTTTTGCAATGACATCTGTTCATTGTAATTTTTCTCGTGACTCTAGTTCAGGCGTTTTCAGTTTTCTGTTTGGATGATCATAATCATTTCATTTGTTGAGCTTTTAAACATTTTTCTGATTGTTGTTCGATGTTTATGCCGCAGATCATAATTGCAATCAGCTTTGTTATCTAAGCACTATGTTATATTATAATTATAGTTCCTTCTTCCTGCTTTGCTTAGCTTTTGTAATATGGTTCTATGATTCCTCCAAGGAATCTAATGAAGAGAAAGACTTCAAAGCCAGCGTCAATAGAGCTGAGTTAGGCGGTCTTTTTGACAATGGCTCGGCTTAGTGAACAAAGGTTTAGTTCCAGATGGGTTCGAAGGTCACATATAGTAGATCGAGCTAGCAACTCGCTACCGCAGATTAATCGAACCACTTGATATTGCAAACTACTACAGACATTTAAAGAACGAAGACACTCGGCCTAATATGGTAAAAGGAAGACATTTCAGTATTGCGCTAAGTTTCGTATATATTCTATGTAGGTCAAAGGCAGACCTACGTGGAGGGTTAGGGGTCAGTTGACCCCGGGTAAATTATAAAAAATATCATTTGGGTTTATGAACATTTGGTATTGTTGGAAGAGTTGGTTGAAATTTCAACATATGACCCCATTATTCTAAGTTCGATTCCTACCATGATCCATGTTTTCATTAATAATTTTTGCAAAAAGCAAATATGGATAGTGCATGTTTTAAGATAGGTTATACTTTTTTAAAAAAATCATTTTCTTCTCATCTTAAGCATAACAAGTTCAGTTTCCAATTTCCCTTTTAATTTCTAGATTTCTCTCTTATTTTTTCCTTACTTTTTCCATTTCTTTAAAATTATTATTTATCTGTCTTACTTAAAAAGATTTAGTCTTTATTGTTTGGGTAATTCTAAAAATTGCACACTTTTAGATTTTTGTGACGAAAATAGCACGTTATGGTAAAAGTGACAAAAATAGTATTTATTTAGAAAGAAAAATTTTATTATACATTTACTTCTCATTCATTTTTTCTCAATTATGTAACTCTAAACCCTAAATCCTAAAATCTAAACCTTAATTAATGATTTGTGAACCTAAACTCATTAGTGTAATACACTTTTAAAAATGATCAAAGTGTGCTATTATTGTCATTTCTCCCCTGATCTGCTATTTTTGTGACAAAAACATCAAAATGTGCTATTTGAGAGTATTTCTCTTATTGGGTAATTCTCAAAATTATTTTAATTAAATATTGAAACTTAATCATATTTTACAAGATTTTACGCAAATTAGTATTTTAAATTTATGAAATATATTTTATCAATATAAATCATATACTATGCTATAAAATATATTTGCAGTAAATATAACATTTTCTCATCTATATATATATATATATATATCTTCATTCTTTTTTTTTGCAAACAATTACTAAATAGTCTAATGTTCAAAAAATAGTTACTAAATAATTCTGTCTCATCTTGATATTTACATTAATTCTGTCTCATCTTTATAATTACTAAATAATTACTAAGTATCTTTTAAATTAATTCAAAATGATATTATGGTACTTAGTAAAATAATTTAATATTTTAACTATGATCCCAGTGAAAAACATTTATGGGTCCGCCATTGATGTAGGTTGGCCACTCTCTGTTCTACAATTTTCTTTCATGACAAAACTGTATAGTGTGCATTCTACTTTTCGGGGGTTTCAACAAAATTACTCAACGAACATTTCCGTTTCTTTTTGTTTGCAGGGACAATTCTCGTGTTCCAATTATTGTCGTCATGACGAGCCTGATATGGTTAAAAGCACAAGAGGCTGCAAAGAGCAGAGGGAAAGTTCTTTCCTTGTACCGTCAATTTACAGAGATTAACTCACCCAAACTGCAGCTTAGTTACGCTTCGAGACTCGCAAAGAAAGCTGAGGTTAAGACCATCTTCTTGTTTGGCTCCGAGGAGATCTCCAAACACAACGTTGCCGATCTCGTCCGTACCGCTGAATATGCTCTTTCCCAGTTAAAACAAGGCAAAATCCCAAACAACACTACTCAGTATTGACCCAATGTTCTTGTTTTCAATGCCATTCTTCATCCTTAGAGCATACGACTCTTATTTGTCAACAAATTTATAAATGGTGTGATGCTCTTTCGTTTATTGGAAACCTTAAACATTGATACATCTTTTACTATATGACGTTTTGGTTCAATGAAGTTTAAACAAACCAACAAGCCAAGTTAGGGAGTAAAAGAATATTAACATAATGCCATAAGTCACTGGTCCAAAATTGACTAAAGAACTCATGTAAAAATGATAGATAGTAAGAATGGATTTCTTTCATAAAATCGAGGGTTTAACAAAATTGTTTAATTGTAATTCCACAAGAACATACTGGATCATATATTAAGATTCTACCAAAAAACTTGGATCAGAACATTGTCAGCTCAAAAGCTTTTTACTAGTCAATAAATCAGCTCTCATCCTGAGTTCGGCCCTTCTTCTAGCTCCTGAGCTTTTTACTTTCCAATCTGTGGCCGTCTAATAGCTGAATAAAATAGAGAAAGATGAAGAATCATATGTCACAACTTGTACAAGCTTTTCTCTTTATTGTCTTTATATGTTTTTTGGAAACGTGTATGCTGAAAAGAATGAACTCACATTTAAGAGCCGACCCGGCAAGACATGTAAGCCTTGATTTAGTATTTG
Source organism: Isatis tinctoria (assembly GCA_010577795.1). NCBI lineage: Eukaryota > Viridiplantae > Streptophyta > Magnoliopsida > Brassicales > Brassicaceae > Isatis > Isatis tinctoria. Next base: position 10,553,658 of record CM021248.1, on the reverse strand, counting down.
TCTCAGCTAATGGTTTTGCATTCTCTTTAGCCGCCATTCGCATGTCCCAAACACGTATGATCCCATCAGAAGATGCAGAAGCAACCAAGTATGGATCTTCTGATGCACCTTCATTGTCATTCCTGGTATGCGAGACCACACCCTTGATACGAGCTGGGTGAGCATCTTGAATGGAATAAGCAAGCTTCCCGCTATTGGTGTCCCAAGCTGTAATGGCCCGATCCTCACCAGCTGTAAACAGAGTTCCACTCTGTTGCAAATTAAGCAAAACATATTAGTCAAGGAATAAAATCTCCTGAATCAAAACCACCACCATTTCCAGTAATAAAACTTCAACAGAATATCAACAAAGAACCAGAACAACTCTACATGGAGGCTTTTAAAAAGGTGGGCTCTTCCAAAATTTCAAATTACAGCAACATAAACTAAACTAAAACAAAAAAAAAGTTCCACTCTAAAGCCTCATAGAAGCAAAAATTTAGTATAACACAATTAAATCAGAGTCTAGGACTGAATACTATTGTACTCTTAAATCAAACTCTTTTCATGGCTTCAAGAAGGTGGGCACTTTCTGCAATTTACATTTTCGCAACATAGGAGCAATCATTGAAGCGGTGTGATTGTGGTCAAGGAGAGAGCCGAGGGAAGAGGCGGAAGGGAGATCGTAGAGATGGATGGTGTCGTCGGAGCCGCCGGAAGCAGCGGCGGGACCGGAGCAAGCGACGGTGGTGATTGAGGAGAGGTGGGAAGGGTAAGAGAAGAGAGGGGAAAGGGTTAGGGTTTGATTGTCGGCGTCGTGTTTTATGGGTTTAAGCTTGAAACCCCATATGAATCTCTCGTAAGACCCTGCGATTATGCTCATTCTCTCTCTCTCTCTCTCTCTCTCTTTCTCTGCTGCTCGAAAGTAAGGTTTGATTCAAAGCTATTAGGGTTTTAGGATTTTATTATATATATCTTTATTCGCTTTTGTTTTCTAAACAAATGTAATCCGAATCAAACCAGAGACTAAACCGACTGGATTTGTGGTTCATGGTTCAAACTTGTCTGATCGATTTAACCAATATTTTATTGATATTATTTTTGTGAATTAGTACCTTAGTAGTTAGTACTACTTTTTTCAAAAAAAAAAAAATTAGTAACTTAGTTATCCATATACGAACTATTAAATCATATTAAAAAAATACACAAATTATTTAATATATAAACTTTTAAAGTGTTTAATTTAGTAAAACCTTAATAAAACTAGTTTATCCGTTTAAAAGACTGGTTTGATTTAGTTTATAATTGATAGAAATATGTTTTTAAATATAATTAAATTAATCAAAATCTTAAATCAAATCAATTTTGAACTGGTTTTATAACTTTTATCAGTTTTGATGTTTGTCAATCTATATATTTTGTGTGATTGGAGATGATTTTTTTTTTTTTGTCAAAGACCAACTATATTTTAAAAAAAAAGTTTTGATTTACTTTTTTTCTTCTATATCAGTGTATTATTGAAATTGTTTTAGGTGGTTTGATATCAGTTTATATTGTAAACCAATAAATCCGACATTTTGTGGAATTAGATATCGAACTTTCAATCTGAGGAGATATAGATTTCGAACTTTGTTTTCGGAGATATCTAGCACAAGTCTTAGTTTGGGCCACCATTGGTGCTATATAATAGTTATCGTGGGAAATTAGATCGTTTTCCCATCTTACTTTCATTAGTTCTAAATTAGTATAATCATAAATATGTTTTACATGATATTTATATATGATCATTTGAAAATTTGCAAAATTATTTAAATTTTTTTATTTTTTTAATAATGATATTATTTATGGTACAACTCATTAAACTATTAAACCATTAATTTAATCAGTTATGGTTTGATCTAATTTATTTAGTTAATAAATTGGTCTAATCCATCACCCATAAAACACTAAAACCATTTAGATATGGATTGTTTTGGGCTGATTTACCCTGACACTCCTACATTATTCCTTCTTTTGTTTTTTTTGGCCAACTAAATTTATTCATGTAATGGAAATTGTATCAGAGTTTACAATGCCTTGTAAGAAAAGTGGACAAACATGATGCATATTCCAATTGTTCAACGAGGTAATAGCTTTTTTCGCCAGTGTGTCTGCACAGAGATTTCCTGAATGGTTACCATAACTAAAACTGACAGATTGAAACATAGCACGCCATTGGTAAATTGTTTGGAGATAATTCCGGAGGCGCAATTTATCCGTGTTTGTCTTCAAAATGTTGTTTATGTTTAAATTGTCACCATCAAAGATGACGTTCTTATAACCCAGAGACCAAGCACACTTGCATCGCCCATATTAAAGTTGTACATCTGCTTTATCAGGTTGCATACGTCCTCGAAACTGGCCCATCCATTTCCCTTTTGTTATAGGTAAAATATGTGTGTTATCTTGGAACACTTCGAGACATTTTATTTCTTTTGCTAACTTTGCGACATTTCTTATAAGTATAACCCACTTGATTGAATTTTCATTACAAATAATTAATTATTCAACAACAACAACAACAACAAAAACAGAACCACGACTGGTCCCTAGACTCCGGAGTGACTTATGGCCTTATGGGCATCTGGTGTAAGAAGTAAGAACTATCAGAGAGATATAAAACAAAAAGAAATGGAGCCAAAAAGAAAAAAAGAATATGGTAATATAATTGAATCATACTGTCGATGTTCTCGGAGAGTCGGAGACGTTCTTCATACGTGGACGAACTTCAGGGTCACCTTCAGTACAAGCAAGAGCAAGATGGAAAACGGACAAGACTTGTTGCTTAGCGTGAACTTCTTGTAGCAACATTGGATCAACCATATCCGACAATGGAGTCTCCTCTTCAAACCCTTTCCTCACCCACTTCACCAAATCCGGCACCTCGACAGCCACTGTGGACGACGAGGATGAGCTTAGCGGCGAAGAATCCGGCGACTTCCCGGTAAGAAGCTCCATAAGCACGACACCAAAAGAGTAGACGTCCCATTTCTGAGCAGGTCTGCTTCCAGGAAGACGAGCCTCAGGGGCATTGTAGCCGTTGGATCTATCTGACGGTTTGATAGAAGTGTAAGGGAGAGCTCCGCCTAAGAAACCGCCGGCCGCAGAGGAGGATGGTTCGTTGGAGGAGGAGGACGGCGCCGTGATGGTGATGAGACGTGTGAGGCCGAAGTCGGAGATGTAAGGAGTGAAGGAAGAGTCGAGAAGGATGTTGGAAGGCTTGACGTCGCCATGTACTAACTTTCTTGGGCTGCATTCGTGTAGATACGCTATTCCACGTGCCGCTCCTTTTGCGATCTTTAGTCGCGTTGACATGTTAGGCTCGGTGATGGTTGACCATTCCTCCCTATTTAATAAAGAAACCATTAATTAATTAAAATACAAGTAATAATGTAACTACGATGAGAAAAAGACGGATCAACTAAACGATCCAGAGAGGTGGGTACGTAGAATCATTACTCTTAGCCTACAAGTCATATCTCTCCTACACCAATTTGGTAAATATCTTATCATTATTGTTCTTTCCACTCTCTCTCTTTTTTTTTTTACTAATTACTTCTACAGTTCTACTCTACCACATTAAATCACAATCCTTAAAATTGTAGAATTATACCACAAGTCATGCTTCTTTTACTTGTTGCTTACACTATTACTATTTCAGAAAAAAAAAACAAAAGATGCCTAAAAGAGAAGGGAATCTTGGTCTGATTTTTTAACAAACAAACAAAAGAAAAAACAGTAGTAAGTAGAGCTGGGCACTTTTGACCGAAATCCGAACCCAAACTCGAATCCGATTCAAAATATCTGAACTCGATCCGAACCGGATTTTTAAAAATTACCATATGGGACATACAACTAGGTATTTTGGGTTGTGGATAATACCCGAACCGAACCGAAACCCGAACGAGTATCCCGAAAAATCTGACATTAACCATTTTTACATAGTTTTGTATAATTTGATTATTTTCAAATATTTTGAAAATTCAATTTTATAACTTATTTTTATTGTTATGTTTAAGATGAATGAGTTCAAACATATTTTTATAATGTTTAAGAATTTTTTTTAGTTTTATTATTTAGTTTTATGTGTTTTTAGTTAAACTTGTTATTTTAAAAAGGGGTATCCGGACTGAAGTGGTATTATCCGAATCCGAATTGAGTTTGGATATAAAATGGGACTTGTATAGTTTACAAAATAGTTCCGAACCCGAAAAATTACTAACCATACCCAACCCGAAATTTTCTAAAACCCGAATGGATCCTATAAGACTAAATCCGAAAACCCGAAAATCCGAAAAACCTGATCCGAACCCGAACGGGTATCCGAACGCCCAGCGCTAGTAGTAAGCGGATCATTGTGTCAATAGAATATTGGAGTGAGAGTAGAGACAAAACAAAACCCAAAAAGAAAACGAAAAAAGAGAATATTCGAGTGTGTAGTAAGCTTAAAGGATTAGTAGATGGGATCTTCACCACTCAATGCAAAATCAGATTTTGACCCTACAAACAAAACTATGTCACATCTATCCTCAACCTGACGTCAACATACAGAGGCGTTGACAAAGTCAACATATGGTCAATTACTCAATTGCATATCCTATCACTTGGTTCATTAAATTATTTCGTTCGATCTAGATCACATAAAAGAGAACCAAAAAAAAAAAAGGTGAAGCAGAGTAGGTGAGTTATGTTTACCTCGAAGTGCATCAGCTAAACTACCATTATTGACGAAGTCACTGATCAAGAGCTTCTCATCAGGAGCCCAGTAATAAGCTCTTAGCTTGACCACATTAGGATGCTTCACCTTCCCCATCGCTTGAACCTCCGTCACAAACTCCTTATACCTCTGTTCTCCTCCTTCTCCAAGTCGTCGTACAGCCACCGGAACTCCGTTTCCCAGCACCACTTTATACACTATCCCTAACCCACTCTTCCCCAGCACATACACAGAAGCTCTAAGTAGCTCGTCTAGCTCGAAGGAGAACCCTTTATCGATCGCTACTAGCTCTCCCTCTCCTTTAGCCTCTGCTCTCTCGTTATCTTCCGCTTCTGAATCGTCTTCTCTCGGAAACCCAGCGACGCAGCAGCAAGATTTTCCTTTCTCCGAACCACCACCGAGTTTCTCGTTCCCTGTGCAGCTGCACCCTCCTTCCGAGTCTTTTTTCTTCCAGTACAAGTAAACTATCACCAGCCCGATTAGGGCTACACTCGCAGCGTCAGCCACCGAGATCAGCACCATCAGTCCCGTGCTTAGCCCTTTTCTTGAATCCATATTGTTCTCCGGCGACTTTCGAGTCTCCGGCGAGTTTTGGTCGGCGTTCTTGCAGGATTTCTGGAGAGGGAACCCGCACAGTTTCGGGTTGTTGAGGAATGCGGTTGGTCCTTGGTTGGAGAATGAACCGGTCTGAGGGATTTCTCCGGTTAAGTTATTGTTCCTGAGATCGAGAGAGACAGTGACAGGTAGGCTCCCTAGGGATTTAGGGATTTCGCCGGTTAAATGATTGAAGGAGAGATTGAGTGTACCGGAGAGGGATTTGAGTTCTCCGAGATCTTTAGGAATCGAACCGGTAAATTCGTTCGAAGAGAGATCGAGCTGAGCCAGATTCTTCAGCTCCGGCCAGATTTCTCCCGGAATTTCGCCGGAGAAGTCGTTGGCGGCGAGGATCAGTCGCTGGAGCTGTTACACTTGCTGAGATCCGGAGAGAGGGTCTCGGAGAGAGAATTCCCCGATAAATCGAAGTTCTGAAGCCTAGGGAGGGTACAGATCGTCTGAGGCAGAGAACCAGAGATATTGTTTCCGTAGAGGAAGAGACTGTGAAGCGCCGTCACATTGAAGAGCTGAGCCGGGATCGAGCCGGAGAGCTCGTTATCGTGGAGGTTGAGACGTCGGAGGTAAATAAGCGAGCCGAGCTCCGAGGGGATGTAGCCACAGAGATGTTTACCGGCGAGGGAGATTCCTACGACGCGTGAGCCGGAGGAGTCTGAGATGTTCATACAGGAGATGCCGGTCCAACGGCAAGGATCAGAGTCTTTATCGTTCCAGTCAGAGAAAGGGGAGGAGGCGGTGGAAGATTGATCGACGGCGGATTTGAGGGAGAGTAAGGCGAGACCGTCGGGGGAGAGAGAAAGAGAAGGAGAAGAATTGATGAGAAGGTGGAGAAGAAGAGAGAGAATGATCATTTCTCTCAAGTTTTTTGGATTTTTCTTCTTGTTTGTTTCTTACTTACTCTCAGAGTTAATTAACAGAGAGAGTGAAGGAAGGAAGGAGAAGGAGTTGTGGAATTAAGACGATCGTTGAAGGAATAATTGGAGGAGATTGGTTGGTCCTTGGATGGTATTTATTTATGTTAGTTATACCTTTTTGTCATATTGTAATCAAATTAATCACAACTAGTGAAAGGCGCAGTATAATATAAAAAAAAAACTAATCCAGAATACAAAAAACATAAACGAATTTTCTGTAACACCCGTCCCCTCGACACGCGAGAACGGCGTGCCACTAACCACGTCACATACGTCAAATACCCCACTCTACAGTGTCTCATATCCCAACTACCTCAATGCTATATGTACATGATAAAATACGGAGAAAACATAAAAATCCCAAAGAAGCACCGTATCGTCAAAGCGTAAAATACTTGTCCGTCTCACCTGAAAACTGGAAAGGGAAGAATGAGGGGTGAGTAACAGGGGAGTCACTCAGTGAGGTATGGGGTGCTAATCACAGAAAACGTAAATCTGACCATAGCACGCCATACATAGAAAATAGACTAAACATGCACAATCACGGTACCTAAAGTACCCAAGAACCACAATGTCCTAGGCCCCTGGCCAAACTGATGGGATAGTGCCCAACACACCGCCCGTAGACGATTATCGACCTACGAAGGTACTGGACAACAGGTCGACTAATCTGCCCAGCACCATCTCCTCAAACAACACGCGACGCAAGTACAGAAGTCACGTCTCCGTACCCCCGCAACCCTACCGACCCACATGGTCAACTAATCCTAGTTCTAACATGTATAAAAGAATCAGTTAACAATTTAATACACAATCAATGGGTTGAATCATCTATTATTCCTAAGTCCGATTTACAAACAATCCTAAGAAGACTCTAGCATGACAACGGAACACATTTAGTACTAAATCCTATCTACGGCGCTTTTCGATGAAAAGTACGATTTCTGCGGAAAGCCCTCACCTTAGCAAAAACGGATGATTACTGCAGCTTCTGAACTCCGGATGCTAAAACGGACGCTGAATCTGAAATCAGGACGAAATTTCGAGTGAGAACGGCTTTCGAACGGCGAAAAAACGGTTAACGGTCAAACTGGTCAAGGTCAACGGTCAATAGTCGAAAGTCAACGGTCAACGGTCAACTTGGTCAAAGTCAACGGTCTGACCAGTCAAAATCAGACCGCGCCCTAACCGGATTAAACCGGACCAAACCAGACTAAACCGGACTCAATTGATTTAAACCAGAATTGAACCAAACCGAATTGAAATTGAAATTGAACCGGAATTGAAATTAAACCGACAAAACCGCAATTGAACCGGTCGGTTTAACTAAACCGGACCCAACCGGCGGCCAGATCGCCGGCGAGTCTCCGGCGACCGGCGACGGCGAGCCACGGCGGCGGCCGGCGAGCCACGGCGGCGGACGGCGGCGACCGCGGCGGAGGACGGCGGCGACCGGCGGCGGAGGACGGCGGCGACCGGCGGCGGAGATCACCGGAAAAGTCACCGGCGCCAACGACGGCGACGGCGACGGTGGCGCGTGAGATTCACGCGCGGCTGCAGACGACGGCGCGTGGGCGCGTGAGCGCGACGCGCCAGACTTCTGGCCGCGCGTGGCGGCGCGTGCGGCGGAAGCGGAAGCTGAAATTCGCGGCGTGGCTTCGTCTCGTCGTCCTGAATCCGGTGGTGGCCTCGGATTTCCAAGAAACGCGACGGTTAGAGAGATACGATCGATTAAAGATCCGACCAATAAGGAATCAGATCGGAAAAGCTTCTTCGGTTACCTGAGGCGGATGTCGGCGGCACGGCGAGAGCAACTCCTCTTGTCTTCTTCTTCTTCTTCTTCCTCTCTCTCTCTCTCTCTCTCTCTCTCTCTCTCTCTCCCCTCTCTCTCTCTCTCTCTCTCTCTCTTGATTCACGGTGGAAAAGAATGGTGGGGGGAAAGGGGATTAAATTAGTAATGAGAGTGGGGTGGGGGAAAAGGGGATGAGTGGGATGTTACAATTCTTCCCCACTAACGAGGAATTCGTCCCCGAATTCAAGTCCTGACTCGACTGCTCGACATCCTTAAAAAAAACTCAGGAAATTTGGACTTCAAATGAGACTCTCACTCCCAAGTCTCCTCCTGAATGCCGTCTTTCTCCCAACTGACTCTGACCATCGGAATCACTTTCCCCTGAACCACTCTATCTTGGCGCTCCAGAATTGACACTGGCTGACTGTCTGCAGTCAAGTCCCTACTGATATCACTCGGTGGCTGCTGAAGGATGAGCTCTGGTTCGCGGATGACTATCCTCAGAACTGACACATGAAACACGTCGTGAAACCCATTCAACTCTGCTGATAGTGCTAAACGGTATGCTACTGCTCCAGTCCGCTCTAAGATAGCATATGGACCCATATGTCTCGGTTTAAGCTTCTTCAACTTCCCGGTCTGAAAACCCCCTTGAAATGTCCGCATCTTAATATAGGCGAGGTCGCCCACTTTGAACTCCAACTCTCTCCGGCGCTTATCAGCAAAACTCTTCTGACGGTCATAAGCTTCCTTAAGCCGTCTCCTTAGCATTTCCACTTGCTCAAATGAACCAATGCTGGTGTTATACCTCGGTGCTCTCCCACCTCTGTCCAACAAGGTGGGGTATGGCACGGTCTACAATAAGGAGCCAATCCGGTGCCATCTCAATTCTCGAATGAAAACTGTTGTTGTACGCGAACTCGGCCAAGGATAGGTACTTAACCCAGCTCCCTTCCCAATCCAAAACAATAGCCCTGAGCATATCCTCGACTGTCTGAATATTCCTCTCAGACTGACCATCTGTTTGCGGATGATAGGTCGTACTCATATGGACCTTAGTCCCCAATGCCTTCTCAAAGGCTTGCCAAAACGTCGATGTGAATTTCAGGTCACGATCCGATACTATACTAACTGGTATCCCATGCGATCTCACAATCTTAGCAATGAATTTCCGCGCTAGCTGCTCTGCTCCGTCTGTTTTCTTAATCGCTAAGAAATGAGCTGACTTGGTGAGTCGACCAACAATAACTCAGATAACATTCTTCCCGCCAATTGTCTTCGGTAATCCGGTGATGAAGTCGATAGTCACCATGTTCCATTTCCACTCAGGTAGTGGAAGTCTCTGTAGTAATCAACTCGGTACCTGATGCTCTGCCTTAACCAACTGGCAAAACTGTCAACACGACACAAAGGTAGCCACATCCTTCTTCACGCCTGTCTAGTGATAATATCGCTTAATATCCCGATGCATCTTATTACTTCCTGGATGAATGGAAAACTGAGAATGATGCGCCTGCTGGAGAATCTCCTTTGTCACCTGTGTCCTTGTCTCACATAATTTGTCTTCCCTCAACAGACTCTTACCATCGAGTCACTTCTCCTAAACTTTGTTTCTTGACTCCCTGGAACCGCCACTGGTTGGCTAATTGTAGATTCTTTTTACTTTGCGACTGTTGGTGAAAACGGCGCTGACCTTATAACGATCTTCCTGAATGCAACACAATTTAACGAGGACTTCTCATATTGTTTTGAATATCCTGAGAAATGATAACCCTTTCGGCTCCTGGGATATGCACTCTCGTTCCCAAACTATACTCAATGCCATGGTAACCGACCCATCCTTAAAGTCACATCATTGTGGTTTAGCTCCATCACTGCTAAGTCTCTGATAAGATCAACTTCCCTGAGTACAACGATATAACTCGATGAATGCTTCAAACTCTCTGTTTAAATCGGCTGCCTAACTCTGTCCACTCTTCGGTTCGAACACACTGGATGACCAATACTCGACTAGGCCCGACATACAAACTATAAGTAGCTCCAATATCCAATAGGGTATAAAGTGCCCACCCCAAGCGACAATCGACCAACACAAGTACTAAATCGATGGTTTCCACATAAACAACATACACGAACCACAAACTCAAATCCACAATCTCAAATCCACAATCTCTAAAGAACAGTCTCAACTATCTCGTGGTCCCCAATAACAATACTCGCGACAATAGCTTGGCGCTTGGGTGGTGGCAGAAACAACCCTAAACTCCCTGCGAACAATCCCTGAAAATGAGATCATGCTAACCACAACTGAACAACTCGGTCTAACTGCTGGTGCTGCAATATAACTGACAAACGAAGCATCTACTAACATAGACTGGTAGTAACTTATGACATAATCCAACCATCTGCACGAAAACACTGAACACGCTCTCCCAACATGGTCATGGTGACGACGAAAACAACACGGTGGAGATCCCGACAGCTTCGACACATTGCTATATCCTGAATAAGACTTATCAAGCTTGACTGAGCCACCTTGAAGAAATATGCTGCTTCTCTCTCTATCTTTACCTCATGAACGAAAGTCTTCTCAACCAATTGATTGGATTGGTGTAAACTCGTACGACATCACGCTTACAAATATCCACTTGTTACCATTCAGAAACCTCCTGAATAAATCCTTATTGGCTATGAAAACTCCCAGAAATCTTCAACGGCGACAAAACACTTACTCGTACTCCTTGATATTCCTAACGCCTTGAGAAAGGTGCTTAAAAGCATTGGTATTCATGTGCCTGTCTTCACGATGAAGAACGTCCTATCGAACTCCCTCTAGAGAGATTGTAGGTTAACTTATAACAGCTGCGACTACTCTGAACAACTCCCTTAACATGATAAAGGCATCATCCCTTAGAAATTGAGTAGTCAAATCCTACTGGAACTCTGTTGTACACTTCTTATGCTCCAAGTTACGGTCCAACTCCTTCCTTCAACTGTCTGCGGTGGCGGTATCCATTGTCCTTCCAACTGACCCAAACCCATGTCCCACATCTTTCACATTAGCTTACAATATGTGGGTCCCTCTCTGTCTCTGCCAGATATTGGCGGTGGCGGTGGTGGCGGCGGAAGATCAACAACTGAAGGAGCGTGCTGTGAGAACCTCTCGTGGTACCTCTGAAGCTCCATCCACATTTTTGAATTACTAAAGGTCGGCTCTGCTCCTTGAGCCTTAACCGATGGTGCATATGGTGGTGACGGTGGAACGGTGGCGGATGCTTATTCTGCTTGCAGGGTGAAGTGGCGAACAATCTAACTGTCACTTGAGCGCTCTGACTGTTGAGATCCTGATTAATCTGCTGAATACTGGTCTCTTCGGTTGAACCTGTTGAACAACGAGCTGCCAATCCGACGCGAAACAATGACCTTCCTTGATGACATCTGAAAACCTGTTTAAACTGAGGCTGAATTGAGACAAACTTAGAATAGATTAATACTTGACAGAATGGGTGCTCCTTTGTTTTTTTTTTTTTTTTTTTTTTTTTTTTTTTAAATACCCGGGAATTTTTTTTTTTTTTTTTTTTTTTAAAAAACCGTTTAAAACCGAATATGCAATCATGCTTCCTACTACCCGTCTCTCGGGTCAGAACCGAGATGACCTAACCTAGGCTCTGATACCAAAATGTAACACCCGTCCCCTCGACACGCGAGAACGGCGTGCCACTAACCACGTCACATACGTCAAATACCCCACTCTACAGTGTCTCATATCCCAACTACCTCAATGCTATATGTACATGATAAAATACGGAGAAAACATAAAAATCCCAAAGAAGCACCGTATCGTCAAAGCGTAAAATACTTGTCCGTCTCACCTGAAAACTGGAAAGGGAAGAATGAGGGGTGAGTAACAGGGGAGTCACTCAGTGAGGTATGGTGCTAATCACAGAAAACGTAAATCTGACCATAGCACGCCATACATAGAAAATAGACTAAACATGCACAATCACGGTACCTAAAGTACCCAAAGAACCACAATGTCCTAGGCCCCTGGCCAAACTGATGGGATAGTGCCCAACACACCGCCCGTAGACGATTATCGACCTACGAAGGTACTGGACAACAGGTCGACTAATCTGCCCAGCACCATCTCCTCAAACACACGCGACGCAAGTACAGAAGTCACGTCTCCGTACCCCCGCAACCCTACCGACCCACATGGTCAACTAATCCTAGTTCTAACATGTATAAAAGCAGTTAACAATTTAATACACAATCAATGGGTTGAATCATCTATTATTCCTAAGTCCGATTTACAAACAATCCTAAGAAGACTCTAGCATGACAACGGAACACATTTAGTACTAAATCCTATCTACGGCGCTTTTCGATGAAAGTACGATATTCTGCGGAAAGCCCTCACCTTAGCAAAAACGGATGATTACTGCAGCTTCTGAACTCCGGATGCTAAAACGGACGCTGAATCTGAAATCAGGACGAAATTTCGAGTGAGAACGGCTTTCGAACGGCGAAAAACGGTTAACGGGTCAAACTGGTCAAGGTCAACGGTCAATAGTCGAAAGTCAACGGTCAACGGTCAACTTGGTCAAAGTCAACGGTCTGACCAGTCAAAATCAGACCGCGCCCTAACCGGATTAAACCGGACCAAACCAGACTAAACCGGACTCAATTGATTTAAACCAGAAATTGAACCAAACCGAATTGAAATTGAAATTGAACCGGAAATTGAAATTAAACCGAACAAAACCGCAATTGAACCGGTCGGTTTAACTAAACCGGACCCAAACCGGTGGCCAGATCGCCGGCGAGTCTCCGGCGACCGGCGACGGCGAGCCACGGCGGCGGCCGGCGGCGGACGGCGGCGACCGGCGGCGGAGGACGGCGGCGACCGCGGCGGAGGACGGCGGCGACCGGCGGCGGAGGACGGCGGCGACCGGCGGCGGAGATCACCGGAAAAGTCACCGGCGCCAACGACGGCGACGGCGACGGTGGCGCGTGAGATTCACGCGCGGCTGCAGACGACGGCGCGTGGGCGCGTGAGCGCGACGCGCCAGACTTCTGGCCGCGCGTGGCGGCGCGTGCGGCGGAAGCGGAAGCTGAAATTCGCGGCGTGGCTTCGTCTCGTCGTCCTGAATCCGGTGGTGGCCTCGGATTTCCAAGAAACGCGACGGTTAGAGAGATACGATCGATTAAAGATCCGACCAATAAGGAATCAGATCGGAAAAGCTTCTTCGGTTACCTGAGGCGGATGTCGGCGGCACGGCGAGAGCAACTCCTCTTGTTCTTCTTCTTCTTCTTCTTCTTCTTCCTCTCTCTCTCTCTCTCCATCTCTCTCTCCTCTCTCTCTCTCCTCTCTCTCTCTCTTGATTCACGGTGGAAAAGAATGGTGAGGGGGGAAAGGGGATTAAATTAGTAATGAGAGTGGGGTGGGGGAAAAGGGGATGAGTGGGATGTTACATTTTCATCTAATCTTAATAATAAGAACGATTATAAAAAACTATAATAAAAACGAACTTAAATACGACGTCAACGAATGGAATAACGAAACAACCCAAACACGGTGCATGCAAAATAAAATAACGCTGAATTCAAAAAACACGAATATATGAGCATAGATTAAAGCAATGAATAACCAAAACCAACTTAAAACAACAGAAAAAACTACTAATCCAGCTTAAAACATAGTATTGCAAAATTAACACAGAATATCGCAAAACAGCACCCCTAAAAACCAAAACACGTAAGCACGAAAACAAATCGGTATATATCGATCACGACGTCGACAGATCTCTTGGCGGAGTCGTTCCACCTCCGGGAGCTGAGGCTCAACCAAAATCTGGCTATAATTATAAGACGTCGTGGCAACCCACTCATCTCCAAATCTAGCAATGCGCGAATACCGTACAATGCAGATGATGATATCACGAGAACAGCACACCAAAGAACGAAGCAAGTTATCGGAATAATCTTGGCGCAAGAACACAGTCAAACGAACACCCCTGTCGAAATGGAAATAATCACAAACCAATAATGTATATATAGAAATATATACAAGTATGTGCATATTGATGTCCAAATCTATAACACACAAGCAAAAAATTAAATTTAAACTTTAACCTCTAGTTAGCAAGCTCTATGCAGACACTACCCCAGTGTTTTGGAGGATATGGTCGACCTTCGATAACACTACTAACACCGACAATTTCTCCTATAAAATCTGCACAAACCTAACAATAAGCTACATATCAAGTGGTAAGGAAACCCGGCGAAAAAATCGGGATATGACAACTACATAAAAACGTACCAACGACAAACCGAGGATCGTACATCCCCTCGTGCACACCCTCAAATCCAGCGAAAGAGACGTCGCGTTCCGACAAAGTAGACAGAGACTTCGAAACAGAAGTATCAGAACGAAACAATATTTTAAAGTCATGCATTGTTAACCTCAGAAGTTCTGTCACGGGCACAACATCGAATTTCTCTATGTTCATCCAACAACCTTCGTCCAATCCACTCGGCAAAAACTCAGTGAACATATCGTCTATCGTGGCATGTATCCTATCACCCTATAAAATCGAAAATCGATCAAATTTAACACAAAAAAATTGACGAAAACTTTATATGGATCAGATAATGCAAGCAACTAACCACATCATCAACCAAAACAAAATTCAAGGTTCTCCTGTGTCGATGAACAGTCAAAAACTTTCGTAGTAACATGACCTGAATTTTGCAATCACGAGATGCAGGACTTAAGCATAAAACACCAACAAAACACATCGTATCAACGCAGACCTCTATAAGCGTCCGACTATAGTTGTACGAGCCACCCTATATATACAAAACAACAGCGAATTTAATTCTCCTTATCATAAACTAAAAAAAAACTAACGTTTATCCGAAGCAACAAAATATCAGACAATGATTATCTAGCTTACCATACCAATTTATTTTAATCTTATCACCTATGCATAAATCTAAAAATCAAAACCAAAATATAAATTCGTAAAAATCAACCCCTAGTCATCGACTGAATATACAAAATCAATACTCGGTGCTTTCCTCTCTTTCGATAAACATAAAACGTCGAATGACAAGCGTTATCACATTTGGATAATGTATAATTAAAACTGCATGATAATAATAAACCAATGCTATAAACCTAAAACCTCAGTTATCATATAACCTATCACATATAACCAACGATCATGAATCGACCGACGGTAAGACAACAAAATCACCATAACCATAAGACAATACAAAACAAAAAAACCCATAAAATTGTCGTCAACTGATGCAGTCATCGAGAAACGATTGTGTCCTTTGGAATCGTATAACAAAAAACTGATACGTTATCTAAAAAACGAAACTATCCATCCAAACTGGCAACATGATAAACTAAAACCAGTAAAAATATATTATATTCGCCATGGACAACCAGACTCCAATGCAATAAAATACAACTACACGACCTATACCTCACACAAAAGGAATAATTGTGCACTTCAGTTTTTTGTTTTCTTTAAAAGAGCATGTTCTATCGACACAAAATATCGGTCTAAATTGGCACACTAGTTCTCGTAAATATCAGTAACTATCGAAAAAATAAAAACGATGCAACACTCGGTAATAAAAACAATATCGGGTTCATAAACATTCATGAGACCGCGTACATAAGTCTACGTTCCCTAAAGTCATCTACTTCTTTAAAATTAGGCTCCACAAAAACTTGAGCACATCTGAAGGATGGATAGACCGACCAGACACCCTTGCGAAAGCGAACGGAAGCAAATCTCAATATGCAGACAACATCATCTCCTGTGCATTTGGACAGCGACAAAAGAAACTCCTCAGAATAGTCCCGTCCAAGTATAACCGGCAACCTCTGGTTCCTATTCAAACAATCATAAGAGTAAGGTACAGATAAATCGAAGCAATACAGCGTTTGAGAGTGCAAAATACCTTTCGTTTTGGAGCTCAAATTTCACCAGACCACACTTATTACTACCAATAAACCGACGATCTTGGCAAGCACCAACATTAACAACCCGTCCTATGACATCTGTGATCCGACAGATTTAGTTACGTAAAACTCAAGAAAACAATATGAATATCAACAGATCTGAAGTACACTCTGAAACGAAATTACCTAGACATATTAGAGGATCCACCTCTCCACCAACGATGGATTCAAATGTTTCGAAAGAGAAAAAATCTGCTTTCCCTCTCGATGGTATATTACGCAAAAACGCTCTGGAACCACACTCGATCCTAAAATGATGCTTTACCGGGCGAAACTCACCACTAACAGGGACGAGCTTAAAATCACAGAGGTTTATCCAATGACCTTCAGCAATATTAACAGCCAGGAGTTCGCTAAAGTCTTTAAGCAGCACCGCACTTATCCTATCACCCTTTACAAAAAAACACGTCGCAATACGAACAGAAGACAGAACTACGTATTTATATCACACATTAAAAAAAAACACGACTTATGCATTACTAACGCAGATAGCCCAAAATACCTTCTCATCAACAAAGATCAAATGCAACAGTTCTTCAGTTCCATGTAGATGTTTAAACATACGAAGAACCATCACCCGTGTCTGCCATCTACAAACCGATGGGTCCAAATCCGCCACACCTGTAAGAAATACAGAATATGACCTATGAACCATCTGGAAAATCAAAGCGACAATCGCAATCTAACAACGAACCCAAACGAAGATTTTTAAATCTATAAAACGTAAAAAATCCGAAACATATTTTAAGTTTGCAATAGGAAACTCGAATAGGTCCATCTTTTATATATAGCAATCACAAACACAACCGATGAACATGGTTAAATATAAAGTCTAGATAACGTGGGTCTAAGTGTGGGAGACCTGTGAAAAATACAGAGTAGGCATTATGAATCATCCTCGAAAACAACACAAACATTGTACTATCTATGCCTAGACCCAGAACCATAAAACTAAACGCTCAATGTTAACCATGTGTATTTATACAATAACCTAGTACTATCCCATAGCTATCGCGATCTCCAGAGAATAAAGATGTACATATCCTAATAACTTCAACATCCAATAACATATATCAACATACAAAAAATAAACCAAAAATATAACATTCCAAAACTCTATCTCAGTTTGTAAAAGGAATCCCTAGAGGCTTATCATCTAAATACAACAATCAGAAATACATAACTTAGATCCATTCGTAAACCACAAAACAGTCAATAATTATACTTCGATGTGACACAAACAACCAAGCCCAAATAACAAAAAAAAAAATACGGGCATGCTTCCAATAATATCAGAATCTATTCACTTTTCTAAATCTTAGAACTGCAAACAAAATTAATACTCGACTATTCCGAAACATAATCCGAATACAATAATCGAGACGATGTTAGCCAAGCAATTTACAACGTAAACCAGGAAAACCAACATTTTTCATCCATTAGTAAACTCGTTTATAGACAATTCGAGTATCGAACTCAAACAAATAGACCAGTTTTTCCGACCAACGCACGACATACAGTGGGCTAAACAGCGAATCCAATGGGCCACACAGAGAATCGGAATCCACACAAAAACAGAGAACAACGAACCAAAACCCGAAAACCAGTAATAGTATCTCCGAATCCTCATCCAGGAAACCAGAAACCCGTGCTCACTCTCTCTCGATTGCTACATGCTCCAACAAACCAGAAACCCAATCAAAGGGACAAACTCTGCACCACTCTAGGACTAAACATATATACGCAACTCTCGAACACTCTCGAACAAAATCAGAAAGTATTAATTTTAACTTGAATGAGCCTAAACTTCGGATAAGTTTCTTAACATTCGAAAAACCAGTAACTTGTTTTTTAGGTCAATCAAACACCGGTTACAAAGTAAAACCATACACGAGCCAAAAAACAAAAGAAAAACGGATAGAAGATAAAGCGATAAAGGCTGGAGAAACTTGATCACTTCGGTCCTCCCAACACCTGAAAACAAACGACAAACATTAACCAGTCTACACCGAACTCGGTAACAAACGACGGATAATACTCATAAAATTCACCTGCATGTCCACTACAACGTGCCCGACGACGATCCACAGGCAAGACCAACAAACGACTAAAAACCACTGGCCCAAAACCTAACAACCAAAATGTCCAGACGTATAACCACACATTCTCGCATATTACCTAACATATATTAAGCACGATAATAGTCACCTCTCGGCAAATGCAACCGCATCCGGAAAAACAGGATCCAAATCTAATCTTGAAACGCCGCCCCTGCTTCTGAGATATCTATCACCTAACAAAGAAAACCATAAAACAGAGATCTGCATAAACAATACCATAACATTGTCGATTTTTCAGTAGATATTTTAAAACTAACCACCATCCGTCTTGATGGACCAGTACGTCAAGAAGCAAAACACTGGCATATCATGAACATCATAAATTTTCTCATTGATATCCACCGCTAATCTTCCTAGTGCCAAACAGCTCAGCAGCATCCCCCTATTAGACACCGTCCAAAATTCGAAAACACGGATAAGTCCAACATCGATCTTACCTGGTCAAAGTAACACAGTCACAGAGTAGCAACTTACTTGTCATCTCGTATAGTGAAAGCCAAACTGGCTGTCTTTTTCCTAGGTCCCGATGTTTCTCTCTCATCGTCTACCGTTTTTAAATCCTCCATAGCCACAACGAAACCTAACGTGCCTGAAGAACAAGACAACGTCTCACACCCCCAGTTGCTAATGCACGAGTCTCTTAAACTTCAGAGTAAATGCGAAAAAGGACCTACTTGTTGGAAGATCAAGATCGGCATATTCTCCCATGATATGTTCAAACGTATCGAAACCGATATGCTCTTCGGCTTCTATCGGTTGAGTGTCCATAACAACCGTGTTCTCGCATATCTTGATGGCTAGACCATTGATTGTGTTTGGTTCATCTCGGACATCATCAAAAACAACGAAATTACTTATGCTCTTCCACTGACCTTCGTGAACCGATCGATCCAAATATATGATCTGTCGAGGAAGACAGACATATGCTTGGATATATTCCCCCTGAAAATACAGTAAATCCGTACAAACACAAAAGTTCAGATAAAACCAAGAATAGACCTAGCACAAATAAATCGAGAAAACAGACCTCTTCATCCGTTAGCAGAAACTCCAGCGTATCACAACCCTCACCGACTCCGTTCTCAAACCACGTTCTTACAACTTTCACCCTCACTTTCCAGTCTGTTTTGTCTGGATGCAAACTCGATATCAGATCGTAATTCGCCATGGATGGATAATATCCGGTGCAGAAACAGAGTTTTGATACAAGAAAAGGATCTTTATGAGTAGATTTTTCTAAGAGAGTTCTGAGCCACTAAACTGGAAATCGTCAGTGATTGGAAGAGAATCGTAGTTCAAAAAAAAAACTCAGAAACGCTGCGGAAGCAAGTGATTCGGATTTACAATCGTGTTTTTTTGTAGATCGGAAGCACCGTCGGCGGTTTCCTAAAATCGAATAGAGAAAGATCCGAAGATCTGAAGAGACGAAGCCCTCATCTCATATCACGCGGCTTTTATAATCTGGGCTCTTATTTATTTCTGGCCCAATTTTCAACCACACAATTTTCTGGCCCAATTTTTGCTATATAAAAAGACCAATAAAATATCAAACGGTTTCATCATTTAACTAAATACTGATTTCGGAGAACAATCGCATCATCTATAAACACAGAAAAATACAGCGATAGATCAATCCAAAAACCAGAAAAATGGACAGAACCCCTGATCTAGGAAGCATGATTCTACACAAATAAAACTCCTGAGACCATTAATACTTTGGAACGGCTTTGAATTCTTATATCTTCCAAGCATCGAGCAAACACGTCAACCATCGTTTGTTTATTTCGAACTATACAGTAGATACTAATAAATTAGAAAACACATCAATTTTTTCTTTCCTCGCACCTGACAATCACGTCAGTATAACCCCACGTGTTTTAAATGTATAATCTAACACCACGCAGAAAAATCAACAAAAAAAGTTGACAATCACTCTAAAATGCAGCGCGAATAGCAACACAAACAGCATCCACCACGATAGCACGAACATAAAACATGGTTCGGTATTTTGTTTATATTAAAATTATCCGAATAAACGATAGAAACGACCAAAAAAATAAGATAGAAATCGCAAAGAAAAAAAAATTCCAACAAAGCAAACAACCGCTCCAACGACTTCGATCTCACAACTACTCCGTAGAGTCGTAGGTCAAACACTGCGAGAACACAAACGCTTAAAGTTAGACAAACGATATAACCACGAATACAGGCCAAAACACAAACAGACACAGAACCAAAACGCCAAAATCTCACGCTTGGATAAACTCCTCGACTTCGGGGATAGAAGGATAGATACTGAACAGTGTAGGAGGCACCACGGAAATCGTTACACTAGCTACTCAAACACGAGTTAAAAACAAAAATTATTCAAAAGAACAAATGACTCACGACGAAATAAACACGGGAGAGAACTGACCAGCGTAATACTCGATTATGGCCCACCGAATAACACAAACAACCAAACCTCGGTCGCACCTTTTCCAAGACATGTAAAACCGCCTGGCCATCGCACCAGAAAACTCGCAAGCCAAACTAACACCACTACACGGAAAAAAAAACTAATCAACCAAACAACAACAACGATAAAATATAACCTATAAAATACATAAAATATATACACCTTGCATTTCTCAGTTTAAAACTGATTGTTCGACACGTGCTATCCTCATAAAGATCGTCTTCGATGTCCACCAAGTCAGCACCTTGACAGTTAAGTCTATCAATACTCTCTAAAACGGAAGCGCCCCAAAACTCGAACCCGCTGACATCGGTTACTTCACAAATCAAATCTATATTCGGACAAAAACATCAAAATCAAATCGCGAAAATAAAATGCTAAACAATAAAAATCTGGAGATTTCGAAACCAAACCAACTAAATAGTCGTCGCAGTGAACACGATCCAGAATATCACGGAAATCGACAAAATCAAAAAAAATCTCCTCACACTTCACTCCACTTTCTTCCAGACTCGTGCAAGGCAAGAATATAATCCTGCAGGGATGGTAAGTGGACGTAGCACGCAGTTTGATCAGCGACCAAAAATCCGCCAATAGTATACCATGTACCAACACTCAACCTCGATTCTAAACCAACACACATATCACATCTAAGAGACCCCTGGATCTTCGTACCATGCCAAGAAAATGATTAAAAAAATAAAAACATAACACACTCGAACCAAAAACAAACGATGTGATCGACAAAACGCATAGACACCTTATCGTCTACCAAAATAAACTCGAGAGATTTTTTCCCTGAAAGAGTTTCGTGTCTCCAGATTCGAAGGATCGTAACAGACACAAAACATGCAACACCACCGGGCTTTAAACACGCGACAGGCAACACACGCGGTCCTGTATCACCTGGACAAGAACGTTTACTGACAACCTTAACATGATCATACTCCATATCGTCGTCAAAGAGGCACTGGTGTTCGTCATCTTCATCACAGACCTCATTCTCATAAAGAACGTATTCATCGCCATCGCAGTCCCTACCACCATCACCACGAAAGTCAGCATCCGATCCGCCAGACCCACTGCCTCTTCCACCATCAGACCAGTCGTCGCTTCCATCACCGAGAACAACAGATTCATCATCAGGCGCGCTAGATCCACCAACTGACTCCATGTCCATCGCACAATCCGGGGCTACACCGTCGAAAGACTCGCTACCCTGACAACCGCCACGAAGTCCAATATCCGATGAATCACACCCATCCGACTCGCAGTTGTAACACACTTCCCTCGAAGCTAAAGCACCACCAGCTACGCAGCAAAATTAAGATCCTCAATACCTAGGATATTACACTAAAACATACAAAAAAAATGATAAGTTCAAAACACAAAACCGAGCCTAACCTCGGCGAGAGGACAACGTCTGGCATAGCACCCAAGTCCTGCTCCGGTAATCCCACAAAAAAGTAGGCACCGACATCACACCCGCAACAAAACCTGATTGGACGGTAGACCATGTAATAATCACAACCAAACAGAATAATGATATCTAAAAATACAATAAAAGTCAGACACGGTTACGTTGGACAACAACTCCGACCGACGAAACACTGCGATCAATCGAGTAGATCCTGAACGCATAACCACGACCGGAATCTACCCCCACTAAAATACCAAAAAGAAAATCACAAACCATATAAACCAATCAGCTAACTTCCGACGGATACAACAGAACGACGCATGAAATACATACCATCCCGCGAATCGAAGTCAAAGTGGCAGGGAAAACCTGAAAAACACGAAGCGGTGATCATAAAGACGTCGTATAGATAACCACTTAACGTTTACACACTACAATTTACCTCTGTTATCGGAGACGTGGTGAAAAATAAACATGGGACCGTAACTCCTAGTTGACACGTCGCATGGATTCAACAGAGTATTCCGCATCGGCCTTGCAGATTCACACCAGAAACGTGAAAACATATGTCCGTAACTCCGATAAGATAGATCACATGGGTTCAATAACCCTACCGGCCTCGCAGGATTAGACCCCAGGTCTCCACTGCCCATAAAAATACCTACACGTAAAAAGATACTCCGGTTGATAGCTGATATAAAGACAACCAAAGCACACGATACAACATACCAAAACGACAACACGAAAAAGTACCAAAAGAGGACGCCCGAGGCTCCCACGTTACCGTAACCCTAGATGGGTTCGAAACAGCGTAATCAGACGAACATATACTCAAACCAGTTTCCAAGTGAACAAACATGTCGACCTCGTTGAGCAGAGTTAAGAAAAGACCCAAGTGGAGGATGAGCAAAGAACGTATGGACTCTGTATATATAACTTTATAGAAAGAGACGCTGATTCTCCCCGATTCGCGAGGAATTTATACCCTCCGAATGTACACAAACCCAAAACCAATCAATATTGATTTAAAAGTAAAAAAATAAACTAAGCACACAGAATATCGGCTTATTTTTCTACGGAAAACTAACAAGTTCACGATATGAATTTATCATGCATATTTTACTCTCAAATTGGATAAATTCACATCGACATACAATGATCAGAGGTGCTGATTACCCGAGCACAGAGAATATACTTTCAACTAATCACTTTATCTTCATATTTTTAATTTCAAATATAAATTTAATCCGCAAACAATGTTCGGAGGTGCTGATTACCCGAGCAATGCATCTAACCATAGGTGCTGATTAAAAACAAAGATAATATATAAATACAGAAAACCATTCTGATATATACAAACAAGAGAAAACGATTCCGATATACATAAGAATATACACGTACAGCAATAAAACACGCGAGAAGTTTACCCAATAACAGCAACGAAAAAATAAAAATAATAAAACGCATAAATATTCGATATACCTAACAAATAAACAAATAACAAATAACCATTTTAAAAAATAAATAAATAATAGATGCCGTAATCAAGTATATTTTCTTTTTATTTATTTTTTTTTCGCCGTAAGAAAAATAAAAGAAAAGACAAATCAAATTTGTCTTCTTTAGGGGCAAAACCGACAGCCAGACCACCAATCTCGTAAGAGCGAAACCAGTGTGGAATTCCCACCCCCAAACCGTACCACTACGACGAACAGCAAAACAATACTACTCAAACAGATAGAACAAGCGAACAATCAAAAATAAGTTCTAGATGACATAAGCTGACACGGTGGGCGATAGAAGACAACCAGGCCGGCAACGTAAATTTGCAAAAATTAAACTCCAACCAATGAACCAAGTACCACAACTTTTGAAGAAAATAACACCAAAAAACTCAAAATAGATGCTTAAAATAACCAAAACAAAACCAAATATGCGACATAAACAGATAAAAAAAGCCAACACCAAAAACCCAAGGTCCCGATCTAATTCCTTCTCTTGTTGGAAACAGCCTCTGCATCCACGCAATTTCTCGATCGTTTGTTATTCTCATCTAAGAAATCCAAGCCTTGGGAGGGACCACAAAAACCAACAGCAACCGCGTTACTCTCGTCCTTAAAAAAAAAAAAAAAAAAACAAACCGATTAGACAGTAAAAATCAACAGATAGACACGGCTAATCAACAAACCAAAACGACGAATAGTACCCGCGAGGCAACCACAGCCTGAAACTCCCTGATCAAATCAGCATTGTCCACGATGAGTTCTACTTTAAACGTTGGCTTCCTACTCTTCAAATCTTCCTCGGCGACACCAACTTTAAACAGCACAATCTTACCGATCAAGCCACGCAGAGCCAGAGGCAAAACAGAGTCATCCTACATGCGCACACAAACAACATCAAAAACGTACAAGCTAACCAAACATCAACGATATCAACTGACACACTATTCAAAACCTGATACCGTACCTCGACAACTTCTTCAGCTAGCTCAGCAGCCGTCTTACCAAGAAAAGAAGAACTTATACTATCAAAAAGCAGAAACCTTATTTCTTCGTCAGACTCATCATCGACCAACAACACGAGCTTAAACCTAATTCATTCACGTTACAACCAATAAGCATATCCGTAACAAACAGAGCACAGAGATCACGAACCAAAACTTACTTGGCAAGAACATCACTGACACTCTTTTTGCAGACAACACAATCAAACATGGCTGGACCGTCTTCATCGTCGGAATCCCGTTCAATTGGATGGACTTTCTTTTTGAAAATAGAGCATGCAACATAGTACCATATTGGACTGACCTCCACCGACTTGATAGTCGCGATAGTCATAAACTTTCCGACCTGAACAAAACAAACCGCACCAACTTTAACATATATAACATCAAATACGTAGACAAATGCACATAATCTCGTATACAGCACCAATGCACCGACCTTGCCACCTCTGACAATGCCTCTCAACGTTTTTCTAGGATTAATATCACCACAAAACTCATCACGCCAATAAACAGTCGACCCAGGCGATGCCTGACCACTATCACCGATAGTCATGCCAACATCGTCGTCCGACAACCTGAAAAGGAAAAAATTATCACATGACCTCAGATTTAGGATACACACAGAATCAACGCACGAACAGGATCACATCACTACGACAGTAACATACTTGGAACGAAAATCATCGTACTGCGGACCGAGAGGATCGAACACCAACTGCGTTGCGCTGAAAGCACTTGAAACTGTGTAGACAACTCTGTACACATTGATACAAGCGAAACGCACGACACAAACGACAACGGAATCCACACGTTTTTCGACGTAATCAATAAACTGTTTTCCATAGTTACCCCATAGCGTGCAAGCCAGATCCAAACCTCTGAAAATTCAAGATCAAGTACAACGGTAAACCAACTATCCAATCAAATAAACGATGCATACAATTCGTATACAGAAACCTTACCTTTCGTCCCTAAGTGTAAAATCAAGCTTGACACCTGGTTTACCCCTAGCCACAAGGTCCGTGAGAACGCCAACATGAACAACGCGACCAATAACATCTGCAATCCCAAAAACATAGCTATTGTCAAACGGCACGAACTGGACATACAAGCAGCCACCAAAGCATGGTTACTCGATATCAGAACAGAGACTGACCGATTAAGACATCGTTCTTGAACATCCCCGACTGAATATCGGCGAAAGACTTTAGGTAATTATTCGGCACATACGATGGAAAATCATCACATGGTTTGAGATTCGAAGTACGGTAAAACGTCATCTTATAGGGAAACGGATTCGTCCTATACTCGGTGGTATGGTTCGCCAGTGCAAAGTTGCTTATAAAAAAAGCAACACCTTCGGAAAATTTCGACTGAAACCTCTCCAAAGATTCCTCATCTATAGATGCATGAATCCTGGTACCCTGCACACGACGAAGATTACGAAAGCAAATTCGAATCGAAACAAGGAAAAAATAGAAACTCGAGATATCAATCGCAAACTCACATCCGCATCTTCGAGAACCATCTCAATGGACACAACTTTCTTCGCCCTAAACACCTTCCATAATCTCGTTATGCGCACCCGTAGCACGAAACAAAAGTTTCAATTAAAATCACAACACAGTACAAACACCAGTCCAACGTTTAAGAAACAGAGTTATTAAAAAGGGTAGACAGAACAGCAGAACATAGTTTAACATGTAGGGCAGAAACAGAGAATATAAGAAGAGAACAGAGATCCGTCGATGGTCACACCACGCAATACATACCCCAATATACCTGAAAACAAGAACACCCATATACTAAATGCGCACGTCTAAAAACATACGATAAACACCACAAATCATCAGAAAAACAGATTACTTTTGGAGAAACTTGGTAGCATCTTCATCGACTGGATTGAGAACGAAATCCGAAATGCTCACTGAAGAGAGCACAACAGAGTTCTTATCCACACCTATAGAGAAAACAAACATGTATGAAAAGACGGCTAAACCGAGACAACACAACAGTTCAGATGCATATACGAAGCAAATACCCCTGCCATCAGCAACACTCCAAAACCTGAGAGCGCACAGCATGGGTTCAATCTCGATGCTCTTGAATTGATCATAAATCTCCTTGGCCAAACATCCACGGACAGTGCACGGCAGGGGAACATTCCTCCTAAAATTTTAAAACTGATAAACTGATCACACAATGCTCACACTATCTAAAACAACAGCGCAGAGCTCTTAATCATAAACCTAAATAGATCTCACTCATCATTCATCAACTCGAACCGAAGATTATATCCAACGGAGCCATTGTCATGTGTCCACCTCTGCAGCTCACCCACATGGTGAACAACACCGATAACATCTACAAACACAAGGCAAAGTAGCGCGTTGATCCCGGCGAGAAACATATACAGCAGAAACGCAAACAAACACCGAACACTCGAAAGAAAAGAGGGCGAGATACACAAACCTATGAGGAAGAGGGGATCGATCGCCCGATCGACGACGTCAAAAAACCTCTCGCATCGAAGAAAGAGACCATCGACAACTGGAGCAACAGGTGTCACGATGGTATGAGGTAGGAACTCGATTTTCATAGGAGCAGAAGTGGGTCTCGAACCGTAAGTTGTATCCTCTCTGAGATTGAATCCCCAGAAAATTCTCCATTCTCCCTCTCTAAAAAGAGACTGAAACTTTGGAACATCACGAGGAAGAACGGAGACAAAAGCGCGAGCACGCTATAAGCAACAAACCATGATCAAAACAAGAATCCATCTAACCAAATAGGCTCGAAAACTCTATGCAATAAACAACGACAACATGAGCGGTACATGCAATTATCGAGCCGATCAACAAATAACGAACACATAACCAAGATGGTTTACCTTCTCGTCACACACGACCATTCCCAGAGCCTCGCCAAACATCGTATCCGTATTCCAAAGTCGAAGAATCTTGACCCTGATCTTCCACCCGGATTTGTACGGACGGCGTTGGTAGATGAAATCATCGATGAAATCAAACTGCTCCATCTCTCCTTTTTTTTAACAACTACGAACGCGGTGCAGAAAAAGACGACTGTGGACGTGGAGATGCAAAAAGGAAAGAACGTCAAATATATAGAAGAGAAGATTCAAAAGTCATGTCCGTTGGCACAAAAAAGGACACCAGTTAATCATAATATATTTTTTTAGATAACTACGCAATATTCAGATACATTCTCAGTTTTCTAAAAATGTATATATCTAAATATCACTACCATTACGTAGCCAATAATATCGCGAACGAATAAACCAAACACTAAATCGGAATCCGATTTTTAAAATATTATATGAATAAATTAACAGCAGATATGTTTTAAGGGATTCAAGACGGTAATCACATCAGCAAATACAATATTCTAGAACAAAATACTATATTCATCAACAATCTATTTAGTTAATACCGCTTCAAAAACTATACAGAACCCTAACAACCTAATCCTAAACCTATATATATGTATGCAACCGAACTAAAACTTTATATCCATCGACTTGAAACCAGACGAAGAGAGGATATCAAGGCCGAAGACATGGAAAACGATCACACCCAAAACACGGAGATACTATCATTCCACCTATCTACCGAACAGACGATAATCTATGCCGCGAACGAAAATCATATCCAGAGGGACATAAGAACCAAATTCTCTGCTTGGATGGAGTGCAACGGCTTATACCCAGAAGCTCGTGAATTGCTATATGCCGAGTTCCCGACAAAGTGGACATGGCACCAAGGAATAAAGGCGGACCACGCCAGCGGAAGCCAAAAAGAGATTTCCGAATTCCGAGCGTCTCACCCGACGCCGGGGAGGCATACTATCTAAGGCGTCTACTCGATGTCGTAAGAGGTACAAAAAATTTCGAGGATATTAGAATCATCAATGGTGTTGTTTATGATACTTTCGAAGATGCTTGTATTGCACGGGATTAATTCCATGAGATAATCCAGTATTTACACTATCATTATCAAAATAGACGACCATCTATCCTGGCAGTTTTTACTGTTATTTTTAATTGCAACACTCTAGTAATGCACGATCAAATAAAGAAAACACGGTGTTTACTTTGCCAAAAACGAAAATCGCACACAACACAAATTTACGCAACGACTAACGTATGGTTCGATTATCATTTATACGTGGGTGTAAACACCAAGATATCAACGGCGCCAGATACTTATTTCGAGGTACGTAATCGCTTCACGAAAATCCAAAGCCAATGACGAATGGTTCGATTCTCGTCTATATGTGCGTGCAAACACCAAGACATCAACAGCGCCAGATATTTATTTCGAGGTATATAAGCGATCCATCAGAAACCAAAGCCAATTGAGATACAACACGCTGTTCCAACGCACCGATCGCAAGACTTGAATTCTCCCAAAACCACTGCAGTCAGGAAACTTGCACCGAATACAAACCGAAAACATTCCATGCGATACACATTATCAACCGATAATAACGCATACAAAATACCATCATTCTCGCTACATATAATTATCCTAGAGACCAAAAACCGTTCTTTCTATTTGTTTAGATATATAAAGTTGTGTAAACAGAAACCAATCACTCAACATGCCACAAGCCAAAAACGATCACCAGAACATAACAACACAAAACACAGTACAAAAGAACAAAGAGATCAGAAGCCCAGCTGCTCACGAAAAAGATAACAAAACACACTCACATGCAGCAGTACTGTACCTTGATTCAGAATTCTAGAGATAAGAAAACACAAAAAACAAAACTCACTCGATACGCAGGATCCACGTAAAATCAGGACAAAAATATCTAATCAGTAGAAAGAAAAAAACAACAAAATAAATACAATAAAACGAAACACAAAGTAAACGTACATGATGGCAAACACGAAAACGCTAATAAAAACACATAGATAGATATGAAATCTTCTGCCAAGATATTAAAACGACACCATGTGTAAATAATAATCATACAAAAAACAAAAGCTACAACCAAGAAGTAACAGCATACCAAATTGTAATCAAATTTTTCCGGTTAATTACATACTCTGGGTAAAACATTTAAAGCACGGCCAAAGATCGCGAGAAAACAATATATTTAGACTAGAACTGAACAAAGTTATTATTCAGAATAATACACATTTAAACGCTGATATACGGCTAATCTCATATCGGATCCATTACATAACACAACAAAACTCACGTACTAATCTAAAACATCTGTCGTCGGCTCTTTCACAATCTTCAAAAACATACTCAAGACGTTCCGTCCAACGAACAACACGACATGTTCCAAACCTGAAACACATAAAAACAAATTATATCAGATAAGAAAATGCCGATGAATACCGAAGAAAATATATAAAAAAGTGAAACAAACCAAATCTAGACATGATACATTCGCTACCAAACTAACACACGTGAAAAAAAAAATCAAAGTTTGGAACATACACAGCCAAAACGACAGCAGTAAAATGTAAAACTAAACCATGCACACTATATGGCAAGCAGATGACAACCATGCATACTAACGAACGCAAAACATAAATAGACACGGCCAAACCACAACATAGATCGTAAGATAGTTTACCAGTCAATACACTCAGACAAAGCGAGGAAGTTAAATTTTTATAGGCACGTAACCCTCAGGACAGCAACCAAAATAGTATTAACCCAAAACAACATTAAACAAAAAAACACAGAATAACCACAAAATATAAACCTAGCATCTCAAAAACTAATCAACAGACGATACTTACCCAATAAATCGATAAAAATAGATCCCTGATGCACACGCAAAAAGCCACCGTTTAACCTAAACAAAAGCCACCGCGAGTCCGAGAACACGAACAACCACTGCAAAACAATTTACATTTTTTAAAAAAAGAAACGAACAAACGCAAAAACAACGAATAGACAATCACGAAGATTTAGAAAATTACCAACAAAACCAATCACTGAACAAAAGAAAAAAGACTTAAAACGAAATAAAAGAAAAACCAAAAAAAAGGGTAAAAACAAATAATAGACAATCACGAAGAATTAGAAATTACAAAAACCTAGCATCTCAAAAACTAATCAACAGACAATACTTACCCAATAAATCGATAAAAATAGATCTTTGATGCACACGCAAAAGCCACCGTTTAACCGAAACAAAAGCCACCGCGAGTCCGAGAACACAAACAACCACTGCAAAACAATTTACATCTAAAAAAAAAAAGAATAAAATACAAAAACAGCGAATAGACAATCACGAAGATTTAGAACATTACCAACAAAACCAATCACTGAAAAAAAGAAAAAAAAGACCTAGAAACAAAACAAAAGAAAAACCGAGAAAACGTAAAAACAAAGAACAGACAACCACGAAGAATTAGAAAGCTACGAACATAACCAACCACTGAACAAAAGAAATAAGATCTGGAAACAAATTCACACAACAAAAGGTAGAACAGCAGAATAAAGAAAAGATATAAAAAAGGATCTCTAACCTAATCATGCAAAACAAGACACAGTAAAATTTTTTTTTTAAAAAACGTTAAAACGGACTGATACAAAAAACCAAACACGAACAAAGGAAAAACGCAGTGAAGTTACCTTACACCAGATAAAAAATAACAAAGAAAAAAAACATAAATAGAGGATGACACATCAGCTTTTTACTTCGCAAATAATAGAATGATTTCAACAACATTACATCAATTCATACCACCTTTTTATATAATAAATTATACCTGAAAATACTTATTTTTTAGGACGAAAACTTGTATCTTACTACTAGTGTTACTGCGGTGTTGTAATCTGTATTCAAAGTTTAGTAGTAGTGTGTAGATTCTTAATAATAATAAAAAATATATATATAATTGTTTGTCAAAGTTATTGGGTTAATAACACAAGAAATAAATAATGAAAATGTTATGATACAAAAAACCAAGATAATTAGAAATGGTAAAAAAAACATAATGATGGTATCGTTAATTCCACTGTTTTATGATTTGTAATTAATTAACAGTAATTTGATACACTTTTTGAAAAGGGATTAAGGTTTTTAGACTCCGAAAAAGGTTTTAATAGAGATTGAGTTTTAATCAAGCTTAATCTCTATTAAATAACTCGTGGTGTTACAAATGTGTGTTTTTATGATAGATCGATTTCATCATTTTCTACTGGCTTTCATACAAAAGTATTGTTTGTGACTTTTATAGACTCTGAAAAAAAGTTTTTTTTTTTCTTTTAAAAAAAGACATGTGGAGTTAATTGTCACCTATAGATTTAATTTAATTAACTAAAAAAGAGAGAGAAAAAATGTCATAGAGGTCCTCACAAACACGAGTTGAAAGTGTAGATTAGGGTAATAAACAGAGAAATTAAGTGTAGGGAATAGGGATTAATAACAACAAGTGAAGGAGGTACGGAACATAATCGGTACTCCCTCTATTCCAATTTGTATGTTGTTTTAGATGTTTTTTCTTGTTCCATTTTATTTGTTTTTTTAGAGATTTCTATGCAAAGTTAATATTTATTTATTATGTTATGATTATTTATATTATAAAGTATCTTTTGTGATTGGTTAGAATAATGGTAATGATGGTTTCTTAATCTGGGCGCTTTTAACTAAAACAACAAACAATTTGGGACAGAGGAGTATCAATTTAATCCTTGGGAACTGTTACGGTCCCTCACGTAGCCGCCGAACCAAATTCCGTGCCTTTGACACGTGTTTATAGCCTCCCAAAGTCTCAAATATCATATGACTTCTATCTTAATATCATAGATTACTTCAGGAGTATTAGAAACTATTTTCTTATTATTTCAGCTTTGCGACCAACTAAATGCGTTTTCATACAATCCTTATTCCTGTAATCAAATAGATTAAAAGGAATTTTGAGTGATTGACATAATCAAATTATACTATTATTTGGGCTATGTTGTAAATGTCTCCTCACAATCATTAGAACATGCTTAGAAGCTAATGACAGCAAGAAATCTGTGATCTTTTCTTATTTAAGGTTAGTTATGAGAGACAACTTGCAAAATGAGATTAAATCATTTTATTAATACATCTATAAGATTCAAAATATACATTAGTGTGTCTACTCCTATTATATTGCACAATAAAATTACGTTAATCTACCGTCATTAATGTTGCTAGTATCGAGATTTAATTTGTGTTCGCTTGGTTTTGGCTGGTTTGGATAAGGTTAAGTTTAAATTAGATCAAGACACTGAACCAAACTAATACATATATATATCAACATTTGAACCAAACTAATATTGTCATTTTGTGTATGGATATTTTTCTTATCTATACTAGTAAAAGAGAAAACAAAAATGAAAAAAACCAACTTTACCTTGACATATTACGAAATATGCCACTGAATTTCTTCGTTCTTTTTAGGGAAAACGACCTATTTCCACCTCGGAACTATCATATAGTAACAAATCCACACAAAGTTTCACCCTCGTCTCAGATCTCCCTTTAACTTTAAAAACAAACTTATATCCCCACATTTTCGTAGTTCGAAACCTATTAACACACAATACCGAAGATCTAAACTAATTTCTGCACAAACCGTAATCAATTGCGGTTTACGGTTTACCAACTTGATATAACCAATGAAAAACGAAATTAAACCGGATTAAGATCCGATTAGGATCCGATTAAAATGGGTCAACCAAAATTAACAAATAAACCGTAATCTTTTTTTTGTCAATGAAAACAAAAAAAATAAAAAAATAAATAAAAAGCTTTTTAACTTTGTTTGAAGCGATAAACAAGGCGCGGAGAAACGAAGATCTGTTTTTCATAAATCTTGATTTTCCTGTCAAAATCTGTTTCCTCATTCTTCTTCTGAGATTATCAACGAGAAAGGAAAGAAAAAATTGCAAGTGTTGTTTGTTGTTGTTGTGGGATTCTGAATGATTTTGTACTGGCACGAGAACCAATACGACGACCGGAACCTCGAGATTCACGGCCGGACAATCTTTCTCGTTATGGCTCTATTCTCCGTCGTTCTTTTCTTCGCCTTACTCACTCTCTACATCCACCGGAGCTGCCTCGTTCGCGATTCCATCAACCTGCACTCGCCGTCTCCTCCATTCACGCCGTGCGTTAGCGGATGTCTTGACCCGGCGGAGATTCGGAGTTTGCCGGTGGTGCTCTGCCGGAGAGAAGCGGCAGAGGAAGAGAGGGAGTGCTGTATATGCCTCGGTGGTCTCGAAGAAGGAGAGAAGATAAAAGTGCTTCCTCTGTGTCGCCATTGTTACCACTGCGAATGCGTGGATCAATGGCTTAAGACCGAGTCAAGTTGTCCGCTCTGCCGATCTTCCTCTGTGTCGCCATTGTTACCACGGCATGTTGAGTGATGGAGATTTAAGATATTTGTAGTTTCGTTTTGTCATCAGGTTGAGTTACTTGCGTAAAGATATTTTCAAGTGAAGTTCTGTCATGCTTGGACAAATCATAGATCCGGAACGGAAGAATTTCATCTAAGATTTGTATGTAAAGAGCTCGTTATTAATGAAATCTGAGTTGATTTGGCTATGAAGAGCGAACAAACACAGAATAACAAAAAAAAAGGTTCCACCTTTCCCGATAAAACAAAACGAGCAAGGGACACGAAATCTAGTTCTAACAAAACGAGCAAGGGAGCACGGGCTTCTTCGAGAAGGCGAGGGATGTCGGAGTCGGAAACCACGTGGCGGTTCTCTTCGAATTTCTTACGGATCTCGGAAGCCCAAGCCTTCAGCATCTCGCCATCTCGCCGTCTCCTCCGCCGTCGTCTTCTTCCCCGGACACCATTTCTCCTCCTTTCTTTCGAAGATTTTAACTACTCACTGAGTTGCTTAATTGTTTGTTCTTTCTGGGTTTGCTTGGATGAAAAAAAAAAACAATGGAATCTGATTTGTTCTTTTAGGGTTCGACTGATTTACAATCAATTTGGGGATTATTAAAGCCGACCCGGGTTCGAGATATGGGTTAATGGATCACACATGAGTTGGGTCGAGTTTTTTTAATTTCAGTTTGGTTATCCGGTTTATGTGTTTCGTATAAGGTTTATGTCGTAAACCATTCAAACCATCAATTATGTGTAAATACGTTTCGAACTTTTATATTGTGGGGAAGTATGTCTGTAACTTTTGTATCATGGAGATCTGAGACGAGGGTGAAACTTTGTGTGGATCTGTTACTATATGATAGTTCCGACGTGGAAATAGGTCGTTTTCCTTCTTTTTATTATCAAAGAAAGAATACTTTTCCGTACATACATTCCCTGACGCCTTCGCAGTTGCAGAGATCTGTTCCTCGCCATGGAATCAAGTCGTATGGATCGATGGAGGATTTCAAGCACAGTAGAGCTTCAACGTTGCCGGATCTCGCTGGAGAAACCAAACAGAAAAATACTGTAGAAGCAAAGACTAGGAACAATGTAACCGGAAAAGGAGAAGAAGAGAGCATTGTCGACGGTGAATCAATCAAATCCGAGAGTGAATTTTCCAGGTCATGAAAGAATCAGAAAAAAATGATGCATTCTGATACAGGTCGAATCGATTTTCCTTATAAAAGGAAGGGCTCCCATGAATCTCTTAGCCTAATCCCCGAATCCGAATCTCCTCTCTGTTCTATCGCGTTTAACTGTTTATTAGGTCTGATTTTGTTCCCGTAATTTGTGGGTTTTGAGAGATATTCTTCTACCTCTGAGGAAAATTGGGTTTGAAATAGTGTAATCTCGCGAGCCTCTGATTTGCAAATTCCGCGTTTCGTTTGTAACTTGTGACGATTCGTGGTTATCGTCTATGTCTACCGAATGGAATTCGAAATTAGGGTTTCTTTGTGAGTCTGTAGGTTTAGTGATAGTATAGGCTTTGGGTTAACTCTTGGACTCTTTGAGAGTGTATAGTATTTTCCGCTTCGTGTATTTTGTTCATGAATCTAAGTTTGGTTCTTGAAGATTATGTTAATTGGATGTTTCGTATATCATTGAGAAGCATGTTAACAGTTTTTGGTGTCGTCGCAGATCTCTGAAACTAAAAAAAATATAGAAACTCTTCATGGTGCGCACTAGCCAGCTGCTCAGCAGATGCTGATTCACCAAGGGAAAGTTCTCAAGGATGAGACTACATTGGAAGAGAACAACGTTGTTGAGAACAGTTTCATTGTTATCATGTTGTCTAAGGTGTGATGTTTCTTTCATTTTTGGATGTTTCGTGTCCATTGGTGTTATACCTTTATTGATGAAAATATGAAATATAGGCCAAGGTTTCTTCAAGTGGGGCATCAACTGCATCTGCACCTGCACCAGCATCAGTACCTCAGGTGAATAAAGTGTTTATGTATTTCTCGCTCTTTGATGAACCGTGATGGTTTAAGACGTTATGACATTAATGGAGTTGCAGAGGTAGTCATCATAAACCTTTCTGTCATTCTATGCGATGTTATTCCAGCGTCTTGATAACACCAACTCAAATACTCTTTTTTGATCTCACGATGTTGCAGGTATTGTTGGCTCTGGAGAGGATTGAACAAGACGAAGAGCTTACATACGAGGTGATTTAGCAGTTTGGAATGAAGAAGTTTTGTCTCACTTTAGAGTTTTATTTTGACGCTTCTTCTTTTTTCCCCTTGCAGCAATTGGTTGTTTTAGAGACCATTCTGTTCTTGAATGGCTTCCACGATCAGCATAAAGATATGAGGCTTGACATTGATAACATGTCGTACGAGGTTGTTAGTCTTACCTGTTTTGTATTTTTCTTGACGGTAAGAGGCAGCATTCAAGTTATTGGCTTCTCGGGTATTGAAAAATGTTACAATTCTGGCAAGACCTATTAGCATTGGAGAAGAAAATGGGGACAGTGAGCACTGCTCTAAGCGAGGAAGCGCTGCTTAAAAGCCTGAAGTCGAGCATTTACCATCCA
Organism: Isatis tinctoria; assembly: GCA_010577795.1. Classification (NCBI taxonomy): domain Eukaryota; kingdom Viridiplantae; phylum Streptophyta; class Magnoliopsida; order Brassicales; family Brassicaceae; genus Isatis; species Isatis tinctoria. Next base: position 10,517,112 of record CM021248.1, on the reverse strand, counting down.
AGAGATGAATCCGGCAGAATTTGCTTGAATAAAGATGATGATGTCAAATGCAGTATTTGCCAGGTATTATTAATTCTCTATTCTCTGACACTAACTCTCAATGGTAGCTTGAAGGTATTTTATAAAAACTTAAAACATATATGTAGGAAGTGTATGTTGATGGAGATGAAGTAGGGACTTTTCCTTGCCAACATATGTACCACGTGAGCTGTGCGCAACAATGGCTTCGAATGAAGAATTGGTGTCCTATCTGCAAAACCTCTGCAGAATCTCAGCCACAGCCATTTTCATGATGATGAAAATTGCAGAGACATCAAAGTGCATGTCTCTACTTCCACCATCCTTCTCTGTACATAAAGTTCTTTTTTTTCTCTCTTTTTTTTTACTTACACAATTGGGAACAAGTCTAAAATAAGATCAGCTGGACAAAATCCTCTTTCACCTGTATACAGATTTAACATTGCAGTTGAAAATTCAAACCGATATTTGGTTTAATTCCATATATGTGTATATATATATATATTTTTTTTATCAATTCCATATATGTGTATATATATTGTTACTCCACTCTTCATTCTCTTCCAAACTGGCCGAGAACAGTCAAATGAAAATAAAGAATTAGCCCATAACATATTTAGCAATATTTGTGAGTTTTCAAGCTTCATCTGTCAATAGACTTAAAACCATATTAAGATCAATACTCGGGTACGCGGAGGACCGTTCTTCTTTGGACATGGGGCAAATAATTCATAAAAGATATTTTAGATATTATAAAATTAGATAAGGCTTTAACTTCAGAGTAAAATATATACTTGCCAAAGAAGAAACGGAAGACGTCTCGCATCACACCTGGCTAAGCTTACCCAAAGGGGTGATTGGTTGGGCTGTAGCACTAATCTACAGCCTTAAATTTTATCTACAGCCTATAAAATTACCAATCAGGCTGTATATTGATTTTTAAAGCTACAGCAAAAAAATCTGTAAAAATGGTTGTAAGTACCTTATTTGCTAAAACAAATTTTTAAAGTTGTAGAAAAAATTATAAAAGATATCAATATTACGAAAATAAAATTTATTGATTAGATATCAATATTACGAAAATAATTTCACCAGCCACATTAAAAAAAGATATTAGAAACGATTTTGTTAACTAATTACATTTTAATCTATAAGATTATCTTCTTTCTAAATTAGAAAACAAATTCGCATTAAAGAATATTCCAAATTTGTGTAAACATGAAGACATAATAATTGATTAACTTATTATTAAATTAAATTATATGTTTATGATACTAAAGATAGTTTTCTAAAACTATATAATTATAATTTATATGTTTCCGGAAAACAAAAGCAATTCTATTTCAGCAAGCAAACATTACATATAATTATTCATTTTTTGCTCTTTGTCTATTTCACATTGTAAACCTATTTTCTTTCTCTAAATTTCTAATCAAACCATAAAAGAAAACTCACAAAATAATTCACACCACAAATTTATGTAATTGTTTACTTTTAATAATTTTATAAATTATAATTAAATCACAAAAGTTTACAAATTCATAAATTTATATATTTAATTAAAAAAATATTATTCATATCCCGCGCACTGATGCGCGGATACGAGTCTAGTCTACTATATTAAATCAGAAGTCTTTTTTGAAAAAACCCAAAGAAACCATGGCATATTACTTTTTGTGCCATTGGTCTCCTTTGATTTTTAAAATAACTCATTAAGGGTAATATGGTCACTAATTATTAGACTCACAAATTATTTAGGTCATTAAACAGTATAATATTGAGACTAACTATTTTTTTTTTTTTTGATAATCCAGATATCCGAACCGGTAGGTCCGACTAGACCCATCCGCCACAGGAACCGTAAACGGTCCGTGGCATACCCAAGTGGCCCCGGAGGGCTCAGCGGGTGTCAGGAGGTCCTGGAGCGCCGGACAGGCACATGTTAAATCCCCGAAGGGTGTCCGGTGGCCGGGAGGAGTCGAACCCGAGTGGCGGCTTGATGCTATCTCACCTTTACCACTGGAGACTAACTATTTTTAAATCCTATACACACGATTTATGAGACTAAAACACACGATTTCGTCCCCGAAGCCCAGAAAAAAATGCTATACAATCACTAGCCTCGATTCACGAGTCTGAATTTATTCCAAAACGTAGGCAAGAAAAGCATCGAAATCTAAAAACTTTGATGCCTTAGACCAAAACCCTCCACTGATCCATGTGAGAGCCGAAACTCACACTGTCAAAACTTATATTTAATGGGGGCTCGAAAATTCTATTTATAAAGAACTAAAGGACCGAAAATGCAAAAAAGATGAAAAGGGAGATTTTATTGATATTTTCCGAAAGTACAAGGGAAATTAGCAAAAGCTGAATAGTCTTAAATTGCTGAAACTCCTAATACTCGGATCTGGGATGGATTTAAACCTTACATGAGCGTACATATATATACTGACAATCCTAGGAGGCTAAGACTTCAGATTTCCGATGTGGGACTTTGTCCTTCCTTCCCAGCCGCCGACTTAAGCTTTTTGGGCCCGATATCCGGCCTGAGAGTCTTCCGTGATCCGTCTGCGCATCCTGACCCAAATCTGGCCCGCCGATGAATAGTGACTCGTGAATAGTGTTTTTAACGGTTTTTCCCGCGTGAACAGTGTTCCGAGCGTTTTACGACTTCTGAGATTTGAACCGCCCGTTTTTTTTGTTTGAACTTCCAGCCGCCGGTTTCGGTGTTGATGGCCAGCCGCCGGTTCCTCTAGCTCGTGTGCTCGGCGACTGGTCCACGGACGGCTGGACGTTCGTCACGGTCCTTCGGGGAATGTTTACGGACGTCTTTGGAGTCAGAACATGCAAAGGATGATCCTCGGGTCGGTCCGGGCATGATGGTCGGTCGACTGGACGATGTTCGGGTAATGAGTCTTGTCTTGAGAAACGATCGTGTGCATGTGATGATGATCCGGCGGCTGGCCTTGTCCCAGCCGCCGGTTGGTATGTGATGAAGATCCGGCGGCTGGCCTTATCCCAGCCGCCGGCCTTGGATGGAGAAGACCCGGCGGCTGGCACTCATCCCAGCCGCCGGCCATGGACGCATAAGGATCTGGCGGCTGGCACTTATCCCGACCGCCGGTTATGGACGCACAAGGATCCGGCGGCTGGCACTTGTCCCGGCCGCCGGTCATGGACGTGTGATGATCCGGCGGCTGGCACTTGTCCCGGACGCCGGTCATGGAGGTGTGACGATCCGGCGGCTGGCACTTGTCCCGGACGCCGGTCATGGTCGTGTGAAGATCCGGCGGCTGGCACTTGTCCCGGACGCCGGTCATGGTCGTGTGAAGATCCGGCGGCTGGCACTTGTCCCGGCCGCCGGTCATGGACGTGTGACGATCCGGCGGCTGGCACTTGTCCCGGACGCCGGTCATGGTCGTGTGAAGATCTGGCGGCTGGCACTTGTCCCGAACGCCAGTTGATGGACCAAGACGATCCGGCGGCTGGCCTTATCCCGGCCGCCGGTCGTGGATCAATGAAGACCTGGCGGCTGGCCTTATCCCAGTCGCCGGCCGTGGGTGTAAGAAGACCCGGCGGCTGGCGTTGTCCCAGCCGCCGGTTGATGTCTTGGACGGATCGTGGGCAGTTTGCCTTAGCTTGTCCGTTCCATGTTCGGGATAAGTTCCATTTGATCACGACCTTGACTTCTCGTTCCGTCAATCTTCGAGGAGGGGATTTTGACCCCAACAGTTAGCCCCCCAGCTCTTTGCTTCCGTGGTTTGGAGCAAGGAGCGTCGAGCTGAGAGTTTTATCGGGATTGACTGAAACGGGAAGGCAATGAGTTTTTCCGTTCGTCCGCTTCTCTTTGATGTCTTGTCAGAGCATTGTTCATCATGGAAGTTTGTGCCATGTTTGCTATATCAAAGGAGTGGCTTCATTCATTTTTTTTATACTTCTCTTCTCTTCTCAAAAATTTTCTAAGTCTCTCCTTCGATAATAATTTTTTTTCTTTAGCAATGGCTGGTGAAGGAGGTTCTTCTTTCGAACTTAACCTTGATGCCATAATGAATAATCAGTTTGACTTCGATTTTATGTCCGCGGAGGATGATGCAGTACTTGTAGAAGATCTGCTGGCGGCTGGAGAAGATGCCATTCCGCAAGCAGCGTACGGTCCCGAAGGTGTCCCGCAGTGGGAGGCCGGTCCTAGCAATGCTCAAGGAACGCTTGGTTTTGCTAATGTTCCTCAATGGGAGTCCACCACGGCGGCTGGGAATGATGGTCTACCCGAGACGGCGGCTGGGAATGAAGGCATTCCCGAGATGGCGGCTGGTAATGAGACCAGACCCGAGCCGGCGGCCGGGAGGTCGACGAGTAGGGCGTTTGGTTCGGAGAGGGCGTCTGGCTCTAAGAATGCTCCAAAGAGGGCGGCTGGCGTAGTAGCCGTTTCAAGATGGGCGCTCAGCTCCGGAGGTGTCTTAGAGAGGGCGTCCGGCTCTTCTCGAGTTGAAGCTGACGGCGTCTCGCCGAGGACGAGCATAGCACGTGGCGTCTGGACTCCCCCCCAACAGGTTGAGGACAACGGCGGGTGGCGTGCATGGCCATCCCGATCCTTGGTCCCTTCCGAACGTCATCGTGTTTGGCCAGAGAGCGGTGACGACGCGGCCACATCCCGGGAAGAAGTTAGATCGGATCACCGGGAGGTGCCTATCTTCGTGCATCCGGACGTGAAGTCCGAGTGTCGTTCTCCCGGAGAGGCTAAAGCCTATTGGGGTGAAGACATTTTTGCTTGGCGGTTTAAGAAGCCTGGACCGTCTACGAGTTATAGATCGATAGCCGAGACATTCAGGCATGGTCCTACTTTGAGCGATCGGGATTCGCTAGCCGAGCTTAGATACGATTTCCGGATTCCGGACAAGATTAAGTTCCGTCTCCCGAAGGATGGGGATAGGATGAACAAGGCGCCAGATGGCTATTTTGCCATGTACGAGTCGATGTTCTACGAAGCCTTCCTCTGGTTCCCGATCCCGGGAGCCATTTTTGATTTTCTCGATTTATATGGGGTTGCGATCTCTCAACTTACCCCTGGCGCCATGAGGATTTTGATGGGACTTGTGGTCCGTTGTGCCGAATGTGGGATCAAGTTGGAGGGTGATCTGATTCGGAATTTCTTTTCGATGAGGAAGGTTTCCAATTCGGATTTCTTCTGCTCAATCAACGTTCGGAGGAACGTGAAGCGTTTCTACTCCGGGCTTCGACAGCATTGCAAAGCTTCGCGGCTCGAGTTTTTCTACGTGAAACGCAGCCCGCTCACGGTCGGTTCTGACTTCGGCGGCTCGGTTAGGACCGAGTGGAGTTTGCCACGTAAGCGTTTCGTCTTTTTGTGAATTTTTTCCTATAAGTAGTCCTTGCTCATTTGTTTCATTCTTCATAACTTCATTTCTCACAGCTTTTCTTCTTTTCTCTCTCTAGGTCGTGATCCCTTTGTTCCCAGGATTTCCGGGTTTGAGGATATCGTTACAGAAGTTGATAAGAAGAAAATCGATTGGGAGTGTCCTGACCTTTGGCGCCGCTTTCTTGACGCAAGAGATATTTTAGAAGGACGTGCCCCTCTCAAAGGTCCCGACTTCATCGACCCGCTGGCGACGTACCCCGGAATGGAGGGTGTTGGAACTATCGCAAGCAGAAGTACGGCGAGGCTGGACCGTCCGGAGAGGCAGTCGAGTTTGACCCGGCGTCCGGCTTTGTTCTTCCGCCGGACCTGATTTCCATGGCGCGCCGAGGAACAGATTGCTGCTCCTCAGAGTTCGGCTTGTGCCGTCGCTGTGGATAAGGGGAAGGGAGCTTCCAACAGCCCTGGCCGTCTGAGGAAGGGGAAAGTGGCTCGGACGGCCAAGGCGTCCGATCATGGTCTTCTCTTCGATGCCCGCAAGGCGGCGGGAGGCGATCCAGCTGAGTCCGTTAAGGTTGTGGACTACTTTGGAGCGCTGGCTCCGGCCCCAGCTGCGCCGTTCGATCGTTCAGCGGCTTACGGAGATCTGTCCTCCAGTCTTATGACGGTAATTCTTTTTTCCTTTAGATTCGTTTGGACGCAGTTTGGTCTTTGCTGATATTTGCTTTTCTTTGATTCAGATCGCCACCCGAGCTCATGCAACCCAGGTTGCCTTGGAAACTTTGGAGAGAGAGTCCCGGAAGAAGGACAAGAAGATCAAGGCCTTGGAAGTGAAGCTTCGGAACGTGAAGAGGCGATCTCAGAAGGAGATTAAGAAAGTGCTTGCGGAAGCTGAGCGGAAATTGGAGCTGGCTCTTAAGAAATGTCGCTGGGACTTGGTGGAGAAGTACCGTCTTCGCATCGAGGGAGCCAAGGCTGCTCTCGTGCCAATGCGTCAGGCGAAATATGGCGAGAGTGCCTTGTCTGAGGTCAGCTCTAACCTCGACCTAGTCCGGGACATTAAGTCCGGGAAGTCGAAGGTTGAGGGGGAAGAGGGAGAGCTGGAGGCGGAATTGGAGCGGCTCAAAGGAGGAGGTTGGACCGGTTCCTATGATCGGGCTGCTGCCGTTCTCGAGAGCCACTTGGTATACTCTCCCGTTTCTCCGTACCAGTCTCCGGACGACGAGGCTTTGGACTATGGAGCTCCTACCCCTCTCGTCGAATATGACTAGGCTTTGGCCTTGTGTTTTCTTTTTCTGCCTTAGTTGTATTCGGGTCTTTTGACCCTTTTTATTGTATTTGCTTTGTTAACCGAACTCATATCTCCTTTCATGGAGATTTTAATCTATCAGCTTTTGCCTTAGATGTTATGGACTTCTTTGCTTGCTTGCTTTGCTTTTATAGCCTTGATAAAGGAGAAGATGGGCGGCCGGTATGTCTCTCTTCCAAGAGGGCGGCTGGCCCATTTTATAGAATGAAGGGCGGCTGGCCCATTTTATAGAATGAAGGGCGGCTGGCCCGTCTCTCTACGGGCGGCTGACCGGTTTTGTGGAGTAAAGGGCGGCTGGCCCGTCTCTCTACGGAGGACGGGCGGCTGGCCCGTTTTGTGGAGTAAAGGGCGTCTGGCTCGTTTCTCTACGGAGGACGGGCGGCTGGCCCGTTTTGTGGAGTAAAGGGCGGCTGGCCCGTCTCTCTACGGAGGACGGGCGGCTGGCCCGTTTTGTGGAGTAAAGGGCGGCTGGCCCGTCTCTCCACGGAGGACGGGCGGCTAGCCCGTTTTGTGGAGTAAAGGGCGGCTGGCCCGTCTCTCTACGGAGGACGGGCGGCTGGCCCGTTTTGATATTGCGTTGGAGTGTTGTTCCGGACACTCGAACTTTTAGACCAGTTTGTATTTTGCGAAAGTTCCTGGGTTTAATGCAGTCTTTTGTTGTCGTGGGGGACCGAGCTTGTTCGAATCCCTCTTTCGACTGAATGCTTTTAAGATCTCGCATCGGAGCCGGTTTGATACTGCGTTCTCGAGATGTCTTTGACCAGTGTTCCCGTGTCAGGCGCTTTACTGGGTTTAAAGAGTTTACTTTGTGTCCTGTACTATGCAAAGTGTTGGTGAAAGTAAACTAATCAGAACATCGTCTCGAGCGCTTCCTGCAGGATCGCGGGATACAGGTTACGCCCTTCGGATGTTAATCCGGAAATTTGTATAGCGCGCTAGTTTTATCCTCTGCGAGATGTTGAAAGAACCATGGTTTTTTTAAAAAGATAGTCTTGTTGTGGCCAGCAACAGACGGATTTGTTGGTGATGACTTAAGTATTCGGGAGAAGTATCTTGATTGGTGGTCTTGGATGAGTTACGAGATGCTAAGCCTCGATGTTCATCTGATTTGTAAGTTGAAGATGTTTTATGAGATACTGAGTCTCAATGTTCATTTTCCTCGGGTTTTTCTGGATCCATTTGGTTTCTGGATCAAGTTTCGAGATGCTAAGTCTCGATGTTTGTCAGAATGGTGTTTTCGGGAAACTTTTTCAAGCTTTGGATGTGTTATGAGATGCTAAGTCCCAATGTCCATCTCCTTGAAATTTTTGCGAAAATTTGGGAGTATGTATATACGGACCCACTCCCCCCCTTTTTTAAAGAGAGGGGCAACTGAACTCGTTTTTTAAGCGAGCTGCCTACGTACCCTTCGTGAAAAGGGATCAAGTCACCCGTAGTTCCGTTTTTTTTTTTTTTTTTTTTTTTTGGTAGGAAGACAGTTAAGTTTTAGTTATGGAACCGTCGGTTGTAGCTTCGACGGTTTCTGAGGCAGTTTTCGTCTCTTCTTGGTTTGTTTCAGTGGGCAGAGCCTCCGTTTTCTCGAATTGTTCGGTTCTGCTTACTTTCTTTCCCAGTTCGGGGACTTTGTCTTCACTCTTCCTCTTCGGGTTCCCTCTGTGCGGGATGGTCGGATTCCGCAGCTTGTGCTCTGCCAGAAAACAGATCCGAGCCTCCTTCTGATTTCCCCAAATGGTCTTGATTCCGTTTGGTGTCGGGAACTTCAGGCAGAGATGGTAAGTTGATGGGATAGCTCGCATTGAATTGATCCAGGGAGTCCCCATTATCACGTTATAAATTGCGGGGTGGTTTGCCACCGCGAAGTTAACGATTTTCGTGATTCCGCCGGCACGAACCGGGAGCTGGATTGTTCCATCCGTCATTGTGACTTCGCCAGAGAATCCGGTCAGTGATCTCGGACTGGGAGTTATCTTTGACGGATCCACCTTCATCCTTTGAAGCGTCTCTCGAAAAATGACGTCCACCGAACTTCCGGTGTCGATCAAGACTCGTGAGACGTCATGGTCGTTGATATCCAACTCTACCACCAATGGGTCATCGTGAGGTTGGTCAAGGCCTTCGGCGTCTTTTTCGTAAAAAGCGATCCGATCGTCGTTTTCGGTGATCGGTTCCCGCGGTTTTGACTCCTTGTCTCCTCTTCTCAGGAACACTTTTATCGAGGCCACTGTGTCCCGGCAGTACTGAGATCCTCCGATGATCATGTGGATCCTTCTGCGGTTGGCGGCGGAGTCGTCTCCGTTTGGTCTCCTCCCTCGTTTGGGGGTATCCTCGTCGGGCCTTTCGGGACGTTCCTGGTTGGGTCGTCCGTCCGGGACGCCAGCATCTTCTTCGATATCTCCGAGACTCTCAAGGGTCACTCCGTTTCCGAGCTCCCCGGCTAACAACTTTGCCGCAAGCCTCCTTCCGACGGTTTTGCAGTTTTCGGTCGAGTGGCCTTTCGTCTTGTGGAAGGTACAGAAGGCGTTTTCGTCGAATCCTGGTCGAGTCCATGTATTCCATGGTCCCTTGTTGCGCTCATTATTCGGTCTCTCCGTGTTTATCTGGTAGTTATGCGCTCCGCCAGGGTTGGGTTCTTCATCTCGGCTGGTTCGCCTACTTCTTCTCTCGTTTGGAAAGTTAAAAGGTTGCACCGTGCCTTTGGCGACCAATTTTGAGGATTGGTGCTTTCCAGCTGGGACCCTCATGTCTTCCTCGTAGATGACGAAGTTGGAAGCACGGTGGAGAGCATCTTGAATGGTGACTGGTGGGTTCACGGTAATCTCCTTTCGGAAGTTCGAAGTCTTCAGCAAGGACTTCTTCAGGGCGTTGATCGCGGCACTGTTGCTTAGTCTGTCAATTTTCGAGACTATTACCTTAAACCTTTCGATGAAATCTCGGAGGCTTTCTTCAGGTTCCTGTGACAGCGAGTAAAGATCCGCGTCGGATGTTGACTGTCTTATGAACAGCGAGTAGTGTTTCAAGAAGGCTGTTGACAACTGCTCGAAACCGTCAATTGAATCTCTCTCTAGCCTCGAGAACCACGATAGGGCTGATCCTTTCAGATGCTCCACGAAGAGGAGGCAGAATCCCGCGTCCCTCTCTTCGGGTTTGAACCTAGCACGTCCCATAGCGATGCGGAAAGCTGTCATGTGGGCCTTCGGATCAGTTGTCCCGTCGTAGAAGGGAATTCGGATTTTGCCCGGGTCAGAGAGTCTGACGCTGGTGATCCTCGAAGTGAACGGGATCTTCTGCGTTTCCTCTAGGACGCGGTCAATCTCCGGGGCCGCACTCGTCGCTTTATGGACTTGCGACCTTACCTCCTTCATCTGACTTGTCGTGAGTTCTAGGCGGGCACGGAGCTCATCCAACTCGTCCCTTCGGCTAGCGGATTGATTAGCTCTGGCCTCTCGTTCCTCCTTCTCCTGCTCTTCGATCCAGCGGAGCTCTTCTTCGTCCGTGTTCAGATCTCCAGCCTCGTCGTCAGTTTCGTTTTCGGCTCTGTTCGTGACGTCTCTTGAGTTCTCGCCGTTGGTCACCGTGGAAGTTGGCCGTTCGGCTGTTCGCCCAGTGGTGCTCTTCCGGTACAGCGGGGGTGGTGCTGATAGCTCTTTCCTTGTTCCGACGGGGGTTTGTTCGTCTGGATTATCACGCCCGAGGGATCAGCTCGTGGGGTGAAGACGAGGCGTCTCACTCCTATGGTTCGGGGGGCGTGCGCTGGTTCCTGGGAAGCCGCTCTTTCTCGTGCAGCCGCTCTCTCCTGCCTGTTTTGCCGCTCCGCGATTTCAGCTACCATGTTTCGCAGTTCGGTGATCGCTGCATTCTCCGGGGCGGTGTTGGCTGTTTCCGTGATGATCGGATCTTGGAGTGGCATTCCGTATCTGGCGAGGGCCCTGGGCGAAGTCCCGGGATCTCCGACTGCTCCGTCGGTGGATGTCCCGGCGGCGGTTGTTCCGGTTCCGGCCGCCAACGTGCTAATGGCGGGAAGTCCCACTCCGGTTGCTTGGTTGGTGATGTCGTCAGTTCTTCTGGTCATTGTCTTCGTTCGGTATCCTTTTCGTTCTTAGGGTTAAGAATATTTCTCGTCCCCACAGACGGCGCCAAACTGTGAGAGCCGAAACTCACACTGTCAAAACTTATATTTAATGGGGGCTCGAAAATTCTATTTATAAAGAACTAAAGGACCGAAAATGCAAAAAAGATGAAAAGGGAGATTTTATTGATATTTTCCGAAAGTACAAGGGAAATTAGCAAAAGCTGAATAGTCTTAAATTGCTAAAACTCCTAATACTCGGATCTGGGATGGATTTAAACCTTACATGAGCGTACATATATATACTGACAATCCTAGGAGGCTAAGACTTCAGATTTCCGATGTGGGACTTTGTCCTTCCTTCCCAGCCGCCGACTTAAGCTTTTTGGGCCCGATATCCGGCCTGAGAGTCTTCCGTGATCCGTCTGCGCATCCTGACCCAAATCTGGCCCGCCGATGAATAGTGACTCGTGAATAGTAAACCGGTGAATAGTAATCCGAATTTCGGTTTATGCTTAATTCGATTTTTCGGTTTATGAATAGTGACTCGTGAATAGTAAACCGCGTGAACAGTGTTCCGAGCGTTTTACGACTTCTGAGATTTGAACCGCCCGTTTTTTTTGTTTGAACTTCCAGCCGCCGGTTTCGGTGTTGATGGCCAGCCGCCGGTTCCTCTAGCTCGTGTGCTCGGCGACTGGTCCACGGACGGCTGGACGTTCGTCACGGTCCTTCGGGGAATGTTTACGGACGTCTTTGGAGTCAGAACATGCAAAGGATGATCCTCGGGTCGGTCCGGGCATGATGGTCGGTCGACTGGACGATGTTCGGGTAATGAGTCTTGTCTTGAGAAACGATCGTGTGCATGTGATGATGATCCGGCGGCTGGCCTTATCCCAGCCGCCGGTTGGTATGTGATGAAGATCCGGCGGCTGACCTTATCCCAGCCGTCGGCCTTGGATGGAGAAGACCCGGCGGCTGGCACTCATCCCAGCCGCCGGCCATGGACGCATAAGGATCCGGCGGCTGGCACTTATCCCGGGGTTTTGGACGCACAAGGATCCGGCGGCTGGCACTTGTCCCGGCCGCCGGTCATGGACGTGTGATGATCCGGCGGCTGGCACTTGTCCCGGACGCCGGTCATGGACGTGTGACGATACGGCGGCTGGCACTTGTCCCGGACGCCGGTCATGGTCGTGTGAAGATCCGGCGGCTGGCACTTGTCCCGGACGCCGGTCATGGTCGTGTGAAGATCCGGCGGCTGGCACTTGTCCCGGCCGCCGGTCATGGACGTGTGACGATCCGGCGGCTGGCACTTGTCCCGGACACCGGTCATGGTCGTGTGAAGATCCGGCGGCTGGCACTTGTCCCGGACGCCGGTTGATGGACCAAGACGATCCGGCGGCTGGCCTTATCCCGGCCGCCGGTCGTGGATCAATGAAGACCCGGCGGCTGGCCTTATCCCAGCCGCCGGCCGTGGGTGTAAGAAGACCCGGCGGCTGACCTTGTCCCAGCCGCCGGTTGATGTCTTGGACGGATCGCGGGCAGTTTGCCTTAGCTTGTCCGTTCCATGTTCGGGATAAGTTCCATTTGATCACGACCTTGACTTCTCGTTCCGTCAATCTTCGAGGAGGGGATTTTGACCCCAACAATCCACATGCCCAATCTCGGAAACTGTCATCCTCGACGCGTTTCTCTGCTGGACTCGGACCTGGAAATTGCATCGGGAGTCAAGAAAAACCCTCAGACGGGAAAGAAGAAATCTACACGACGTGACCCAATTGGATTCGCGGAGAAAGGGAAAAACTTTTAAAAACATTCAGTCGTGACTTTGCATATATATAACATGTAGATGAGAATTGAGAAGGGAGAAGGAACGAACCTGGACGAGATTTTCATTGAGAGGTTAAGAGAGGGACAGAGGAAAATGAGGTCGAGAGAAACCCTGTGATAATAGAATCAAGATAAAAAAAAAAACACATTACATATCTAATATCAGTTCAACATCGTCAACGAAGCCCATTCTCAACATTTCATCAGTCATCAAGAACACAACATTGTAGACAGCTCAGCTCAAGGTTTTGCCTTTCAATATGATCCTGCAATCAATATTATCAATACAAGGTCAAGATACCACACAAACAAAAAAGAAACCCATGTCGGCCAATCTCCAAACCAACACAAAGAAAAAAGTTGCAATTAGCATTAAATATGACATTGCAATGCTGAAATGCACATCCTAAATCCAAAGCGAGGACTACCTAGAGACTAAATATCACCACAAGAGTCAAGAGTAGCACCCATGGACTTATTAACATGCGACCTCCCTTAGTGCAAGATTCAAGAAGATCGAAGATAAAAAAATACAGAGCACATGGAATCTTTAACGTTTTTTCAACTCCAAATATCAACGAACAGTGAGAGGAAAAGCTTCCATGAATGTGCACGAGAACTGGGACACGAGATATATCTTACTATACCTACACCAAACTACATGCACAGAAGAAACGAACTTGGATCTCAAGCAGAGCAGAATGTTGTAACTTCAATGAGTCACTCACCCAATAATCCAAGCTCCACCCGTCACAAAAACCACAACCGGCTTCATGCCTTCGTTGTTTCTCGGTAAGTATAGATCCAGCGTACCGAGTCGCCGTTCATACATGAAATACATCAATAGCCTCAGACATAGGTGATACGATAAGAGCAGAGGTATTCAACATAACGCTTAAGGCCGAGGTGAAAGGAGAAAGTAAGATTCTGGGCAGTTCACACACAAGCCTATTCCTTGGTTGATATTCATACACTACACTCCTCCGGACTTGCCATGAGAAAAAAATAAATATATGCAACTGCAGAAGACAAACAAACTTGGGATGTGAAATCATAAGACAGAATCTTAAATTTAAAAATGGAAGTCCATTGTATGTAATTTATCAGCAAAGACAAAGATAAAAATCAAACCTTGAAGAAAACCAGGCATAAGCAGCATAGCATAGCATGTAATGTAAGGGCAAGTAATTTGGTGATCTATCGATAGCTTATGTAGAACTAGATATCGAACTGACTTGATTTGTTCAACTTTGCAAACTGCAGTTTAATACAAGAGTATGTCGGCTTAGAGATTGAATCCTAATCTCAACATGAGTTTATCTCTAAGCCTTAACACTTATCTCAACTTGAGTTTAATTTAAAATACATGTTTATCCCTAACTTATAGGAACACATAGTCATTAACCCAATACTCCCCCTCACGTTGGAGCGTGTAGATTTTGAACGCCCAACTTGGATAGTAGATTTTCAAACTGAACTCGCCCAAGTGCCTTAGTGAGGATGTCCGCAACTTGATCCTTTGTCCGAATATGATGTGTGACAATGAGACCATCACGGACCGCATCACGAACCGAATGACAATCATTTTCAATGTGTTTAGTGCGTTCGTGAAAGACCGGATTAGCTGCAATGTGGATGGCCGCCTTGCTATCACAGAAGAAGCGAGTTGGAGCCTTTTGTTCGACACCTAGATCTTTTAATAATCGACGAAGCCACTTAATTTCCCGAAGAGCTTCTGCCATAGACCTGTACTCGGCCTCCGCGGAAGAATGGGCAACTGTATCCTGTTTCTTTGTCTTCCACGCAATAGGAGAACTTCCAAGAAGCACAACAAAGGCACTCAGTGATCGTCTAGTCAAAGGACACGACGACCAATCCGCATCACAATAAATAGTGAGCGAGAGATCTTGATCAGACCGGAGCAAAATACCTTGACCCGGAGAGCCTTTTAAGAAACGAACAACGCGCAATGCCGCATCCCAATGGTCTTGCCGTGGAGTCTGCATAAACTGAGATAAGAGATGAACTGCATAACTTAACTCAGGACGTGTGTTCTTGAGATAAATGAGGCGACCAACAAGGCGCCTGTACTTAGTCGGATCATCGAGTAATGGACTTTCACTCTTTCCGAGTTGATGGTTTTGTTCAATAGGAGTCGCCACTGGCTTGGAACCGAGATATCCTGTATCAGCAATAATATCTAACGCATACTTGCGTTGAGAAAGAAATATACCCTCCGGACCTCTGCTGACTTCGATGCCAAGGAAGTATTTTAACTTTCCCAAATCTTTCATGGAAAAACACTTTCCCAAGTAGTCCTTGAACTTTTGAACCATGTAGTTGTCGTTGCCACAGATCAGAAGATCATCAACGTAAATGAGTACCTTAAGCTCAATGCCATTGCGTGCGTATGAGAACAGAGAGTAATCATCATACGATTGAAGAAAGCCGAAACGCAATAGAGCATCTGACAACTTTTTAAACCAACACCGAGGAGCTTGCTTAAGGCCATACAGTGATTTCCGAAGACGACAGACTTTGTTGGGGTGCGTATGACGAAAACCTGGTGGCAACTGCATATAAACTTCATCTTCCAAGTCTCCATGAAGAAATGCATTATGAACGTCCATTTGGAAAACTTCCCATTTGTTAGCTGCAACAAGACGAAGCAGCGTACGAACCGTGGTCATCTTGACTACGGGAGCGAAGGTATCTGTATAATCTTCTCCCTCGACTTGCTTATTGCCCTGTATAACTAGTCGAGCTTTATGTCTTTCAATGGCTCCATCAGCCTTGTATTTGGTTCGAAACACCCATTGAGAACCAATCGCGACTTTGTTTGGGGGAAGATCACAGATATCCCATGTGCGAAGAGTTTCAAGTGCCACAACCTCAGTAGTTATAGCGTCTCGCCAAACTTTGCGCTGAAACGCCTCCTTTATATTTTTAGGTTCATCTGCTGCCGTTATAGCTGCCAAATAAGCTCTGTGCTGGGGAGAAAAATTAGCATCAGAGATATAGTTGGTTAAGGGATACAGAGAATTACCTTGGACCGAAGAGGAAGACGAGGATATAGAAGCGGAGAGAACGTGATAAGTGTGTATA
Organism: Isatis tinctoria; assembly: GCA_010577795.1. Taxonomy (NCBI): domain Eukaryota; kingdom Viridiplantae; phylum Streptophyta; class Magnoliopsida; order Brassicales; family Brassicaceae; genus Isatis; species Isatis tinctoria. The sequence goes on along the minus strand of CM021248.1, from coordinate 10,501,410 downwards.
TTTGGATCGCAACTTGCGTATATGTGATGTAATCGTGAAGTAACACTGATGGTTGCTTGTTGCGAAGCCCTCGCCCAAGCGGAACTTCCGCTGACTGAAGTTCAGTTTCGTCCGGAGACGACACAATTGGATTTGGAAGTGGAGTTGATTCCACATTAATCTGCTGTTCAGTTTCAGGCGGAGCGGTAGTGTCGACTGCAGAGACTGGTACAGAAGACGGAACTTCAGTAGAAGCAACAGGATTTTGCTCAACTGGATTATCGGAAGAAGGTGGAGCGGTGCCGGAGACCACCGGTGTTTGATGAACAATGCTCCCCCTGTTTACGGATAGCGGTTGAATGAGCCAGTCATCGTCAATAAGAATCTGCTCGACTTCGACTGGCGGAGAAGACATACCGGTGTATGGGAGGCAAAAGGAAAAACATCTTCCCTAAAAACAACATCACGTGAAATACAGAACTCTTCTTTGTCGATGTCAAATACTTTCCAGCCCTTCTTTCCAAACGGATATCCCAAAAATATACATAGGCGACCTCGCTCACCAAATTTGTCCTTAGTACGAGGTGCCTGATGTGAGTAACAAGCCGATCCGAAAACACGCAATTGTGAATAATCGGGAGCAGAGCCGTGAAGTATTTCATATGGAGAACGTCCCTTATGGATGGAAGATGGTGTGCGATTGATTAAATACGCAGCTGTTGTGACTGCTTCTCCCCAAAAACGGACTGGCAAACTTGCCTGAAACAACAACGCCCGTGCTACATTGAGAATATGTCTATGCTTTCGCTCAACACGTCCATTTTGTTGAGGAGTGTTGACACACGATGTTTGATGAACGATTCCTTTTTCACGAAAAAGAGAAGAGAGACACATGAACTCAGTGCCGTTATCACTCCTCACCATCTTAACCGGTTTGTTGAACTGTTTTTCCGTGTATGTCAAGAAGTTAGTAAGAACCGTACGTACTTCTGACTTGGCAAGCATCAGGTATGTCCAGACAGCTCGAGAAAAGTCGTCAACGATGGTTAAAAAATACACAGCACCGCAAGAAGACGGAATACGATAGGGACCCCAGACATCACAATGGATTAATTGAAAACACTCTGAGGTTTTATTAATACTATCGGGAAAAACTGCACGAGTTTGTTTAGCTCTTAGACAAATGTCGCAAGGGCTAGACGCTACAAATCTTGAATTATTTGAGAAAGAAGGCAAATCTGATAAAACCGAAAAACTAGGATGACCTAGACGTTGATGCCACAAGTCTCGATCAACTGACGCCTGAACCTTGTTAACCTTGACCGTCGCAACATCCGTCAAATAATACACACCATCACGCTCCTCACCTCTTCCAATCCGAGTCCTCGTAAAACGGTCCTGTAAAACACAAACTGTATCAGAAAACAGGGCAAGACAATGTGTTTGTTTCAAGAGTTTAGAAACGGATAGAAGAGTGCAATTGAGCGCTGGCACAAATAACACATTTGTCAATGTATCTTAGGAGAAAGATGGAACACGCCCTTGTGCAAGGCAATCGTTTTGTTGCCGTCAGCGAACCCAATCGAGCATGGGGAGATAGGAACAATATCGTTTAATAAAGACATCTCCCCTGTCATATGATGAGAAGCGCCTGTATCAAGAATTACTTCACCAAATCTCTTACCGGATAACTTATCGGATGAGTTTTGGCCTGATTTGTCTTGAATTAGTTGTTCAAGAACTTTCCACTGATTTTCGCTGAACTCGGGAAAAACAGAGGAATTGGAGCTGGTAGCATGTGCAGCAGTAGCTTGACCTCGTCCACGACCTCCACGACCGCGTCCTCTGCCACGACCACCACCATTACGTTCAGCTCGCTCGTTCCACCAATCCGGAAAACCGACAATTTGCCAGCATTCTTTCTTTTCGTGACCAGAGCGACCACAATGAGAACAAAGAGCCGACCGATCCTTTGTTTTGAGAATAGACGAGTCTGATGAGGACTCAGTTTGACGAGTTAAAAAACCCTACAGCATCTTGATGTTGTTCATGAAGACGGGAAGCTGCTAGACGTTGCTCTTCTCGAATCACCTTGGAGTAGACTTCTCCAATAGTAGGAAGCGGATCCATGCCAATCAAGGAAGTACAGAGGCTTCCAAAACGAGCATCATCAAGACCCATAATAAATTGATGAACTTTATCATCGTCACGTTCGCTTCTGATATCGCTAGCCGCGCCACACGTACACATGGGTAAGGGTTGATAGATTGAGAGTTCCTCCCATAAAGCACATAACTTTCCGTAATATACGAGCACTGTCTGACCATCTTGCCGACACGCAGCAAGTTGAGCTTTGAGTTGATGTATACGAACTTTGTTGCCAACAGAAAATCGCTGTTTCAACTCGGACCAGAGCTGATTTGCATCCGAGATGAAAGACACAGACGTTTTCACCGCTGGTTCAATCGAAGTACGGATCCAGCCAATAATCATTGAATTGACTGCGATCCAACTTTCATAATTGGGATCATCAATCGGAGGTTTTGGCAGAGTGCCGTTGATGAATCCGGTTTTACGCTTGGCTTGGAGTGCGTTGAGCATCTCGTTGGCCCACTGATTGTAATAGCTTCGCTCAACATGACCGAAGTGATTTTGGCACCGGGATTGTCCGAGCTATACAATGTATATGGCGATGCCGTGGTGACTTCACCACTTTTGACGAGAACTTGAGAAGAACTATCTTCTTTGTCTCCCATCGTGACTCACGATTGGAAGAAAAGCTTAGTTTAGACAAGAAAAGAATTTTAAGAATGTTTTAGCTCTGATACCATGTAGAACTAGATATCGAACTGACTTGATTTGTTCAACTTTGCAAACTGCAGTTTAAATACAAGAGTATGTCGGCTTAGAGATTGAATCCTAATCTCAACATGAGTTTATCTCTAAGCCTTAACACTTATCTCAACTTGAGTTTAATTTAAAATACATGTTTATCCCTAACTTATAGGAACACATAGTCATTAACCCAATAGCTTACCCTGAACAAGACTTAACAGTTAAATAAATCCTAGCTCAACTGGAAAAAAAAGGAAAGTTAAAGATCATCTTTTGAAGATACATATATGCGAGAGTGTATGCAAGTAAGCTATCACATGTTCGATAGATCAAGAGTGGATCAACAGCAAATGGAGTAACTTTCCCAAGTAAAGCCAGGTTCCCAAAATCAGACGCAACTTACAAGCATATGAGAGATTAGTCCCATGGATTTGTTGCAGAAGAATAAACAAGTACGAGAAATAATATTATACGATCAAAGCCAGAATATTAACGAATAACGAACTTTTCCTCAACAATACTCCTATCCCAAACCGGGAAAATTGAGATCAGTACCCGAGGTATCAATGAAGCTTGAAGCTAAGACCGGTAATTAAGTACGTCTCAGCCGCCGCGTGGACGATTTCGCGGCCGAACGACTGTTGCCGACAAATCCGACGAGATCCTCCGTCCACCATCAACTTCCCGGACACTCGACGGCTTAATAAACAGTATAACGAAGCTTAGGAGAAACATAATCAAGTTAAACAAACAAAACAAGAACATAAAGAAGTGAAGCTTACCTCCTGCATGTGAGATTCATCGAGGAGACGAAAGAAAAAAAAAAAAGAGTGAAAAGGCAGCAAGTTACCGACAACAATTGTTGTCTTTTTAGATGTTAGATTCACGTGTATTCATGTGTTTCAGGCTTACAAAGCAAGTTAAGAAAATGTTGGGCTCTCCATTGAATTTATTAATTTAACTTCAGCCCACATCCGAGAAGATTTTCTGTAAAATATGTGCTGAGCCCAAAGATTAGAGGAAATATTAAATAAGCTTTAGAGATAATTTTTTTAAATTGTAATGTTTTGATATTTGGACTAACTAACAAAAAAAATTAAAAATGCCCATTACTTTTGTATTAAGGGCTAGATTTGAAAAAAAAAAATTCTTTACAAAAACATTAGATTAGTATATTCCATAAAATATTAAGATATTATTTGGAAATAACAATAATTTTTTAACTTCAATATCTTAACAAATATGAATATTAAGCTAAACATTTTTTATAAATATTAGTATCTAAATATTAAATTTTTTAATTTAAAATTTACTTCCCTTAATTTTTAATTACATTGATGTAATTCTTAATTTTTTGTTGTTTCTCTACTTCTTTTTGTTTTAAACTATTTTCTTTCTCCCAATTTCTTATCAAACCATCAAAAAGACTTTAGTTATAATTCCAATTGCAACTTTAAATATAGTGTTAATGCTTATGTCCAAAGTTAATGTTGTCTTCTCATACTTTTATAAATTATATCTATATTTATAAATTTTAAAATTTATAAACTTTTTTATTTAAATACAAAATTAAATATAATCACGCGCTCACGCGCGGGTCCGGTTCTAGTATTCAATGGTAGGTGTAAAATAAATAGTACATGATCCATGTTTGTCATGTAGTAGTTCGTTTTGTAGAATGGACCAACAAACTACCCTCACGTGCTATCATAAATATATCTCGGTACGGTGTGAACATCAGAAAAACTATTAGATTAAAATGAATAAAGAAAAGGGATTCTTGGCCAAATAGCCTTTGAGCCGAACTTAATTTGATCAGAAGCCCATTGATAATTAAATTTTATTTATCTGATTTTTGGGCTGTTAGATTACCTTTTACCCCTCCGTATTTCAGGTAATGGCTTTTGGGTTCTGACAACTTTTTGAAATTAGTTTAGAGACTAGTCCGATCAAAATTAACATCAAACTTTTCTTCTCAAAAGTTGTATCTCACTTCTCTCATCGAAACTATTCACATTCTTCATAAACTCCGGCGGTTTTTCTCAAACTTTCTCTCTCTCTCTCCGTTCCCTCGTCATCGCAAACTCTCTCTCAGCGTTCCTCAGTTCTGTCTCTGTTCATATATTCGGCTTCGCCGTTCTTGTTCACCAGAGGTATCATTGTCTCCTCTCTTTCTCTCCCTTCGCCTGTCCAGGAATCTATTTGCCTTTCATCTCTACACTCGATTATCTAATACTTTTAACGCTTTTATCGTTTGGGTTCTGCTAATAATCGGTCTCTGACTCAATTAAGTGTTTCGTAACATGCTTTAGGGTTTTGTCTGGTCCCCATTCATAGTTACTGTATTGTGTTTCTTCGTTTTCCTTGCATGCGTTCTTCAACATTATTTCCTTTCCTCCTTTACTTTAACAATATATCCCTGCGTAGTACTACCGTTTTGTTAGTATTATTGTTAATTTTATAAGTGTTACTATATTTTTCTTTAATTTTATTAATAAAGGTCTTTGTTGCTGGTAATTTTCTCTATATGTGCTCCGAATTATTCAATGTTCCTGAAATAAATTTATTTCCATTTATTTCTTCACTTCTTTTTTTTATATTCCTTATCTGTTATATGATATACTTCTTTGAATTATGTTCACAGTTAGATGGCTGATAGACGTTTACCCTCCCGATTGTGGCCGGAGTTCGATGGAAAAAACCTCAAAGTTCTGTCATACGACAAACTCTTCTGGATTGAAAAAATTGTTCAATGGCTTGAGGCACCTCAACTCCAACGTTTGCTGGCGTCGCCGTTTGGGAGACTTTTTGATTTTCCACAGCTATATACCTTCTCGGGTACTTTCGTTCATTTCCTACTCTCTCGGATGCTCAATACAAAGGAGCCGCACCAGCTTTGGTTTATTTTCGCAGGAAAGCCCTGACATTTTTCTATCCGTGAATTTGCCATGACTACTGGTCTGAAATGTACAGCTTTGCCACCAAAGCCATGGAAAAGAAAATCAAAATGTCTGTATTGGAATACATTATAGGATCTAAGGTCTACAATTTTATATCAACATATGAAATTGTATATCAACATATAATGATTTATATTAACATATGAATGTTTATATCAAATATGAAGGAATACTAATACAAAATATTCAATTATGTTTTAGGGTTTAGATTTTTGAGTTAGGGTATAGGGTGTAAGGTTTAGATTATAGTTGGGTTCACTAATCCTTTGGTTTAGGATTTAGATTTTGGAGTTAAGGTATAGGGTTTAGGGTTTAGGGTTTAGGGTTTAAGGTTTAGGGTTTATGGTTTAGGGTTTAGATTTTTGGGGTTTGGGTTCACTAATCCTTGGGTTTAGGGTTTAGATTTTTTGGTTTTGGGTTCACTAATCCTTGGGTTTAGGGTTTAGTTTTTGGTTTAGGGCTTAGGGTTTTGATTTTGGGGTTTAAGTTCACTAATCCTTGGGTTTAGGGTTTAGTTTTTGGTTTAGGGTTTACAGTTTAGGATTTAAGGTCACAATTTTATATCAACATATGAAATTGTATATCAACATATAATAATTTATATTAACATATGAATGTTTATATTAAATATGAAGGAATACTAATACAAAATATTCAATTATGTTTTAGGGTTTAGATTTATGAGTTTGGGTATAGGGTGTAAGGTTTAGATTATAGTTGAGTTCACTAATCCTTTGGTTTAGGGTTTAGATTTTGGAGTTAAGGTATAAGGTTTAGGGTTTAGATTTTTGGGGTTTGGGTCCACTAATCCTTGGGTTTAGGGTTTAGTTTTTGGTTTAGGATTTAGGGTTTAGGGTTTAAGGTTTAAAGTTTAGATTTTTGGGGTTTGGGTTCACTAATCCTTGGGTTTATGGTTTGGTTTTTGGTTTAACGTTTAAGGTTTTGATTTTGGGGTTTGGGTTCACTAATCCTTGGGTTTAGGGTTTAGTTTTTGGCTTAGGGCTTAGGGTTTTGATTTTGGGGTTTGGGTTCACTAATCCTTGGGTTTAGGGTTTAGTTTTTGGTTTAGGGCTTAGGGTTTTGATTTTGGGGTTGGGTTCACTAATCTTGGGTTTAGGGTTTAGTTTTTGGTTTAGGGCTTAGGGTTTTGATTTTGGGGTTTGGGTTCACTAATCCTGGGTTTAGGGTTTAGTTTTTGGTTTAAGGCTTAGGGTTTTGATTTTGGGGTTTGGGTTCACTAATCATTGGGTTTAGGGTTTAGTTTTTGGTTTAGGGCTTAGGGTTTTGATTTTGGGGTTTGGGTTCACTAATCCTTGGGTTTAGGATTTAGTTTTTGGTTTAGGGCTTAGGGTTTTGATTTTGGGGTTTGGGTTCACTAATCCTTGGGTTTAGGGTTTAGTTTTTGGTTTAGAGCTTAGGGTTTTGATTTTGGGGTTTGGGTTCACTAATCTTTGGGTTTAGGGTTTAATTTTTTATTTAGGGTATACAGTATAGGATTTAAGGTCTACAATTTTATATCAACATATGAAATTGTATATCAACATATTATAATTTATATTAACATACGAATGTTTATATTATATATGAAGGAATACTAATACAAAATATTCAATTATGTTTTAGGGTTTAGATGTTTGAGTTAGGGTATAGGGTGTAAGGTTTAGACTATAGTTGGGTTCACTAATCCTTTGGTTTAGGGTTTATATTTTGGAGTTAAGGTATAGGGTTTAGGGTTTAGATTTTTGGGGTTTGGGTTCACTAATCCTTGAGTTTAGGGTTTAGTTTTTGGTTTAGGTTTTAGGATTTAGGGTTTAGATTTTTGGGGTTGGGTTCACTAATCTTGGGTTTAGGGTTTAGTTTTTGGTTTAGGGCTTAGGGTTTTGATTTTGGGGTTTAAGTTCACTAATCCTTGGGTTTAGGGTTTAGTTTTTGGTTTAGGGTTTACAGTTTAGGATTTAAGGTCACAATTTTATATCAACATATGAAATTGTATATCAACATATAATAATTTATATTAACATATGAATGTTTATATTAAATATGAAGGAATACTAATACAAAATATTCAATTATGTTTTAGGGTTTAGATTTATGAGTTTGGGTATAGGGTGTAAGGTTTAGATTATAGTTGAGTTCACTAATCCTTTGGTTTAGGGTTTAGATTTTGGAGTTAAGGTATAAGGTTTAGGGTTTAGATTTTTGGGGTTTGGGTCCACTAATCCTTGGGTTTAGGGTTTAGTTTTTGGTTTAGGATTTAGGGTTTAGGGTTTAAGGTTTAAAGTTTAGATTTTTGGGGTTTGGGTTCACTAATCCTTGGGTTTATGGTTTGGTTTTTGGTTTAACGTTTAAGGTTTTGATTTTGGGGTTTGGGTTCACTAATCCTTGGGTTTAGGGTTTAGTTTTTGGCTTAGGGCTTAGGGTTTTGATTTTGGGGTTTGGGTTCACTAATCCTTGGGTTTAGGGTTTAGTTTTTGGTTTAGGGCTTAGGGTTTTGATTTTGGGGTTTGGGTTCACTAATCCTTGGGTTTAAGGTTTAGTTTTTGGTTTAGGGCTTAGGGTTTTGATTTTGGGGTTTGGGTTCACTAATCCTTGGGTTTATGGTTTAGTTTTTGGTTTAAGGCTTAGGGTTTTGATTTTGGGGTTTGGGTTCACTAATCATTGGGTTTAGGGTTTAGTTTTTGGTTTAGGGCTTAGGGTTTTGATTTTGGGGTTTGGGTTCACTAATCCTTGGGTTTAGGATTTAGTTTTTGGTTTAGGGCTTAGGGTTTTGATTTTGGGGTTTGGGTTCACTAATCCTTGGGTTTAGGGTTTAGTTTTTGGTTTAGAGCTTAGGGTTTTGATTTTGGGGTTTGGGTTCACTAATCTTTGGGTTTAGGGTTTAATTTTTTATTTAGGGTATACAGTATAGGATTTAAGGTCTACAATTTTATATCAACATATGAAATTGTATATCAACATATTATAATTTATATTAACATACGAATGTTTATATTATATATGAAGGAATACTAATACAAAATATTCAATTATGTTTTAGGGTTTAGATGTTTGAGTTAGGGTATAGGGTGTAAGGTTTAGACTATAGTTGGGTTCACTAATCCTTTGGTTTAGGGTTTATATTTTGGAGTTAAGGTATAGGGTTTAGGGTTTAGATTTTTGGGGTTTGGGTTCACTAATCCTTGAGTTTAGGGTTTAGTTTTTGGTTTAGGTTTTAGGATTTAGGGTTTAGATTTTTGGGGTTTGGGTTCACTAATCCTTGGGTTTAGGGTTTAGTTTTTGGTTTAAGGTTTAGGGTTTAGGGTTTAGGGTTTAGTTTTTGGTTTAGGGCTTAGTGTTTTGATTTTGGGGTTTGGATTCACTAATCCTTGGGTTTAGGGATTAGTTTTTGATTTAGGGTTTATGGTTTATGATTTAGGGTTTAGGGTTTAGGGTTTAGGGTTTAAATTTTGGTTTAGGGTTTACAGTATAGGATTTAAGGTCTACAATTTTATATCAACATATGAAATTGTATATCAACATATAATAATTTATATTAACATATGAATGTTTATATCAAATATGAAGGAATACTAATACAAAATATTCAATTATTTTTTAGGGTTTAGATGTTTGAGTTAGGGTATAGGGTGTAAGGTTTAGACTATAGTTGGGTTCACTAATCCTTTGGTTTAGGTTTAGATTTTGGAGTTAAGGTATAGGGTTTAGGGTTTAGATTTTTTGGGTTTGGGTTCGCTAATCCTTGTGATAGGGGTTTATATATTTTGTAAATAGTGCTCTTATTTCTTAATGAATGTTTTGTTATGTTAAGTTCCAACATTCAATTTATGGTTACCCAGTATTGTGTTAATATGCTTCATGTTACCCAGTATTAGTCACTACTAGACGCGATAAAATGATACCTCGAAACGAACATCTGATATGCCAAGTTAATATGAACAAAATATCCCCTATATATAATTGAGAAGACGGAGAGAGAAATTTCAGACACGTGTCTCACTGAGAGTAATTTGAGGAGAAGCTAACCAATGAAATATTTAAATTCAGACATGTCAACAAAAAATTAATACACTTTTTAATATATGGAAATATAGATATTCCATCAGATTTTTTCTCTATTTTATGGTATTATTAAATTCAAACATTTATAAGCATATAATTAAGAGATTTAATGGCTTCTATGACATTTAAATTTAGAAATTATATAAATACAAATTTTATCCCACATGGACTACAAAATGAAAAAGATGATATACATATTTCTTATAAATAATTAAATTTACTCAGAATTTTGAATTACATATATGAAGTATTTAATAAACGCCAAAATTTAAAAAAAAATTGATCTAATCAAGTTTTATTTGAACTACGTTATTAAATTGAATATAAAAATATTTATATACTTTTATTCGGTAGAAAAGTTAAATATTATTAACTTGATAAATTGTGAAGATATTATAATTATTTTATATTTATCAAAATTATAATATTATAATTATTTTATTTTAATAAAGTTATATTATATTTGATAATATATTGTTATTGTTTATTAGATTAGATATTCTATTGAATATTAGATCTATTGATAATATATTAGCCATTAAAAACTTTGAATATTATAATATTATGATGACAGTTTATATAATTAGCAGGTATATATTAAATATTATATCCGCACAAGGTGCGGGGTATCATCTAGTTTATAGTATACATAAACTTTCTACCTCGATGGACTTGGTTTAAACATATAAAGGCCCACTACTTACCCGAGTTTTTATTGATACGAGTTACACGAGTTGTTATTATTACGATGTTAGTCTCGTTACTCTTATATTGTTTCCGCTGGGCTAGTCTTACGATCGAAAAGGACAGTATGGTCATAAAAAATATTTTTCAAATAAAAAATTTTGTGTGTTCAATTCTCCAAATTGACTCGGTCCGTGGGGCTATTCCCCAAAGTCACCCTAAAGAAAAATGAGCATATGGATTTCTAGTTATAATGATGATTTGTAGTGATCTATTATAAGTTTTACACCAAGATTATTAATGATGAGATCAGCATATTGGAAAAAGATGATGCACTCATATTTGTATTTTTATGATGCACTCATTGATTCCACCATTTGGATGAGTTTCTCTCAAGAAACCGTAATCCTTTGCTTTGCACCCAAGTCATATTATTTTCTTCTTTTTCGTTTCGATTATCTTTATTATATATCTTGTATTGTTTTTGCTCCCATATTATATTATGAGGAGGAGAGGTAGACCCGATTTTATATCATTAGCTAAACTTAGGTATGTGTAGAGGTTTTATATGAATTTTTTTTTTTTTTGAACACAACTTTCATTAAACCAGTCTCAGTGGACAAATCGGACACCCGATATTACATAAGATTGAAGCAGAAACAGAGAATACAAAACTAAATTGGAAGCAGATAGGTTGCTATGGAAATGAGCAAAGCTCATGGACAAGGGAAAACTCAAGAGACATTTCCCGTCAATACCATGCAAAGTGTGCTCGAGAGAGCTGAGATAGTTGGGTTTGATACCAACGTTGAAGACCCCAAAGACTCGGACTTGACCAAAGGTGAAGATGCTCGTCAATGGTGGTGAGATTTGCTCCAGGTTGGAGGCGGCTTTCTTCTCCTTGTGCACCAAGAGGAGCCTCTCATAGAAGGCAACACAATGGTGGAGATCAAAGGGTTTTGACATGCATAAAGTAAGGAATCCCTCACAGACAGTCAAGAGAAAAAGCAATTTCTTCATGAAAACTTGATACAAGATGCCACACACTAAACAAGAAGAGATTGGAATTTACCCGAAGGCTATAATCCTCGGCAAGGACGCCGGAAACCGGGAAACCGCGGCCAAGAGTTTGCGGCAGAAAGGTCAGGGCAGTTGGGCTTGAGCAGGTCCGGTTGTCAGATGTTAGGCTGGATCTTGTGCAATCAGATGATAGGCCAAGGCCCATAACAGAATCAAATTGGGCCAGGCCCATTAATGTGACCAAGGAAACCCCAGGGTTTCGGTCTTCTTCGTCGAGACGTCGGAAGAGTCGCGCGGCGGCACGGACAATTGACTGTGAAGCTGCACGGTATTCATCGGGGCATGGCGCACATCTAATGGCAAAGCTGGAATGGGAACAGTGGAGAGATGTGTGCTTGCCGGAAATAACACACGACGTCATCCTCGGAATGTAAGTGAGGCTTTTCCGTACTGGACCAGAAGCAGTTTCAGTCGTGGTCAGTGTGTTGCCGTCGTCATCTAGAGGAACGGAGACCCGTTCGTTTAAAGCATGGGAGGTACTGCGGCGGCAGGCGGAGGACGATGGAGAAGAGTTTTGGAGTTTAAGGATCTCAGATCCCGAAACTTCAAGCTGAGTTGAAAACTGTGGAAGAGAAGAAGCTGGTCTTGTCGGGTCCTGGAGACGTCTTGGTGGTGAGCGAGCGGCCGGATCCGGTGAACACAAAGAGGGGAAATTGAAACCTGTCCTCAAGGGAAATACAGATCCCATCTCGCGGTCTACCAGGGGAAGAGCTCGTCTAGTTTTGTGGGGAGAAAGAGATAAGAAGCTCGACGGCTTCAGAACCTCCGACGCCAACAACACCGAACAAAACCAGGTCGAAGAGGGAAACGAGAAGAAGAGGAGGGAGAGAAGGGAGAGGAGAAGCAGAAGGTGAGAGATGAAACTCCCGTGGCGGCCGGCCATACAGATCAGAGTTGACCGGAGCGGCGGCCGCCAAGGAGAGAGAGGTGAAAACAGGGTTCGCCCTAGAGAGAAAACTTTCTTTTTCACCCGAGATTTTATATGAATATATCAATGAATAACATACTAGTGTGTGCGATTCCGTGCCAAGAATAAAGCAACATGATAAACTGATCACACACACACAAAAAAAAAAAAAACTGTATGAAAAATAGGACAATCGTTTCTTTCTTTTTTCTTGTATACAAGGTTAGGACACAACAAACAAACTTGCCTTACCCTTGTGCGTATATACACAACAGAAGAGAATCTCTTGGACACAAAAACCAGAAAACTACACCGAAGAATATCCAAATCGACGGCGGATGTTACCACATTTCTCACACATGGAGAAAAGCTAGACTCGTTCTCTGATACAAAATCAAGCTCCACAGCGAAAACTATAAATGATGTAGATATAAGATCGGATTCCACCTTTCTTATAGACACACGGATTCAGGATTGATAGGCTGGATGATTGATGAGTGAAGGTAGAGATGAGGGTGAAAGAGGCGTTGTTTGATTCCACAAACAACGATCTACCAAATCACTTGATTCCACAAGCGGTTTGGACAGAGATGGAACGTAAGCACCACAGAGGTTGTGAGAGGACCTCTGATACAGCAAATACACTCAGTCTATGGTGATTCCACACGCAGAGACAGAGCAAGACTCCAAGAACAGCCGGCGGCTAGAACAAGAGAGAAAACGTCGATATTTTATTAATGATCAAAAACTACTGATTACAAAGCTGCAGAGGGACCTTATTAAGTGGTCCTATCAGCTAGACCTAGTTTAGGTCGACACAAAGCATAAAAACTACACAAAAGACTCAAAACTACAAGACTTGTAAAAGTAAACAACAAGGTGTTCAAAATACAAGAAAAGGAAAGTTTGCAAAAAGAATAATAAAACTATCTAAAACGTCCTGGTCTTGTCTGAGGCTTGAACTGTGGTCCTCTGAGTCCCTGTTAACCACTGAGACACGTTGGTTTAATTGCACAAATATAGGATAAGTTAAAGATACCTGATTTGGGCTTGAATTGGCCGGTTTTGAAGCTGGAGTGGTTTGAGCTGGTTCTTGTCCAATAAACTCGAGTTCTTTGATTAATTCCTCTTCTTGAAGTCCCATTAATTCCATATTGTTGAGGTCTTTAAGCGCTTCTACTGGAATTGATTGGAAGGCTTCAATACTTGGGAGTTGGTCTCTCTCGGAACCCTTGCAAGTCCGTCGACTTGTGAGCTGTATAACTTCTTCATTCGGGAAGCTTTTGGATTGATTCTTTCTCTCAGGGCTTGCTTGTTGAGTTAAGTTTCTGTAACATCTTGAATCGTAGCTTAAATCCTTATGATCCGTCCTGTGTGCTCGAATCAATGGACCTATGTCGTTTATATGTTCTAGTTGGTCTTCTCCAAGAGTCTTGGTCAGCTTTTGTGCGTGTTCTCCCTTCTTCTTGGTTGATGTTGACTTGAGGTCTACATCAATAAACCACGATCAATATTTCACTCAAAACACGACAAAAGGAAGTGCAGAAACTCATCTCAAACTCTGGTATACCTTTATTCCTCTGCTTCTTCCACTCGATAGAGAACAGTTTTTTTCTTACTTGAACATGAGCTGTGACCATCTGCACACAAACATATCAAGCACCCAAATCTTAAAAATAGTTGCTAAACTTCGAAACCAAGCTAACGAAACATATTATCATGACTCATGACTCATGAGTATCATCTGGGGAGAAACCAACTTTAGATTCCTACTCAATGATCAAAGACTCAAAAAGACTTAAAATTAAACCGTTTTTGCTGCCACACCAGAAGTCGCATTGAGGGTTGTACACATCAACAAGTTTTGAGTTACCAATCATGTTGTTGGATCTTCCACCCATCACGTAGAGCTTCCCGTTGAAGCCGTTAGCTAAACAACCCCATCTCGGACGCCTCAGAGACTCTATGAAAGTCCATACGCCAGTCTAGTTTCGCTTCAACCACAACCACCATAAACCCTGTTTTTTCAGGCATCGGTGGAAGAGATGATAGCTTATGTCCCAAACAGTCGATCCATCACCTCCCAGTGCTTCAAGATATAGATCTCTGCACTGTGGCTTGTGACAGGATGGAGGACAAGCAAGTGAAAAGGTTTCAGAAAAAATGAGAGACAAACCTAAGCTTATGCCTGCAGCTGTAAATCCTTCTGCAAACCATTTGTCAGCGCGTCGAGACCAACACAGAAAAAGGAGTCTCTCTGAGTTTCACGAGTTTGATAGTCTGGCCAGCGCCGGCTCAAGGTTTTCAGGGGCCCTTGGGCAAATTTTTTTTTTTTACTTTTACTAACTATTTATATTTTTTGTTTTTGTTTTCAAAAAAATATTCTGATATAATTTTTAAAAAAATATTTTATATTACTTTTTCATATATTTTATATTAATTTTTCATATATTTAGTTATGAATATATATAATTTTAGTTAATATATAGTAATTCAGAACTTTCATAAATTAGTTTTGTTTCAAACAGTTTTTAGGTTTGAGAAACAAATGTGATAAACTTTTGGAGAAATGATAACCTGATTATCTAATAAAAAAAGAATTGTGGGAGGTGAGGGAAGGAAGGATTTTGACTTTTTTTTCCAGAGCCCCGGAGGAGAAAGAAAAATTAGAAAGAAAATATTAGTTTTATAATAAATAAATATTTTTAACAAATTGTGAGCTTTTTAATTTTAATTTTTTTTTTGTCAACAATGGGCCCTTGTATATATATAATTTTTTTCAATTAAGAACCATGACTTTTCTACAGAAATTAGTTTTTTTTATGTGGAAAAAAAAATTTGGACCCCTTTTAGCTGTGGGCCCTGGGCCGGTGCACTGCTCGCCCATGTTTATAAGCCAACACTGAGTCTGGCCTGCTATTTACAGACCCAACCGTTTTCTCTTAAAATGTTGATCATCCACATCCCAGTCTTCCCAAGATTCTTGGAAAAGGCTCATTATTCAAATACTGGGTGTTTCCAAGGTTGCAAAAAGAATCAGTTTCCTCTTCCTCTACCATCAATATGTGATACGGAGGTTTTGTTGGCTTAAACTGACAAGATCCAGGGACAGTAACTAGGGAGAAACAAATGTTTGCAAAATTCTAACCTATTTGATTAGAAGACTTCTTAAGGAAATAGTTAACACATTCTTCACTGTTAGAAATAGTGAGAGGTGTCAGTTTTGTGATTCATCGCAGGGACATGTTTTCAAGATAATCGCAGCTAGGAAATTGTTAGAAAAATATTATGTTTTCAAGATAATCGGAAGAATGCGACAAATTAAATCTATATGATATGTTTATGGTTTTATCGTCTAAAACACATACTAATATAAATAATATACACGTAAATTCTTTATATTGCTGTGGCTCCAATCACTATTCCTAATAAAAAATAGATTCAAATTTTTGCTGTTTATTAAGATGTGGATATGTATTAATTTAACCAGGTTTTGCTAAAGCTTACTAAACTCCGCAACTCTAACTTTGGTTAAGTCGCTTAACTCACCAAATACTAGTTTATGTTATTAGACTAGATGATATTCCGCGCTACGCGCGGATAGTAGTTATGATTTTTGTGTTTTTTATAAGAGAGTTCTCTGGGTCTTTATTATTTTTGGTATTGGATCTGTCTTATTAGTCAGACTAGGGGTTGTCCCGCGTTACGCGCGGGTTGTGTATCACAAATTTCGATGAACGATAGAATTTATTTTAGTTCTTTTCATTAACTCTGTTATTTTGTATGAAAATGTAACATACGTTAGTCGTAAATATGTGTTGTAACTTGTAATTATTCTGTTGCGATCTTGATCGAAGACAAAAACATTGTTGTATCGATAGATTTCTTTTCTACAATTCGTGACGATTTGACTCGCTCCTAAAACTGGTTTGAAAACTATGTAATATAAATTCATGCTAATGATATAATTTATTTTAGTTATTTGCATTAGCTTTATTATTTTGTATGAAAATGTAAAATACATCATTTAGTTAAATATATGTAGTACACAACATGTAATAAATAATTTATAAACTTTTTGCCAAGTTGAAGATTCCTTAATATTTATACGAAAGTATGTTTTAATGTTGATGATAGAAGACATATAAATATATTTGGTTTGTCTTTGCAGCACAGTAGGTTTTTTATTTTTTTAATATTCTCTGATCTTCTATCTGATTATGAAATCTCTAAATCATCGTCTGATATCAGTGACTATTTATATATTATTCGTTTTGTCTTTAATATCTTTGCATTATATATTTTTATTGTTTGGCTATAATAGTGTATATATGAGTTTACATTATTACTTCTAGGCTAGATGTTCTAGCATTTAATGTAACAGTTTTTTTTTGTAACTATTTTTTTATTATAATTTTTGTTCGTTTAGTTTTTAAAAACATTTTTTTTTAGATTGTAATGTAAGCATGAATAACAATGTTTTAAAAAAAATTCAAATAAGATTTTTAGGATTTCTTCCATTTGTTCCATATATTTGATACAATATTTATTCGTTTTTTTGTTATGACTTGTTTTTTTGAATAGTCATAGTCTTTTCACTTTTGAAGATCCTTGTGTTTTTTTTGTTATGACTTTGTTTTTTTTCTTTGTGAGGTATGTTTGCCTAATCATTATTGTTGTTTCCTGGAACTCTTTTCTTTTGTGTATTGATACACAATTTATATTTCAATTTAATGCAATGTTGCCTAGTTTTGGTTTAACGTCATTTTTTGTTCCTTACTATTTTTTTTACCATTTAGTTATAAATATATAGATATATACTATATTTTGACCACATTTATTTGTTAATATATATATATATATATATATATATATACACTATTTCTTTATATTGGTAATTGTGGGATTCCATACCAATGATAGATATTCTATGGTCAGATAAATTTGTTACAGATCAAAATTTTCACCTTTGGAAAACATCCGAGTACGCAAATCCGAGAAATCTTAATGCACTCATGGATTTATCATGCAGGCTTTGTAAAATAAGGTCCTTTTGAGTATTGGTCGGAGTTCTTGAGTGGAACCATCATGTAACTGAATATTTGTAGTCCTTTCCAATACATTTCCGACGGCAGTTATCAAGAGAAGAGAGTACAAAGGTTTTTCCGATAAAAAAACATGCCCGATAATCATAGATAAAAAATAAGGTTCTCGAAGCTATAGGGTATGGCAAATGAAAAAACAGAACGTTGACCAGTAAGAATTTCTTTCCTTAACTGGAATCCACCGTAACTCCATTGGATTTACGGTTCCCGACAAAGTCAAGAGTGGCAATCCGCTGCTCTGTTGAGGAATTATGCCTTCTCAAAAGTGATATTCACCTGTAGAAATGAAAAGCATATTTGTTGATCACATTTGCTTAAAGGAAATAGAATCCACAAGTGTTCAGTGTCATTGCCCATTAAACAGAACACATGTAGTCATCTACTATGTGAAGCAAATACGACTTCAATTTACGAATTATACAGTGTATCCATAATCGTCAATCTTTCTCTAGCTATGTGCAGCTGTTTTTTCCCGACCTCTTGGAAACTTTCGTAGCCGTTGTGCAGCTGTTTCTGTTACCACAGTTACCCCATTTTTCTCATCGCTCTCTTTGCAGAGAAACACCTAATGATGAAAAGGAGAATCAAATGAAAGCTGAACCATGTTAAAAATAAAAAACTTGATTTGACAGTAAAAACGTCAAAGTTGCAGGGAACTTGGATTGGTAATTAAAATGCGAAAGCGTACCTAATATATAATCTTTCATAGTGCCTTACTTTCACCAGAAATTTATAGTTTGTTGGGGGCAGAACAGGCTGAGAGGATTTTACCTAAAAAAAAAATCAGCCTGAGAGGGTAAGATGCGTAGGATCAAAATTCTCGTGTTTATATATGATAGTATACATAACTATCTCAAATGATGCCTGAATTTTCACCGACGTTCCTAATCATATGAGTGTATGACCGTCATTTACGACGATGTGTTAAAGAGAATTACTGTGCGCAGCAGCTATTGCGGACATGCTCGCCACCTCCACTGCAGCATACCTTCAGGCACAACATCAGAATCCTAAGAGAACAAATAATCAGTTAGCTCTGAGCTTAATTATATATGCATAACAGAAATAACTAAATAATGAACACATGTTTGAGGCTTTTTAAGAAAGTGGAATAAAAGTGGAGCAGTGCCAAAAAGATCATAGTTTGACAGAGTCATAATTAAGTGATGTCGTAAATGTGGCTATCAAAGGGAATGTCAAACCCAGGACTGCTAACTTCTTGTCGTGCAATTGCTTATTCTTACTCTTGAAAACAATTCTTTAAAACTTATAAAAAATGTTAAACTTAAGTCTGTGCATCAACGAAGAGGGCTAAAAGTATTTACCAACAGATAGTACATGCAAAATTGAAAACAGCAAAGAAACAAAGACAAATCAGGAGGGATTCTGCAGCAGAGACGTATAAATTCTAAAAGACCAACCTCCAATAACTCATAACCAATTGAAAGCACCCATAGAAGCGGCTGATTCCTGATAAAAAAATCGCAAAAAGATATCAAAAATCCTTTACCAAGCTAAACTGGGCGAGGAAGAATGGCCCGTCATCAAACTTATGTAGTTTTCCAGAAAATCCAACACAGGTGCTCCAGCAAGAGTGTGAAATTTCCAGTCATATTTTGCTTTCACCACCAAAAGCCAAAAGGCCGAAACTTTGAAGAGTTAAGAGTCTCACCGGTTTCCTTAAACGGATCTCCTTTGAGTGAAACATAAATTGTTGTAATGAATGTATCCGTGCATTTTAACAACTCTTCGCCATACTCTCTTTTTGCATGATTCTAGAGATAGATAACAGGAGAGGGCAAGGAATCTGAATCAGAGCATAAGGAAGGAAAACAAAAATCAGGAATGGTCTTACCTCAGGGAAAAGCGAAGGCCCCTCAAAAGTGTTATCGAGATATTTGATCAAATCCAGACTCTCCCCTATGATTTTTCCATTGTGCTCAAGTGTTGGCACCTGCAAATAAATAGCGAAAACTTACTACTATTAACAATGAGAAGAGTAGTAGCTTGGAAACATTTTACGCTAAATTTTAGACCAAAGGATCCAATGAAACATATATATTTACTAATCGATAAGCTTTGTTACATTCTTTTCTGGATAAGACTTCAAAATTGTAGACCAAAGTATCCAATGAAACATGTGAGTTCATGTAGTTACTAATCGATAAGCTTTCTTACCTTCTTTTCTGGATACGAGCTTTGATGGGAGAGACTTTAAAAGCTGTGCACCTGCTGTTGCCGAAGATTTCGAAGTCTTCTTAGCGTTTGTTTTGGGTTTTCGAAGAAGAAGAATTCAATCTGCAAAGAAAGACTGAAAGCTAAATTAAGAGAAAAACATAAGACTACGTAACGCAATGAGATGTTAATATTTACACCATGGTAATCTAAATCTTAACTCTTAAGAGTAGCTTATGGCATATGAGCAGTAGGTTGGAATATAGATGCTTACTTAATCCCAACCTTCGCCATGGCCACTCTATTCTCTTTTGTTCTCATTGCCGTGAAGGCTTTCTTGATCGTGAATACAGCGCTAGAAAATTCCAAGCTGTTCAACTTGATGCTCATATACCCACTTCTTTTTCAAACATTGCAGAGCCACTGCAAGATTAGAAAACACAATTCTTTGGATATTTTCTACAAAGAGAATATTATCATAATAATAATCACAAACACAATTCTTAAAAAAGTCCTTACATCGTTTGTTCTTTGCTCGAGTGAAGTCCTTTGCTTTCTAAACCTCTTCAGCAGCTTTCTTCCGAATAAAATTTTCCTCCTTCAAAAGTCTAGACGCAGAACAATTCAAAAATCAAACCAAAAAAGAATACTCCCTGAGCCACAATTTTTAAAAATTCCGAAATTTTTTGGACACTGAAATCAAAAGCAGATAAAAACAGAGAAGCGAGACATACCTCATTAAGCTTCTCTAATATCTAGAGAGTATTGGACGTTAATTAAACAGCCGAGTAAACGTTGCTGATTGTTTGAAATTTCCTCTCCACACAAAACTATAGTACTCTTGCCTTCATCGGAATCACTATCATCCCCGTCAGCGTCAGCAGGAGAATGGTTCAGATCGGCGAAGGTACGGATGTCCCCAGTGTGTCCGCGGCTCCTAGTATTACGGCTGCCCAGAGGATTATCAGCTTGTTGGTTATCAGAGGCGGCGGCGCTCGATCGGATAGGTTCCGTCGTGGGAAGGCGGAGAAGGAGAGGATTCAGAGGGAGAGTAATGAGATCGAGAAGGAGATGCAGCTTGAATCGAAGGAGGTAAATTAGGGTTTCGTCAATCTGTAAAATCGGCTGCGTCTACGGTTGCTGCTGCGGCATCGTTGTGGAGGAAAGTTGAGACGGGAGCGTCTAGATCCCATCAGAGTCTCTCAAGGAAGAAAACAGTGTCTCCTCTTGATGAAAAAAGTGATATCGAAGAAAGAACTTTTCAGATTCTCGTTCATTCATCCGCCTTATTCATCGTTTTGTTTGTTAATAGGATAGCTGATGTGGTTTTTTAATTGAGATAGCAGAATCTGATTGGATAAAAAGTTAGCTTGAATTATTACGTGGCATTAAGCTGAGGTGGACAGCCTGAAAGTGGTTTGATTCTATCCCTTTTAATTAGTAGGATTAACCATAAAACAATTAAAATACCCTAACAGTTAGAACGGGAAGTGTTTGTGAAATTACTGCGTGATAATTTATTTTGGGAGTGTTATTGGTTGGTTTTTTAATCTGAAAGAATTTTAATTTTGAATAATGTTAGATTGTATGTACAATTGTACGCGAATTATAAGGTTGAGAACCTGATCGTATATTTTGTTCTTACATTAAAATAACCGACATTTAAAATATGTATTTTCTTTTTTAAGAGTTTAGAAAAACAGAGTAAAAGTTTTTATTTTGTTAGGTTTGTAAGTACCAAGTACGTGTCCACTTTCTATTGATTGAATCTCCAAATGTTTTAGTGGCAGATAACGGAGTAGTTTTTTGTTTTTTTTGTTTTTTTTTGTTGAAACACTCGGAGTAGTTTTTTGTAGAGAGGTTAACCACAAAGAGGACTTTTGGCTGTTTGTTAGCAGAAAAAGGGACCTTGTTGCGAGGGGGATGTAATGTGGTCGAAATGACCAAAAGAGCCCCTGGTCGGGCATTTAATGTAACCGAGAAGATCCTTTGTAGTTTAATCTAACTAGTCCTTGGTTACTTTTTATGGTGTGGTTACGCAGAGTGATGGTGACGTTTTAGGGACTCTAGGTGACTGTTCAGGCCTCGAGAAGCGACGTTAATAATGGCTTAAACCGAATCGACTTTCTTTTACTTTAGCGTAATAGAGGTTTTTACCACAAACTTAAAACTTTAAAAATCTCCCTCTTCCGGAGGCGTTCTTGTTTTGTACGTCGCCGTCGCGTTCGTCTATAGAGAATAACTTCTTCTTTCCCGGTCGGAGACCTTCAAAGTTTCCCGGAAGCTATGGAAGGTACGATGTTGTGTTCTTCGGACTTTGGGTTAACCGCTGTAGCTTTTGCCGCTGTAGCTTTTGTTCTTTACTCGATTTTAACCGCTGTAGCTTTTGTGTTTTATGGTCTTTGGTTTAACAATGGACGGTGATTCGTACGGCGTTGGCGGGAACTCGGCTGCTGAACTCGAGAGGAAAGTCGACTTACTGAGCGTGCGTGTAGATGAACTTTTGGTTCTTTTGGACCAGGTCGAACAGATGAAAGAAAAATTGGACGATGTTATGAATGAAATGAAAAAGCTAAGCCGTAGATTGGCCGAGCGAGAGCTGCGAAGGAAGATGGTGGATGCTGGCGGCATACCTAAGAAACGGGTGACCGTGTGTCAGTTGCGGGGGCAGACGAGAGCCAGAGGGTATGTCGAGTTGAGGTTGATGAGGTGAGTAGTTGTATGGACAATGTAATGCTTTACGACGTTGTGTGGTACCTTTTGTTGTATGGACAACGAAAAGGATGGCGTAATTGTGTTGTTCATTTTGGTAGGTCAACCAGGCACGGAACGAGACCATGGTTGAGCAGAGCGTAAACCTAGGTGCGACTGCAGTGGAGGCTGAAAAACGGGCTCCAGCCGCAACAGCGGCAGGGTTGGCCGAGCAAGTGTCGAGGCTTAAAACGGTGGATGCTTGCGGGATAACTAAAAATCGTGGGACCGCTGTTCCGGGGGGCGACCGAGATGGGTTGGAAGCGGTAAGGAGCATTTTGTTTTTCACCCTGTATGCAACGTGGGCGTTAGATTTGGCTGAACATAACAATGGGTTAATTTGACATTACTATTCGCGTTTGTTAGGTCGACCATAGAATAAATGTACTTTTGGGTGAAGAAGAAATGCATCCAGTGGGGCCGGTAGCTGCGGCGAAGGGGTGGGAGACAGTGTGCCAATCAGACCCTGTGGACGAACAAATGGAAGGGCCGTGTGAGGAAATGAATGCCGACCATCTAGTTGGCGGTATTGTGGATGACCATGTTAAGAAGTTACCCGCTGTAGGTTCAGAGAAGGTATTTGTTTTCCGGGTATTTGTGGATATGAATTCCAAGTCGTGTATAAAAAATAATTTTAAATTCAGGTTGTGGTTGGCTCGGAGTCTCTGTTATCGGCGGACGTGGATGATTTTGGTGCAGGCGCCGAGAACCTAACCACGGGTGATAACGTGGTTGGAGATGTACGGAAGAGGCTATTCTGAGTTGCGGAGAGGAAGACGTCCAGCCCACACCCGCATTCCCATTGACGCAAGATATTAGGGGGCAGGCTGTGCAGGAGACCGTCCGCGCGGATAATGATTGTATGGTGGATGAATACCGCAATGAAGGAATGGGTTCGGTCAGTGATGTTGTTCGAGCTGTCATGGAAGAGCATGGTGGTCCAACAAATGTTAAATCGGATGTAAGTGCCGGCTTGGTGGAGCATTTGGACGACCAATGTGACAGTACTGATGAGGTTGACGGGTCGGACAGCGAACACGTGGAGGATGGGGAGGATAATAGTGAAGGGGAATTGATGGGAGGCGCAGGGTACGTTCTTTCGGCAGCAGAGAAAGAGCTGCGGGACATACTATTTAGGGATTTTTCAGCCGGCTACGTTATCATGCCCGAAGTCGAACACCCCGTTTACCCGCTATTTTCGAAGACTTTGGCTGCGCGTAGTAAAGTGTAATGCTTTGTGGAAGACTGGGACATGTGTACTATATTTGTACTGTATAATTAAGATGCGTGCGTAACCTAAGTTATTTCTGTTTCCTGTAGGCGACATGCGACGGCGGCCGGGTACGAGCTGGACAACAACTTCTTCCTGGTGTTAGGTGGTAGTCAGCAATGGATAACCACGTTGGTACGTTTGTAATTTGGTTGATCAGTGGTCGACGTACACACGATTTTTTGTTTGGCGTGTTTCCGGCTGCGAGTTATGCTGTACTGACAGTTCTCTGCATTTATACTGCAGCACATGGAAGTCCTGATGAGCTACATTGGCGAGAGGCATCGTGACATGTTCAGACAGCAACGCCTTTGCTTTGCATCCCCCTGGCTTACCCTGAACATTCAGGGTAAGTATCGTGCGTTTAGCAAAGCGTACAACAAAGAAAAGGTGGCCGTGGATGATAAAATTAGGCGATACGTCCACGCAGCTGGGGAGAGGTGGATTGAAGATGTGGACAACGTTTACGTTCCTATGGTCTGGGCTGCGTCGCATTGGGTAGGTTTGTGCATAAACTTAGCGAAGTGGTCTGTGGAGGTGTTAGACCCTTACACAGATAAACCAGACGAGGAGGTTGCTGATTTTATGAAACCAGTGGTGGATATGTTGCCGTACATAGTCCGTTTGGTGTGTCCCGGTAGTCTTAGCCAAAGCCATGGGCTAAGTCCATTTACGTGGAGCAGAGTACGTGGCCTGTACAGCAATGAACGGAGGGGAGATTGTGGACCTGTGGCAGCAAAATTCATGGAGGTACATGCCTTAGGTGAACAGGCCCTAGTGATGGAAGGGATGAAAGACGAGACTGTGGACAACTTTAGGAAGGAGTATGCCGTGGACGTCTACAAAGACTGGGTATTGCCACTGTATCCGCGAGAGAGTTCTGAAGAATGAGCATCTTTTGGTTGCCTTGAAGATGTTGTTTTGAAACATTTTGTGGGATGTATTTTAATTCGGATTTAGTTAAGTAGATGTTCGGACTTTTCGTTTCTTGTGTTGCACTTTGAAGCGTATGCTTCTGAAACTTCGTAGGGTAACGTTTAAAAGGCAGAATGAGTGGATATGTTTCTTTATGCAACTAATTAATGTTCGAATATGTGCGTGTGTGGATGAATATTTTTTTTCTGATTAGGAAATTTATATAATTGGCGTACAGTTTGTGGTCGACCATAAGTACGATGGCATAGAGCATGGTTCGACCATAAATGTAAAGGGGAAGATAAACATGAAGCAGATTCAATATAGTCGAAAATAACCCCCCGAAAATGTTTTCCCTCACCCTCAAAAAAGGAAGCTGAAACGAAGGATACCCACAAAAAAAGAAAAGGGCAACGACATGGGTTGGCCCCAGAGTACAGGGTGTGGCGGAACATACAGGGAAAATAGCAGGAAAAACAGCCGGTAAAATGACAATTTGGTCAGATCTCTATCCAACAAAAAAAGGGAGGGAAAGTGATGTATCTTTCTCGCCGGTCATGGATATAGAACGGACCAAAGTCAAATGGGGTTGGTGCATGTTGTCTTGTTGTGTCCTTCACGTCCACAGCGGCCGCATTTGTTGGTGCCGTTTTTAGCTTTCTTGGAAAACTATTATCAGAAAAATAAAAATGTTATTTCGTGGTCACGGAATAGACGCTAGCATAAAAATGGTTTGTTGTGTGGTGTGTACCGGGTATTCTCCAGTAGAAAGGTAGCGTTTTGTACGTGGTCGACCGGGTGGTTTGCGTGTTCGGGGGGGGAGCAGGCGTTTTCCCAGAATGTGGTCGGGGATGACTGCATCTTCTGGACAGCCGTCAGGATCAATGATGCCTTCGTAAGTTTGAACCCAAGCTTGTTTCTTGTACCAGTGGCCGACCATGGAGTCGTAAGGGATGCCCAGTTTGTCCGCCGATATGAGAGCGTGTGCGCAGGGTATCTGATACTTGTTAAAGACAGCGCAGGTGCATGATTTTTTATCCAGCGCAACATGGTGTTTCTGACCGAACTGACCGACGACCTCGGTTGTCCATGGGGAGATCTCGTGGACATTGCTTCCCTTAGTGAGCCCCATGCTATTAGTCATAACTTTGTCGACCTCTGGAGTAACAGATCCTCTACACGCGGTAGACTTTTTCCGTCTGGCACAGAACCACCTAGTAAGCATTCTCTGGATGAACATGAATAGCTCGACAATGGGTGAAGATCTGGCCTTAACGAGTTGGCGGTTGAGCTGCTCAGCTGCGTTGCTGGTCATTAGGTTGTATCGGTTGCCGGGAAAGAATGCCCTGGACCAGACCTGTGGACCGATCGTATTGAGGTATTCAGCGCATGCGGCGTTGGACTGGGCAATCTGGTCGAACACTTTCTTGTAGCCGCCTGGACGGAACGCGTAGGCGGCTTGACGTACGAGCCGTGCAAGTCCTTTGCTCCGGAACCTAGAGTTTACATTCCGCATCAGGTGCACAATACATGAACCGTGATGACCTTTAGGGTAGACAGTTTTCTTGGCGGTAATGATGGATGGATGTCGGTCGGATATGATGGTCAGGGTAGGAGTATCTGCTATGATGGCCGAAAGTTTCTGCAAGAACCATGTCCACGAAGCATCGTTTTCCGAGTCAACCACAGCAAAAGCTAGAGGGAATACCTGGAAGTTTGCGTCCTGACCACTAGCCGTTAGAAGAACACCCTTGAATTTTCCAGAGAGGTGGGTGCCATCGAGAACTAGGATGTGACGAAGCCTTCGGAAGCCTCGGATAGATGCCCCAAAAGAAAGGAACGCATATAGAAACCTTTCTCGACCATTTTCTTCGGGTTCCGTTTCAATGTGTGTGACTGATCCCGGGTTGGCCTGTTCAACCATATACAGGTACTGTGGAAGCTTGGTGTACGAGTCATCCTCAGATCCCCTGATGTCGTGGATAGCAATCTCTTTAGCCCGGTAACATTTCGTGTACGATGTGGATATGCGTAGGTCATCCAATAGCATTTGTTGTAGGTTGCCTGCGCGAGGTCCAGCAGTTGGGTCGCGGAAACTAGACTTGTACACTGCAGCGATAACGCGGGAAGTAGCTTTTTTCTTGTAGTCGCTTCGTGTGTCAATAGTACAGGTGTGCTGGAGATTGGCTTTGCGGATCTCATAGTACGCACACTGACGAAACTCGCGAGCCATTACCCTCCACTGGCATAGTGGGTCAGAGCATGTAACTACAAAGTAGTTTTTTTTGGTGGTCGACTGTTTAAAATGGAAGCGGTTTTTAATTGCATAGATTGCAAGCGCGATCCTGCAGTCTTGCTTGTTGGCATAGACCTTGCCAACGTGGATGCTATCGTCTGCCTCATCAACGTGAAGGTCGGGGATCTCGTCAGCTGCGAGGGTGGCGTCGTCGAAAAGGGGCGGAACGTCGAATTCCTCATCCGGGATTCTATCGAGTGGAGTCTGTGGCCGAGCATGAGCGGAGGAGGTGTGGGGGTGGATACTCCTAATGTTGAATCCCATGGATAGTCCTGATGTGGATGATCTAGTAGAAGAGGTTTGTGGCCGAACAGGTAATTTACCTGGGTTCCGTGGATGTGGATTAGAGGCAGATGCATCCTGCGGGTTGGGAATGTGTGTCCGTCTGGATGGGGCTGAGGTTGGATGAACTTCGTCCTCGAGGTTGGGAAAAGCACGGAGTGGTGAGAAGTGCGTATTGGGTTTGGAATCTGTGGTCGGTAGGCCAGTGGAGACGACATGGTCGAATGCGTCATTGGTCGAACACAGGAATGTACGATGCGTAGGAATCCGTGCGCCGAGCAGTTCAGGAGCGTCAGATCCGCCATAGTCACTGTCCAGCAAAGGTTCCCAGAATTCTTGATCGTAACCACGTGGTTGCGCGGCCACTCCGTCGCCCTCCAGATGTGGATCGAAGTCAGAAGTCTGGTCTTCTGAATCGGAATCCCAAGAATCCGAGTCGGACAGAAGTACGTGGTCTTGTGTGAACATGACCGAGCCGTTCGTGTCTGCCGGAATTGTGGAATTTTCAGCGACGGAGGTAGTGATTGGTCGAAGGTTGGCTATCTTATTGTGGCCATCGACAGTTTTCTTCTCGGGGGTGGGGTGGTATAGTTGGTGTTGGACGGCATTCGCAGTTTGGATGGGGGTTACATACCCATCTTCATATGCGTCGTCGTTAGAGTCAGCTGTGGTGGAGGTGACTTGGGTAGCCACGCTGAGGAAGAGGTTAATGGATTTGTTCGTTTGGAAGTGTTTGTAGCAGAAGGCGAGGGCGCCGTCGTTGGAAAGAACGAGGGGCGGAGTGGTGATGCCGGTTGCTAACGTTTGGGTATTCAAAGGCAAGTAACTAAGATGTGCGGACTCCTTAGATACAGCGCCGAGGTTAAATTCTTTGGATACTAACTCTCGGAAATCAGCAATCGAGGCACCGGAATGGAAAGGAACGAATCTGGAAAGAAGCTTTTTGTCGCTATGAAATTCCCAGAGCCCGCTCGTCGCGCATTCCCAGACACCGGCGACTACAAGAACGTAGTCGGCCATGGCTGCGTATGAGATTTGGATGAGAGAAGGGGGAAATCAAAGAATAGAAGTCTGTGTTTGTAGGTTGAAGGAATAGGAAGAGGCGGAGATGGATAGAAGGTAGAATTCGAAACAAATGGATGACTGAGAGGTTATCTGCACAAGAAAGAAGAAGAAAAAGTGAACAGATTTTGTTTAGATAAGCGTGTTACAGAGGAAGCAGAGGAAGTACAGTAATCTCGCCGTTGGATTGTTGTAACACACGAAGAACGACGTGATCTAAGGGTAAACCCAAAAAAGAGGTAAGTCTAATCCAAGAGGCTAAACAGTAAAATAGAAAGATGTGAGCGATTAGAAAGGTTTTCAAAAAAAAAAACGGAAGTACAATTGCAGGTTAACCATGGTTAGTTTCTACACAAAAAAGCGTTGACAACTCTCGTTCGGCTAAGGGGTAAAAAAGGAAGATGTTCGTCATTTTTAAGAAAGAGGTCACCTAAAACATGATGGTCTCTTTTTGTGCAACATAAAGTTGTAAAGGTATGTCTATATGTAATTATCTCTTTTTTGTATTAATTGAGATACAGGACTTAAACTTAATAGCAGTGGAGGTGCACGTAAATTATGTTTCCTGTACGTAAATTTCATTGAGCTTGAAGTGAATTAAACGCGATTGTTTGTTTCTTTTCTCTGGGTATAGAGTGACGATGTAGAGAAAATTCGGTTTTTTGGTTTGCGAAATTAAACAGTAGTATTTGAAATGCCTGTGAAGTGAACGTAAGATATTGGCTACGGGAAAAGAAATATTACTCATTGGAATGGGAAAAAGACAAGGGTAAAGCTATCATAATAACCACGTGATGGTAAGTAAAAACCGAAGTCAAATATAGTGTTTGAAAAAGTGCACGAAAGGAGAAAACAGAACTAAAATACGATGGACGGAAAGTGTATGGAAACAGAGGAAAAAGGGATAGGTGGTTATACTCAAACGCCAACGCGCGGACGTTTGCCTTCCTTCTTCTCGATAGACGATGCTGTGTCATCCAAGATTAGCCTGGTGTTTTTCGTCCCTTTCTCGGACGTAGGTTCCGTCTGCCCGTCCAATAGAGAGTGGGCCTTCATCTTTTCCATGCGAGCCATATCCACAGTCGAAGCCGGTGGAGGAAGAGATGGAGGTGCCTCAAAATTGTTATCCTTACCCTCAGCAGCTGGCTGTGGCTCCTCCACATCATCGTTCATGTCAGCCTCGTCGGAGACGATACGGGATACCGTAAAAGTCTGGCGAGAAGCTCCGAAATTGAAGTCGGTTAGCTTGATCTGAAATTTGCAGGTCCGGCCAATGATTGACTTAAGGCACTGAGGAGCAGTTATGTTAACCTAGTTGCGACCGTCATCACCTGCAGCCTGTGGAGTAAGCGTAGTTGTTAGTACCGAAACTATAGTCGTTCAATGATCGGTAAGAAGTTACCTCAATAAGCTCATTCAAGACATCTACGGCTTGTCGTCCAGCTATTTGTTTGCCATCACCATCAAAGATAACAAAAGTTGCAGCGTCGTTGTTTTTGTCACGAACTGATATCTCAAATCGATACCTGTATAGTCGTACACAATGGGTTTAATTCCTTTTGTATCAGACGATCGTAAGCACACAAAATTTGAAAACAGTTGTTCACTTCAGCTGTACGATGGTTCTGAATTTGTGTATTTGTCTATACACCTTTTTTTTTCATATCTACACATGCAACACTGAAGAGCCGGAGGGAAGTGAAAATGTTGCCATAGTAATAACGCTTCTATTGGGCACTTATGTGGTGTTTGCTTTTTTTTATAGGCATTTCTATGCTTTTCTATAAACGTCAAGACCATTAGCGGGGAAGTTTCAAATCAGAAACTGCAAAAGGGGAACTACAATTAGGGATACCAAACAGAAGATGCCTAAATGGGATGAGGGAGGACAGCTAATCGTAAACGTACGCGGATGTTATATTTGACTATAAAATTATGGTGCGAACGAAGAAGAGATGAGAATGAATACGAATCGACAGAATTGAACTGAAGATATACAACAAAGAGTGCCGACAAACCTGATGAGGCCCACATTGTTTGTCTTCTTGCATGTTGTACAGTACAACGAAGTTTCTGATTTGCCTAATTTGGTGCTGCAGCGGTAGCTTGTGCAAGAGATATAGTGCCAACCACATGAATCAAGTATGTCGTCAACGGTGGCAATGCAGCAGAAGCTTGCTTTCTGTACGTAAGGAATTTGAATTCGCTAAAAACATGTGAATAATCAAATAGATTGGCTGTATGTAGATTTGGGGAGATGTTACTATACGGACCTGTGGTTCACCCTGTAGGAAAGTGTTGATCTCCTTTATAGTAACTGTCTCGTATTTGGTAATTGCTGATGAAGCGGTGGTGACGGTAGGCAAACTTTTCTGCCCTTCACGGCTACATCTGTTGTTTTTTTGGTTGCAGGAAGCTGTGTTAGTGAAGATATAGGAAGGTTTGGCAAGAGAAAAATTTAAGTCTATCAGACCTTGTCATGAATTCTTCACTTGCGGCAACGTCGGAGTCGAAAAACAGTCTGGTGGCTGCTGTTGAGCTGAGTGTCATAGCACCTGCATAGCATACAATAGAAGAGGTTGTCAATAGTAGACGCATAGAAAGTGGTAAGCGTGTGTTTTCTTAGTTACTGTACTATGAACATGATCACCTCCAATATTTTTTGGGTTCACAGTAGTGATGAGGAGAATAGTTGGTTGTGCTGGGCCGTTGTTCCATCTCTCTCGGAAACATCCAGCAATGTTCCCCCAAAGACTGACTCGGACGGTTTCGCCACTGTTATGTACGAAGTGTAAGGTAATTGATATTTTCAAAATGAATTAACGATTGTGCAGATATGGGGATAATGTTGGAGCACTTACTCTTCCATTAGCAAGTGCAGAAACACTTGATCTTTAGATCTGTTTTCACGAACCTCTGTTGATGTTGCAGGCGTGGTGGATGATTTGAGGTTGTCACCGCTAATGAGCCGTAGATGCCCTATAACATCTGATATTTCCAGTTAAAATAAGAGAGTTAAATAACGCGTGAGCAAGTATCGGGGGAAAATTGTAGAGAAACATAACGAAGCGGGTGAATTAGTTACCATAAAGATCAATATCTGTATCAGCAATTGGAGCCAGATCAGCGAGAAGCTTGAACCTGAATTTCTAGGGAGCAATGCTGTTGCCTCCATCAGAAACCGCAACCATCGTAGTCAAGTCGGTGAACAAAATGTTATGCTTGTAGTCTGACACTCTGTAGAGTGTTTTCGCTGGCCTAATCATGAACTTTTTCAGTTTGTAAACAGAGCCCTGCTTCAAAGTATCTTCATGTCGGAATAGGCGGTTAGCGGAGATGAATGCTTGAACGGCATTACACTGTGTAGATTTGTGAAGTTTTGTTTAGACAACAGTCATGTTCTATTTGAGGCGATCAAAAGTTGGTAGACAGAATTATATTACCTCGGAGTCAAGGAACAGGAGCTCAACTCCCATGAGCACATTCCCTTTCTTGAAATTTAGGGCTTCCCAAAAATGAATTAGCCTGACCATTACTTCTTGGTTACAGAACTGACCTTCAATATTGTCGAGAATTCCAAAACTCATTGAATCGTGAGATGTGAGAAGACTCTTCGATGCCATGATAGGAGCTGAGATTTTGTATGGAAGAGGAGAAGTTGTGTATGTGATTGGATGAGTGGTCGAATTTATAGTGCTCATTAAATGGATGTAGGAATCGGGGAGTAGTGGCCATTGATTTCAATTTATTGGAAGGTTGAATGGGCAATTATGGTGGTGAGGTTGAGGGTCTGATATGTGATGATTGTTAGTAACGAAAGATTAGAGGGGACTGTTCGTTTTTTACGTTTCTGCAACAAAAATTTTCGAGCGGAGCTGAAGCGTTAGCGAGGAAGACGACAGTCGTATTAGGTTAGGCTAAAAAGAAGAAGAAAGCGAGATGGGTAACATTTCATGGGTTTTTAATTTCACAGATTAGGGCCTCTTTGGGCTTTCTATTAAGTGGTTTTGTTTTATGGAAGTCCATTTGAAATAATTAAAATCGAATTAAAAAAAAAAAACTTAAAATCGGTTCGCTGACGTGGCAGCGCGAGAAGGAAGCAGGAAAAGCATACGTGGGTGGCCTCAGAGGCCCCAAAATGCTTCTTTAATTTATTATAGATGCAAAATTGGCGTGGGTCTAAGGTCCTTATCAGACTACTAAATGTGTGGTATAGCAATCATTAACCATTAAACTATAATAACCGAAACATGTATTATGCAACCATGATTTCTTTCAACCTAACAAAAAAGCTACTCAGATATGATGCAGAGAACACAGAAATTCATCATTAAAAATTACAGAAATAAAGAGAAAAATGTTTGATAAATCTTCCTATATCGAATACCTATATCGGATACAAAACAAGATCTCCTCTTTAAAAGTTCTTTATATCCAAAAATAATAATAAAACCTAAAATTTGTCCAGGTTCATGACTTTGATGAATATTTGGAATGATAATAGGCTAAAAACTATATCTCGTTATGTAAGTCGACTAGAGTTAATTAATGGTAGAAACTGAAATTTCTCATAAAGGTAGTGATTCTTCGGGGCAAAGGAGGTCGTGGCCAATGGCCGAGGTTTTGAAATTATGGGTTGTCTTTGATGTAAACTTCATTCTAACTACCATATAATCAGATTCATTTGATATATCTTCGGGTCAAGTGAAATCTGCTCCAGTCTAAAAGCTTCATATATCCTCCGTTATTTTCGTGTGAAGTCTTGTGTCCGTATTGATTTGAGGATGAGAACAAATGAGAGAAGACAACATTCTCTTGTTTTGTGCGACTCCTAGTGTTATTTCTTTCAGGTAGCATAATCTTTTAGTATTTTAACTTATTTGTGGGGTTTAGGCCAAGTCCATCAGAGGTTCAAGAGGGGTTCATAGGCCCAAAAGTTCTAAAAAATAAATATAAAAAATTGGTGGGTCCTACGAAAATACTGAACTCAGCGCTTATGAGTTCGATTTTAAGAGATCCTCTCTCTTCCGTCTCGCCACGTGTCACTTAAGCAGTGGCTGAAATTTTTTTTTCTACTTAAAAAAAAAGAAAAAAATAATTAAAAATATTATTTTTTAAAAACATATTGGGGGTTCACTGATGGGTTTGGCCTTAGTGAGTAAAAGATCATGCAGCGTCAGCATGTATAAATTATTCAAACTGCCATAAACCATGCACTATTGTTGCTTAGATTTTTTTTGTCATCATATAATGAAGCTATATGAATGTGAAAGCCTTTTAGTGGGATTCTTAACATGAATTTCTCAAATTAAATTTAAATGTAAGCAAATAAAAGTTATGTTTAACTATGGATATTTTAAAAATCATAAGAAATCTGCATAGATTTTGTGAACATTTTGGTGTAGGTTTTTCATGGTTATATGATATCTTAAATACTAATTTATTAGTATTTTTATTTTATTATATTTTTAGAAATTTTGTGAGATATCCTATTATATTATATTTTTAGACTAACACTTGAAATAAAGATGTATAAACGTGCATAACCAATTGGGATAACATTGAATAATTTGTTTCCCTGGACAATTGAATTTTCATTAAAAGGAGAACCAAAACTTAAAACACAACATTTGTAAAAGAATCACATTCTTGCTTTGCTGTGAGAAAGTTTGAAATGAATGTAAATTGCAATACTTGGCGTAATATATTGTTTTTGTAAACATAAAAACTATCGCCCAATATATATATAGCATATTTAGTTGTCGTGATAAGTAAACATTAGATATTTTGACCAAAATGAAACTTGAAAACAATTCCATGGATCCTCTTATCAATCACGTTCCTTCCTGTAGTCTCTTGTGCCCAAAATAACGATATGAAAAAGATAAATATCATAAAACGACAAATATTAGTAGAAAAAAACTTTCACTATAGCATAATCAAAAGTTCATATTTCAATGAAAATTCCAATCATCTCCATTCCCTATTTCGTCGCAACAAAAAAGACGACGAGGAATTGTACCAGTTTTGTGAGGCTTGTCATCACTTGATCGAAATAGATAAGTTCTGTTACTTTTGCAGCTACTGCAGTGGTTGGTATCACAAAGAATGTGTTGAGTCTCCTTCCATTTTCCATTTCTCTGGTCATCCAAAGCATCCTCTTCAACTTCTCTGGTCTGACAACCCCCCTAATGTAATTTGTTTTTCTTGTAAATCTTGCCATTGGGATCTACTATACTATTGCATTACTTGTGATTTTTCACTTCATGTTATTTGCTCAGAAAGCCAAACCCAACATCCTATACTATAGACAATCCAAAAAGGCATGAGCATACCCTCCATTACTTTCCTAGGATATCTGTTTTGACTTGTGATGTTTGTAGGTTGGTGGATGATTCTGATCCCTTATATGTATGTATTCTATGTGATTTCATTGTTCATAAAAGTTGTCTCGACTTACCATATGTTATAAAGTTATCTCGTCACAATCATCGTCTCGCTTTTACTCCTAGTAATCCTTTCAAGGAGTTGGCTGATTGTGGAGTTTGTCATGAAGAGATAGATATAAAATACGGTAAATACTCTTGTGTGAAAGGATGCGTTTATGCAATGCACTCTAGATGTGCACTGCAAAGTGATGTG
Source organism: Isatis tinctoria (assembly GCA_010577795.1). NCBI lineage: Eukaryota > Viridiplantae > Streptophyta > Magnoliopsida > Brassicales > Brassicaceae > Isatis > Isatis tinctoria. The sequence continues at coordinate 10,466,408 of CM021248.1, read as the reverse complement.
TCCGATGGGAAAGAACTTGAAGGAGTGCTTGAAGAAACATATGAAAATACTAAAATGTTTGAGGAGAAAGGTGATGGAATTATTCTGCATCAGAGTCATCCTTGTCATCTATAAAAACTTGAAAAACAATTCCATGATGAGAACAAGCATTGTCGAGCGTGCAGACTTCTGTTCTATGATGATGCTAATGTGTATCGTTGTATGGAATATTGTGATTTTATTTTACATGAATCATGTGCATATATTCCTTGTGTGAAACAATTTATGCTACATATTCATCCATTGATTCTAGAGGTCGGTTATACCACAAGTGGCTTCATGTGTAAGAAATGTAGACGTTATTCATGCGGTTTCGCATATGTGTGTCCTATTAAGGGGTGTGATTGGAAGATAGACACATTTTGTGCTTCTATATGTGAGTCATTCGAATATCACTCTCATCCACATCCTTTGTTCATAACTTGTAGTGAATATACAAGCATGTGGTGTTCCGTTTGTCAATCACAGGAGGAACAACCTTTAAATTGTGTGAAGTGCCATTTTGTTCTGTGCTTTCCATGTGCCACTCTTCCACATAAAGCAAGGTACAAACATGATGAGCATTTGCTCATTTTTTCGTACAAAGAAGATGCAAATGATGATGAGTTTTACTGGTGTGAAATATGTGAGGAAGATATAATTCCACAGAAAGGCTTATATGCATGCAATGAGTGTGGAGTCACCCTCCACATCGACTGTTTACTAGGAAAAGATCCGTATATGAAATCTGGACAAGATATTGTTACATTCTACGAGGAAAAGATTCGGTATCTTTCCAACACTTATTCAACTCGTCCTATATGCAAAACTTGCCAAAGGCGTTTGTCCTTACAAAATAAAGATCGTTTTATCTTCTGGAGACTTATTCTGCTCTTATTACTGCTATAACGAATTTTAAAAATGTATGTTGTTGTGAAATCAGTCAAACTTTATTATTGCTATAAAGATCGTTCTATGTTGTTGTGAAATTTGAAAAGGTATGTTGTTGTGGAAAGATCGTTGTATCTCACTATTTAGATATTTTTTACAAGTTAAATTGTATCAAGAATGGTACCTGAGTCATTTCGTGTTTGATTTATTTTTTAATTTCTTCTCTTATTTATCATTGTCATTTACATAGCTTATGATGACTAACTACCTATCCACCTCGATCAACAAAAGAACAAAAATTATTTGGGTTCCCAATCTCAAAATTAATGACTTATTGTCTCTTTTTTCATTATTGATGCAATAACTCATTTGTAACAATTAACTTCAATGTAGGTCGTCTAATTGAGTCTATTTAAACCATGGGCGTATGTTTAGAACTGGGCATGAAACAAACTAGAATGCATCATTGTTTAATTGAAAATAATTGGATTAGTACAAGCTAATAGAGAACTAATACATGTGAGATCAGAAGCAAAATCTCAAAGAAAAAGGATGAAAGCTGAAAAACATTTTTTTAAAAAATTATTTTGCTCGGTTTTAGGTTTTCCGATTACACATCAATCGCTCTTACACACCAATGTTTCTCAGCTCCACTTTTTTATTCAACAACTTAGAAAACACATTTCTTACCATAACAATAGATAAGGAGAATATGAACATTTTTAATGAATTCTTCTTGAGCTCGTTAAAAAAGTCTTTTAAATCACCATTAATGCAAACAAAGAATGTTGCAGTGGACACACATTTAGATATCTAGCTTACAAAAAAAATTCTAAGAACCCATTGCACACAGCCTAGATTTAATAAAGGTCCATTATATAGAATCAGAGGCTTTGGAGATATCAAGTTTTAAAAACTGACTTGGATGCCATAAACATCCTTAAATAGCTTTGTGGCTAACAAGATGTTTTCCAAGAAAAGTTTACTTTTTACAAAAGCAAACTGATTGCTCAAACCCTTTTTAAGTACAATATTTGGATGGAGTATATGGGTGTAACTTGGAAATGCACAAACGAATAAGGCTTAAATCATATGATCAATACGACCAAAAGCTGATCTCCCCCACCATAAATGGTTTAATTTAAATTGGTAGATCCATTTATCCAACGAATAATATCGAATCTGAATAATATATGTAGCTAATATGAGAATTTTCAAGAAAAACTTACCTTTTATAAATGCACAATGATTATTCAAACGTTTTTCAAATACAATTTGTGGATGGAATATATGGATATAGCTTCGAAATGCACAAAGGAACAAAGCTTAAAACCCATCTCTACGACCGAAAATTGATTTCCCTGAGTACCAAATGGTTTAATTCTGTTTACTTTTAATTGATATAACTACGTATCCGACAAACAGTATTTAATAATGTCGAGATATTTATTTATAGGAGATATGAATTTTGTAAGACGTTTTGAGTTTTTAATTTACAAAACAGAAGTGAATATTTTTATAAGAGGGGGGAAAAAGCGCATATCCTTGGAGTGCCATGGAAGAAGCAAAGTTTTGAGTGAACTTTTGTAATCCATGTATAAATACAAAAGAATTGCTATCTGATGGTTTGGTACTTTGGTGGAGACTGTGGAGTGTCAGAAATGTTCAAATGAGATAACATAATATATAAATGACAATTTTTTAACTTTTCCACTAACTTTTTGAAGAAATACGCCAAAGCGTCCGCACTATTTGCAACCATCACATATATATAAAAGGGATAGATTCTAAGAGCTGTGGGAGCCTCCACGTCAGCTAAAATCCACGTAATAAATCAATGGCCAATTAGAGCTCTCCCTGTTTAGAAACTGATCAGACCCAAAGTAGTAGCCCATTAGGACAAACCACTTCTCAGCCCAAGTTTTTGGGTTACACGGAACCTCACTCATCGTCTACCGTTTAGTTCTCCGGTGCCTTTCTGGCCTCTACGACCTCCTCGCCGTAACGATGAGAAATCTTAAAAGCCCCCATCCCTCCACCTTCTTCTTCAGTTACTTCTTCGTTTGCCTGTTCACTTATGGAAACATCTTCTATAAATACGATGCTGGATGTCATTCTTCAATCAGTCAAATTCTGTAACCTTCGACGGCAGGAGCTATGGCAAAAAAAGGATTCAAAATTCCAACCATGCTGATTGAGTTTATTGTGAACTTTTAGTAATCTTAAATCACATGATATAATGGTTTACAGTTGGGTTGTTTCATAAGTTGAGAAGGCATGCACTGATTTTTCAAGGCTTTCTACAACTTTATTCCAAAATCCATCTGCGCCTGAGTGTGCTACTTTGCTTTTTACAATCAGCCACTCTGCATCATTGTCCTGAATAAGGTCTTATATTTGATTCGAAATTTCAAAGAACCAGCTTCAAGTTAAAAACAAATAAACATTGATGTTCGACCATGATGCTGTAACCCCCCACCACCCACAACCCATCATTATCACCAAAACCCCACCACTTCTTTCTTTGATTGATAAATCCCCCGTGCCTTGATCAACAACTCCACCGAGAAATCAAAAAGAAAGAAGAACAAGAGTAAAAGAAAAAGAAAGAAGAAGGAGAGAGAGAGAGAGTTTGAGAGAGAAGAAGAGAGAAGAAGAAGAAGAAGAAGAAGAGGAAGAAGTAGAAGAAGAAGAAAGCACAGTTGCTCTCTCCTCCACCGTCACCCGCGACGTAGGTACACCGGAAAACCGTTTTCCGATCTGATTTCTTATTGGTTGATCTTCAATCGATCGTAACTCTCTAACCATGGCGTTTCTCGAAAATCCAAGGCCACCACCGGATTCAGCACGACGAGACGAAGCCATGCCAAGAAGCTCAGCCTCCACCGCCGCCGAACGCGCCGTCACGTGCCGCCAGAAGATGGGCGCGTGAAGCCCACGCGCGTCACGCGCCGTCGAATGCGCCGCGCGTGGCTTTCACGCGCCGCTGCTGCCGACACTGCGGCCGTCGCCGTCGGCGACTTTGCCGGTAAGCTCCGCCGCCTACCGCCGCCGGTCACCGCCGGTCACCGCCATCCGTCGCCGGTCGCCGTCGCCGGAAACCGCCGTGCCTCGCCGTCGCCGTTCGCCGGAGACTCGCCGGCGATCTGCCGCCGGTTTGAGTCCGGTTTGGATTAACCGGCCGGTTTGATTTCGGTTTGGTCTGGTTCGATTGGTTTAATTCAATTCGATTTCGGTTTGGTTCAATTTCTGGTTTAAATCAATTGAATCCGGTTTAGTCTGGTTTAATTCGGTTTAATCGCGGTTTGATTTTGACTGGTCAGACCGTTGACTTTGACCGGGTTGACCATTGACCGTTGACTTTTTGACCGTTGACCGTTGACATTGACCGGTTTGACCCGTTAACCGTTTTTCGCCGTTCGAAAGCCGTTCTCACTCGAAATTTCGTCCTGATTTCAGATTCAGCGTCCGTTTTAGCAACTGGAGTGCAGAGGGAGCAGTTATACTCCATTTTTGCTAAGGTGAGGGCTTTCCGCAGAATATCGTACTTTTTCATCAAAAAGCGCCGTAGATAAGATTTAGTATTAAATGTGTTCCGTTTCTATGATAGAGTCTTTTAGGATTGTTTGTAAATCGGACTTAGGAATAATAGATGATTTAACCCCTTGATTGTGCATTAAATTGTTAATTGATTCTTTTATTCATGCTAGAGCTAGGATTAGTCGACCATGTGGGTCGTTAGGGATTGCGGGGGTACAAAGACGTGACTTCTGTACTTGCGTCGTGTGATGTTTGAGGTGGGGTACTGGCAGCTCAGTCGATCTGTTGTCAGTGCCTCAGGAGATCGATAAATCGTCTTCGGGCAGTGTGGTTGGGCACTATCCCATAAGACTGGCCACGGGCCCTGGCCATAGGACATTGTGGTTATTTGGGTACTTTAGGTACCGTGATTGTGCATGTTTAGTCTATTTCCTATGTATGGCGTGCTATGGTCAGATTTACGTTTCTGTGATTAGCATACCATACCTCACTGAGTGGCTCCCCTGTTACTCACCCCTCCTTCCCTTTCCAGTTTTTCAGGTGAGACGGACAAGTATTTTACGCTTTGACGATACGGTGCTTCTTTGGGATTTTTACGTTTTCTCCGTATTTTATCATGTACATATAGCATTGAGGTAGTTGGGATATGAGACACTGTAGAGTGGGGTATTTGACGTATGTGACGTGGTTAGTGGCACGCCGTTCTCAAGTGTCGAGGAGACGGGTGTTACAGATGCAATAAGCTATGTTTCCTTGACTGTCTAATGCAAATGAATTTGACTGGATCTGTAAAAAGAGATCCCACACACACCGCATCGTTTCTAATAAATGATATTCTTGCCTTAGCGTTTCTAATAAATGGTATTCTTGCCTTAGCACATATAGGATTTAGCACTGTCTTTTCAGTTTTTTAATACTTACAAGTAATTGTTTCTATTTGTAGAACGCACTTAATGTGCAAACAGTTGAGGGAAGTTTGATGCTTATTGACATGACTGGTTTTGACAATATAGACCGGGCTGGTAGGTTCGATTTGAAGCGAAGATGCAAGTAATGTTTGCTTCTTCATTTCAAAAAAAAAAAATGTTTGCTTCTCTAGCCTCTCAATTCATTTGGTACTAATATATATTATGCTTTGGAAATAAATGACGTAAATATCTCTCCTCCACATGCAGATAAGACCAACCAGGGACAATTTTTACTCCAGCGAGTTTTGGAATCGGAATCTATAGCATATGGAGACTTTCAAGTTATGTACACAGGAAGTTGATCATGCAACTCCAGTGGAAAAAAAACAACAAGAATGGGTGAATATTGTTGCCATCATCTTCTGCAGATGTTAACGTGGGTATCCCTCCATCGAGTAAAACAAGGGCTAAGAGGAATCTACTCAACATCCAAGAGTCAGAGCGAGAAGGAAGTAATGCGCTATACGGATCCATAATGGTTCTCAGGTAAAACTATTCCATTTGACTCTGCCATTAGACGCAATACAATTAGTGTGCTATTGGAAATCGAGTATGAAATTGCAAAAGCTCACTAGACAATTTTGCGAAGCTATTTCTCATTTACTTGGCCTTCTCTCTAGCTTGATATATATATACGCTGAGAAAGATGTCTGTGAAAAACGTCGAAAGTGAGTTGGAACAAGAGTGTTCTGCTAAAGCTCAGCTGCACAAAGAGACGTATGACATGGCTGAGGAGGATTAGCTACGAGTTTGAAAAGATGAATTCATTATAAATACGTGTCTTCTCTGTATTTTCTTTTTAATGCTTTTCGTCACTGATACAGTCTTAACGATATCAGTCATGTAGAGATCACTGAGAAAGATGAGTAAGAGTAGTTTTTATATTTTTGTCACCAAGAGTAGTTTTTATATGCAGTTAAAAATGTAATTATAAATAACCATACAAAAAAAGAAAATGATCGGATAAAGAACATTAAAAACAAAATAGAAAGATACCAAAATTATCTGCCACCGCAAAGAAACTAAGAATTTTTTTTTTTTAGAATAGCTAAAATATTTTCAAAATAAGTTACAATAAAAAATACAATCATAAGACTAACAAAGTGAAATATTTACTTATGAAAATTAATAATAACTTTATCAACCAACCGAAACATACAAAAACAAATTAAGTTTCTGTGTGCTCGACAAAAAATGTATCTCACTGCTCTTTTTAAGATTATTTCAATACAGATTTTGATTGGTTTGATAGAATTGTGAACAAAAGTAATATGTAACAAACAAAATTCGGAAAAACTGAAAATATGTAAAAAGACAAAATGTGATTACTTATAATGTTATTTAGTCAAAAGTAATTTCGTGTCTGTATTTTTGTTTAGTGCATTTTATACTTTCTCCAAAAAGGAAAAATATTCCTTACTGATGTTTATGGGACTTTCAGGGGAAATAATTCTTTGGTGATGCTCATGTTTAGAATGTTCACCCAGTTTCACAATTTCATGGAGGTAGGCAATGTTCATATCGTGTAAAAGCTTAGTTAATTGATTATACTCGATGCTTTTGAGTTTATACTTATTTGGATCTTTTTTGTTTCCGGATTAAACAGGTCGAATACCTGCAAGTAATGTATCTCAATGACAATCAAAAACAGAATGTTGTTCGTCTCTCGCAGAAGGTGTGTTTTGGTGAAGATGGAGATTATTTTACTGCATTTGTTATTCTTACCATGGTGAAAAATATTCCTCATGGTGTACTTATGAATACAGACCAGTCATGCAATTGCAACATCTTTGTTATATCATTTCTTTCTTTTGCCGAACACCATTGTTACCGCTCTTGCGCTTCGAAAGTGAATTTGAGTTTCTTGTGACAGAGAGTTGATTTCGAAAGAATCCAAGCAGCTTTTCTGGGAGTTCACCATGCTTGCCTTGGTTCCGATGGAGATATTGGTGATTCCGATTGTAAATCCGCCAGAGATTGTCTCCTTAAGATATCTGAACAGCCCTCTGCCTTATTGACTAAGCCTGTGGCTTCTCTCTTCCATTTCTCACTTATCTGAGATCTGCGTCGCCCAGGCTTGTGCTCTACCGCCAATTGGCTGATGAGTCTCTCTCTTCTTTCCCTCACGGAGATGATCCCACTGCGGCTCACTGCTGTTGGGTCGACACTGGCTCTTCCCTATTTTACGATGTTGCGGTTCTTCTCCCATGGCTTCCCCTACTACGTATGCACTGACGTTCTCTCTTCATTTTCTTGTTTTGGGTTTGCTCTTTTCTAAGATGCATTTCGTTCGACGCGGTTCAGGGGCGTGAGCTCTTCGACTTTGGCCATGTTCATTTTGGTTCAAAAACTGGAAATCCAGTTGCCGTTCTCTATGGTGCTGTTGGGAATGGTTGCTTTAAGAATTTCACCTCTCGCTTGCTCAAGCAGGTCACTCTTTCTCCATAAAACTCCAGGCTCCGTTGTCCAGGGATATCGTTACATAGCGTTTCTTTGGTTTTGTTGTGTGCATTCTAATGTAGCCTTGGTTGCCTACAAGGAAAAGTTACATATGTTGTTAGACCAATATTACCTTCGGGCTGTGAAGGCAAAACGAGGCCCTGTGGTGCCGTTGGGGCAAGGGATAATGTTAGCTTAGCTGGTTATGGTGTCGAGCTTGCTTTGAAGAACATGGAGTACAAGGCAATGGATGATACTGCTAAAGAAAGGTTAGTGTTAGCCCATTTATTCATTTCGTCACCCGAGTTTGAAAGCAAATACTTATTTCTATTGGTTACTTATTTCTTATTCGTTCTGTTAGCTGTGAATTTGCTAACCTTTTAAGGCACATAAAAGTTTCTTTACAGTGCATATTATACGCAAGTGCTGAGAAAGCAAATGAGAAGTGGAGGAAGACAATACTATTATAATAACTAAATTTAACTCTTACATGTGTGTTTATATAAAAAAATATAAAGAATTCACGATCGGATCTAAATGAATATTTGACAAAGGGATGTATTAGAATTTTGATAGAAACAATTTTTGAGCGTAGCGTAAGTGCTCAATTTTAATCTAATGAAAGCTTTGACAAAGGGATGTATCAGAATTATAGTAGTTTTCATCTCTTTGCTACCAATAAATTTAAAACTGATTCTATATTAAGGGCAAGTTTGTGAAACGATACATATACAAATAAATTTAAATAATTAAAAAACCGAGTTTTAAATTTATATAAATACTTTATTCATCAATTCACTAATCTATAAAATCTTTTAAAACAAACCGTAAGAAAATCAAAAATAATGTATTTACGTAAATTTATTCAAATTTTTTTTTAAATTCAAGTTAAAAAAAAAACAATAAAACTCAAGAAGAACTTCACTGAAAATCCATGTTTCTGATTAAATTATCAAAAAAAAATTTAGTTTACAGAGTTAATACAAACAATAATGTAATATCCAGCATCTTTTAAATTTTAATATCCAAAAATACAATTAAAAAAAAAATATATATACAAACCTGCATGTATACCACAAATTAACAAACATATTAAATAGAGAAATAAATTAATTACATGTTTTATATTTCAAATCATTAGATATTCTTACTTAGGAAACATAACAAAACAAATATCAAAAATATACTAATAGGAAAACAAACATTAAACACTAGAAAGACGCTCAAAATAATGAAAAATAAAAACGTCTACTATATCTGATTACGTCTGCATGATAGAATATGTTCACAACATATATATATTAGAATGCATAAACTGCAGAGCTAATCAATTCAGTTAAAAATATAAAAAAAGAAGCAAATCGAAAAATTGAAAACAAAAACACCAAGTCCAAAAAAACGACAGTGATTTAGGGATCACCTAATTAAATACAAAATAGAAAAAAAATTAAGGGGAAATAATAAAATACCACCCTTATATATTTGAACTACGAAGAACAATAAAATACCAACAAATAAATAAAAAATGGTTAGCTTATATGTCTTGGCAAAAAATGTCCAAACAACACTAACTACATACATGCTTGGGACCTTGATGCAAATGTAAACGCTGGTAAAATAAAAAATAACTTTTACAACTTATATACCAAATATATTTCAATATTAAACCTCTTACATAGCAATCTATATCTTATGCGAAATGATAAATCAAGCTATACATTTTTAGGAGTTTAGATTACATCATTCTTAAATGAAATTGGAGAAACACACAGTTAGTCAAAGAAAAACAAAAATAGAAATCAAGCAATACAACAATGTATTGGTATTGGATGAAGACCATATTGGAAAAACTATCATGAAATATCAACCCAGAAAATTGATTGCAATCTATATCTTACATAGCATTCTATATCTTATGCGAAATGATAATAAAGGAACAGAAACTCAAACACAGGTATAAAGAACTTACACTCTTTATTGATGTTTAGAAAATAACTCAAAACTAAACACCTATGATTTCTGCTTAATGATCTCCATAGCTCGGTGATCATATATATAGGACTTAGAGTTTCCTTTTTCTAATCCTATTACAATTTTCCTTTTATCCTATTTTTTCTTTTAGGATTACAACTTTCCTATTCCTAATTAAGGATGAATTAGGAAGTCTTTGGCTCCAAGCTATTGAAGCTTATCCAACATTCACCCCCTTAAGCTTCAAGTCATTTCCGTTGAGGTCATGAACTCCGATCAGATCTCTCATTGTCTTGAACTTGATTCTTGCTAGGGCTTTAGTTAAAATGTCTGCACATTGCTCTTCTCCGGGAACATGCTCAACTTCAATGAAATCGTTTTCAACACATTCTCGGATGAAGTGATATCGCTTGTGGATGTGCTTACTTCGTCGGTGAAAGACAGGGTTCCTTGTGAGTGCTATGGCGGATTTGTTGTCGACATATATAACCGTCTTTTTACTCTTCTTTCCTGTTATTTCACTTAGCAAATCCTAAAGCCAGATCGCTTGTTTCCCTGCTTCTGTTGCGGCCATGAACTCGGCTTCACAGGATGACAAAGCGACTGTTTCTTGCTTTTGTGAACACCAAGTTATTGGTATTTTTCCGTAGTAAAACACATGTCCGGTTGTGCTTCTTCCATCGTCTTCATCTACATTGTGACTGCTGTCACTATAGCCACTGATTTTCTTTGCTCCTCCATGCTTGAAGAACAAACCAAAACTCAGAGTTCCTTGTAGATACCGAAGAACTTGTTTTAAGGCGTTACCATGTGAATCTCGTGGAGACTGCATATAACGGCTTAAAATACCAACGGAAAAAGCTAGATCAGGTCTCGTATGTAAGAGATACCTTAAACAGCCAATTCTTCTTCGATATAATGTAGCATCGATCTCAGGTTCCTTTTCTGCTTTAGACAACTTTAAGCCGACCTCCATTGGAATATGAGTCGGATTACACTCGTCTAATCCTGCTTCCTTTAAGATCCGGCGAGCGTATGCTTCTTGTTTGATCTCAATGCCTTCTGCACTTTGCTTAACTTCCATACCGAGGTAGTAGGTAAGCTTCCCAAGATCAGACATCTCAAACTTTGAATACATACCTTCTTTAAACTCTTTGATGATCTTCAATGTATTTCCGGTAACAAATAGATCATCCACATAAACCGCAACAAGGAGAAGATTGCCTCCTTCTTCCTTTCGATATACATAGCTTTTCTTAGAACACTTTTTGAATTTCAGACCTTTTAAAATCTGATCAAGTTTAGTGTTCCAAGCTCGTGGAGCTTGTCTCAAATCGTATAAAGCTTTAGAGAGTTTGAAAACCTTACTTTCTTCTCCCTTCTTTTCAAATCCTTCCGGTTGAGACACATAAACTTCTTCGTTTAATTCTCCATGTAAAAACGCGGTTTTGACGTCCAGATGATGGATCTCCCATCCTTCAGAAGCAGCTAAACCAATTAACAGTCTGATAGTCTCTAGACGAGCTACATGTGCAAAGACTTCATCAAAGTCAATCCCTGATTGTTGCACATATCCTTTGGCAACAAGTCTTGCTTTAAACTTGTTAATTGAGCCGTCTGCATTCCTTTTGATTTTAAACACCCATTTGAGGCCGATAACTTTCACTCCAGCTGGTTTGTCAACTAAATTCCATGTTTTGTTTTTGTTTATGGAATCAATCTCCTCAGAACACGCATTCGTCCACTCGATTCTTTCTCTTGCTTCTTGATAGTTATATGGCTCATCATTGAGAGATAGAAGGAGAATCTCACACTCGATATCTGCCATTAAAACGTAATCGTCGAGATAAGCTGGTGGATTTGATTGTTGTGTTGAGCGTCGGAGTAGATTCTCTTCTGGAGTTTGAGTCGTTTGATTATCAACATTAATCTCTGCTTCTTCTTCGGTCTCGTTATCTTGGTGTTGTTCTGTTTCGATTTCAGAATCACTCTCGGCTTGAGTGTTGCTGATTATGAATGGACCCTGTCCATCATCTGTAACTTCTCCCCAAGTTAATCGAAACATACCAGGTTCTCCTTGCGCTTCTTGTTCAACTCCCTTCCAATTCCAACAGATAAAGCAAGCTATACATTTGTAGGAGTTTAGATTACATCATTCTCAAATGAAATTGAAGAAACACACAGTTAGTCAAAGAAAAACAAAAATAGAAATCAAGCAATACAACAATGTATTGGTATTGGATGAAGACCATATTGGAAAAACTATCATGAAATATCAACCCAGAAAATTGATTGCAATCTATATCTTACATAGCATTCTATATCTTATGCGAAATGATAAAGCAAGCTATACATTTGTAGGAGTTTAGATTACATCATTCTCAAATGAAATTGGAGAAACACACATTTAGTCAAAGAAAAACAAAAATAGAAATCAAGCAATAACAACAATGTATTGGTATTGGATGAAGACCATATTGGAAAAACTATCATGAAATATCAACCCAGAAAATTGATTGCAATAGAGGGAAAGCAAAAACAATTGTAAGGTTTCTATAAAAAAAAATCATTTAGAGATTTCATAATTAGATAGAAGATCAGAGAATATTAAAAAGAAAAAACCATACTGTACAGCAAAGGCCAATCCAATATATTTATATGTCTTCTATCATCGACATTAACACATACCTTCATATAAATATTAAGAAATCTTCAACTTGGCAAAAACTTTATAAATTATTTTTACATGTTGTATACTACATATATTTAACTAAATAATGTATTCTACATTTTCATACTAAATAATAGAGCTAATGAAAATAATTAAAATAAATTATATCATTAGAATTTATATTACATGGTTTTCAAACCAGTTTTAGGAGCGAGACAAATGGTCAGGAACTGTAAAAAAGAAATATATCGATACAACAATGTTTTGGTTTCAATCAAGATCGCAACAGAATAATTACAAGTTACAACACATATTTAACTACTAAAGTATGTTACACTTTCATACAAAATAATAGAGTTAATGAAAAGAATTAAAATAACTTCGCAGAAATTTGTGATACACAACCCGCGCGTAGCGCGGAGCAAAGCCTAGTCTACACTATATAAAAGCCTTAGAATCCTGGAGCTCTGAAGGCCTCCACGTCGGCAATAAATCCACGTCAAAATCCAGGTATTAGTTTGGCCAATCAAATTCTACAAGACACGAAAAAATGTCCACGTCAGCTATGGTCTTCCGCGAAATATTCATACCGTGTTTTGTCGATTCAAAACCTCCAACTTCAGTTTCTCTCTTTGCTGCCTTTATTTGGGGGCTTTTTAATCTCAAATCCAGAAAAGCAAACGTCTCCTTTCATGCTCTCCTGATCTTTTGCAAAACCTCCGATCTCAATCTCTCTCTTCTTTGTTTAGATTTGGGGGCTTTTTAGTCTGAAATCCGTTGAAAAATCCGTCGATTCGGAACTGTCAAAAAAGTTACTATGGATCTCAAGATCTTAGTCACGCGAACTCTATAGAGGAATGGTGTTCTCCCTAAGATCCGGGTAACTTAATATATACAGAATCCGAAGCTGAAACAACAATAACAACCTATGATGCAGCAAGCTTTGATCCAACAACATCACTCTCTATATCATCCTGGTGTTATGGCTCCTCCGGCTCAGGTTAATTTTTCATTTCTTATCTTCGATGTACTTGCTAATTTGGTTTCTAAAACGTGTTTGATTCTTAGCTTTTTGCCTCATTTTTAATTGGGGTTGCTCAGAAAATTCCGATTCGCCCTCTCTTTGTCTCTTTGTGGCTAATACCATGAAAAGTTTTTGATTTTTTGATTGTGGGCTAGGGTTTCATATTAGTGATTCAGTGAATTTTCTGTTTAATTTTGTTGGGTCTTCGATTACATTGGTTTTCGCGTAGAAAAGCAGTGATTTTGTAATCACCTCTAAAATCTTTTTTTTTCTCGGCAGATGGAGTGGAGCCTCTACCAAGTGGGAACCTTCCTCATGGTTTTGATCCCAGTACTTGCCGTAGTGTGTGAGTGACTCTTCTTCTTCTTCTGACTTTTGGTGTATTGGAACGGAACATTTAATTTCAAGGTGATTTGTAAAGACTGGGTTTTTGGTTTGCAGGTATGCTGGCAACATCCATACGCAGGTCACTGAGGTTATTCTTCGGGAGATAAAATTATGGTTATTCCAATGGCCACTTGCTAAAATCTAAACGTCGTTTATAACCTTTCGAATCCTGATTCCTGAAATTGGCTTTCAATACCAAGGTCAGCACCATCCATTCACTTATGGTTTCAAAGTTACCTTATATAAGTATATCATCTCCCATTCACCTCACCAAGACTCACACTCCCATCAGTATTATTTGTTCTCTTGATTCAAATGGATATAACGAGTTGGGTAGGAATGGTGATACTCGGTGCTGAATCTATTACCTGGTGTTTTTTTTACCGCTTGGAGGAATCGATTCCCACCAGAAATCGAGACAGTTTAATCCAAAATAAGAAACGAACCCAGATGGTGAGTGTGATGCTTTATAAATGGATTTATATATATATATATATATATATATATATATATATATATTGAAAATGTCGACAAGACTCTTACTTCTTTTTTTGGTCTCAGGCTGAGTTACCTCCACTCCAAGGCGAATGTACATCGAGACGTGAAGACAGAGAACATGTTGTTAGAAACTAACAAAACGCTCAACATTGCTGATTTCGCAGGAGCTAGAGTCGAAGCTCAGAAGTCAGAACCCTCAAAACATGGCGTGTGAAACTGGAACTCTTCGCTACATGTCCCAGGAGGTATTCTACAGAGCTAGAATCCCTTTTGTGTTTCATAATGTGGACAAAAGTATTCAAAAAGGTTAGCCGCTGAAATCTTGAATAGCAAGAGTCTGAATTGTGAGAGTTTTGACCTGCCAATAGTTTTCACAGTCGTTTTGTATTCTTTAATGTATCCAATGCAATTTTTACTCAGTATAATGACTAGGCATGTGAAAACCAGAGTTGATTTCAGAGATTTAACAACTAACATTTTTAATCGTACATCTTTTTAGTTTTACAAGAGACCTCTGGAGATTTGGATTGTTAAATTTGGGTTTATCTTGGGCTTCCAACTAAAAACCAATTGGTGATTAGTGGATTGACCATAACCCTTTATATATTATAGTTTATTCATTCAAACTTTCGATGTGGGACTTAGATTGTATCCCAACAATCTCCCCTTCAAACTAAGTACCACATAACACACCTCCTCGAAATGATAACTCCATCTCGAATCAATCACCCATTACTCGGGTTAATAAGAGGCATGTATGTATCCACTTTTTTTTCTAGGTCCACCAGATTATAAACCTTGGGCTCTGATACCATGTTAAATTTGGGTTTATCTTCGGCTTCCAACTAAAAACCAATTGGTAATTAGTGGATTGACCCTAACCCTTTATATACTAAAGTTTATTCACTCAAATTTCCGATGTGGGACTTAGATTGTATCCCAACAATCTCCCCTTCAAACTAAGACCACATAACACACCTCCTCGAGATGATAACTCCATCTCGAATCGATCCCACTTGAACCGATAATAAACCCTTTTTTGGGCCCCATTTACTCGGGTTAATAAGAGACATGTATGTATCCACTTTTTTTTCTAGGTCCACGAGATTATAAACCTTGGGCTCTGATACCATGTTAAATTTGGGTTTATCTTGGGCTTCCAACTAAAAACCAATTGGTGATTATTGGATTGACCATAACCCTTTATATATTATAGTTTATTCATTCAAACTTTCGATGTGGGACTTAGATTGTATCCCAACAATCTCCCCTTCAAACTAAGTACCACATAACACACCTCCTCGAAATGATAACTCCATCTCGAATCAATCACCCATTACTCGGGTTAATAAGAGGCATGTATGCATCCACTTTTTTTTCTAGGTCCACCAGATTATAAACCTTGGGCTCTGATACCAAATAAAGGAACAGAAACTCAAACACAGGTATAAAGAACTTGCTCTCTTTATTGATGTTTAGAAAATAACTCAAAACTAAACACCTATGATTTCTGCTTAATGATCTCCATAGCTCGGTGATCATATATATAGGACTTAGAGTTTCCTTTTTCTAATCCTATTACAATTTTCCTTTTATCCTATTTTTTCTTTTAGGATTACAACTTGCCTATTCCTAATTAAGGATGAATTAGGAAGTCTTTGGCTCTAAGCTATTAAAGCTTATCCAACATGGATTGTAGCTAATTTCATCTTCGGTGCTAGACAAGGGTTGCTGAAGTCATCGTTACAGAGTTAAGGGATGGCAAATGAGGTAATTCTCCATATTTTCAAATATTCATCCTTCATATTGTCTATAATTTCTCTGTATTCAGAGTGCTAAAAGAAAAAACGGTGTTAAAGTTCTTTGATTTTGGTAGGACGTTTAGTTATGGTTGATTTGTAATGCTTCTCATGTTTCAAATGAATAATTATAAAAAATTGAGAAAAAGTTGAACGATTCACTGCAGGTAAAGTCTAATGCATCTAATGTTTTTTTAACTTTTAGAGGACACAAATGGCTGAATTGGAAGAGATTAGACACGCGTGCATCAAGAAGGTAACCCTCTTCTAACAAAATAAGGTCACTCTTAAAGACTTTTCTATCTTCAGTCTCCTTTTACTGATGTAACCTAAGTTGCACTGAGACGGATACGGGGACAGAAATGGGGACGGGAGCGGGGACGGAAAACGGCAAAACTAGAAATTTAGAGATACGGGTACGGCAAATATACGTCTACTTAAATATATACACATATATATATATATATATATATTTAAAATATACAGCAAATATATGTCTACTTAAATATATACACACATATATATATATATATATAGATTTAAAATATAAAAACTTCATACTATACGAACGTTAAATCATAAACGAGAAAAAGATTAAAAACATTGAAAACTTGTAAACATATAATATATATAGATAATAAAAACATACCTTCCACAAGTGATTTAATTATGGAATTGCAGAGAATTAGATCAATTATAGAATCGACGATGATGCAAAAGCAAAGACTTCAAGACATGAAGAGAGGGAAAGCAAACCCGTGAAGAGATGAAGGAATGAAAAGTTTGTTAATTGTGATCATTAACTTAAAACTTAAACTCCTTTGTTGTGAACTGAATGTTCTGTGTGTATTATTATGAGGACCAAATGTCTATTTATATAGTGGTTACACCATGTAGAGAAAAGGTAATTATCCTTTTACTACTCATAACATAAAAAGGAAATATTCCATAAACCTATTCCTTGTCTATAAAGGAAAACATCTAATTATACTAAGGACCGGTTATGTTAATAACCTCTATATGGGTCGGTCTATATTGAGTCCATAAACCAAACGGTTCATAACACTCCCCCTTGGACGAAATGACCGATCCCTGATGCAACCAAGGATCTTTGTAATACGCTTGGGGATGCTGCCTCATTAAAACCTCACTAAAGAAAAACCCAGTGGGACAAAACCTTAGTGAGGAAAGAGTACAGCACGTATTACTCCCCCTGATTTAGACATCCCTATAAGTCCTTTAATCGGCGCATGCTGATCTGATACACCAGCTTCTTGAGCGTGGAAGTTGGGAGCGACTTTGTGAACAAGTCAGCTGAGTTGTCGCTTGAACGGACTTGAAGCACTTGTATTTCTCCAGCCTTCTGGAGATCGTGAGTGAAAAAGAATTTTGGCAGAATGTGCTTCGTCTGTCTCCCTTGATGTATCCATCCTTCAGTTGAGCTATGCACGCAGCATTGTCCTCATGAAGTACGGTCGGTCATCCTTTCCATCTGTCATCCCACAATCTCGTCTTATGTGCTGAGTCATCGATCTCAACCAACACATTCACGGCTGGCTTCATGAATTGCCAAAATCTCTGCGTGATTTGATGATGTGGCCGTGAGTGTCTGCTTCATGGATCGCCATGAAATTGCGGTTCCTCCGTGAGTGAACACATATCCTGTCTGAGATCGTCCATTGTGTGGATCCGATAGATAACCTGCATCAGCAAAAAACTAAACCTTTGTCGTTATGGTTAGTGTAAAATAGACCCATATCTTTGTTCCTTGAAGGTAACGAAGTAAATGTTTAATCCCGTTCCAGTGCCTTTGGGTTGGACAAGAACTAAATCTTGATAGGAGGTTCACGGCAAAACAAATATCTGGTCTAGTGTGACTAGCCAAGTATAGTAACGCACCTATGGCACTTAGATATGGCGTTTCGGGACCAAGGACTTCTTCATCCTTTCTTATTGGACAAACGGATCTGTGTCCGGGCTTATGCTCCTTACGACCATTGGGCTACTCAATGGGTGAGCTGTGTCCATATTAAATCTCTTGAGTACTTTTTCAGTATACGCCATTTGATGCACAAGGATTCCGTCTTTGACGTACTCAAGTTGTATTCCCAAACAGAACTTAGTCTTTCCTAAGTCTTTCATTTCAAATTCGGCCTTTAACAAATCAACTGTTTGGGTGATTTCTCCAGAGGTGCGAGGATGTTCAAATCATCCACGTAAACTGCTATAATCACAAATCCACCGTTTGCAAACTTCTTTATAAAGATACACGGACTGATGGGATCATTTTTATATCCGGATTTAATCAAGTACTCGCTTAAACGATTGTACCACATGCGCCCACTCTGTTTCAGTCCGTATAGGGATTTGGTTAGCCTAATGCAGTGTTCTTCTCGAGAACTTTTCTTATCTTTGAGCTCAATACCCTCTGGCAATCTCATATAGATTCATTATCCAGTGGACCATATAAGTATGCGGTGACAACATCCATTAACCGCAGATCTAACTTTTCTCTTATGGCCAAACTTATAAGGAATCGGAATGTCGTTGCATCCACCACAGGGGAGTATGTCTCCTCATAATCGATTCCAGGTCTTTGAGAGAATCCTTGTGCCACAAGCCGTGCTTTGTGTCGAACAATCTCTCCTTGTTCGTTTCTCTTTCTTACAAAGACCCATTTATGTCCAACTGGTATTATATCACGAGGTGTCCGAATAATGGGACCAAAAACCTCTCTCTTCTTTAAAGAGTTTAACTCCACGTTTATGGCTTCTTTCCATTTAGCCCAATCAGATCGTTGAGTGCACTCATCTATTGACGTGGGTTCTAGATCCTCATTCATAATCTCAAGTGCTACGTTGCATGCAAATATATCATCGACGTCGATATCTTTTCTGTTCCATTGGATTCCGGACATAACATAATTTATTGAGATCTCATTGTTATCTGGAACTTCAGGACCATGAGGCTCGGCGTCCCGAGCATCATTTGGCGGCTCCTTAGGCTCATAAGTGTCCGGTCCATTAGTTATCTCCTCGGCCTGAATATCAGCACCTTTTCTTATTTCCGAGGAGTCTTATCTTTGGAACCAATTGGTCTTCCACGCTTTACTCGCGGTTTAGACTCTGTAGCCACTTGCGGTCCACTTTGGACATCAATGCGTATTGGTGCGTTCACGGCTGGAACATACGACTTAGTAACTCTCTGCGGGTCAGCAAAGGAATCTGGCAATTGTATAGCTAGCTTTTGCATATGTATAATCTTTTGAACTTCCAAGTCACTTTCTTGGGTTCGAGGATCTTGCCAATTTATGGATGTTTGATTCCATGAGAGTTCTTTTGTCAGCCGGTTTTCACTACCTACAGTTGGATAAACGGACTCATCGAAATGACAATCCGCGTATCTGGCCTTAAATAAATCACCGGTAGTTGGCTCAAGATACTTTATGATCGTGGGTGAATCATATCCAACGTATATCCCCATCCTCCTTTGAGGTCCCATCTTAGTTCTATGTGGTGAGCAATAGGCACATAGACTGAACATCCAAATGTCTTAAGATGGGATATGTTTGGCTCTTGACCCTTAGTAATTGCATTGGGGAAAACCTGTGGTCACTAGATGGCCTGATACGGATTAGGTCTGCAGCGTGTAAGACAGCGTGTCCCCAGGCTGAAACTGGAAGCTTTGACCTCATGAGTAATGGTCTAGCAATCAGCTGGATTCGTTTGATGAGAGACTCGGCTAAGCCGTTCTGTGTATGTACATGTGCCACGGAGTGCTCAACACTTACCCCCATGGACATACAGTAGTCATCAAACGCTCTGGACGTAAACTCTCCCGCGTTGTCCATACGGATGGACTTTAACGGAAAGTCTGGAAAGTGCGCTCTTAGGCGGATTATCTGGGCAAGGAGTCTTGCAAATGCCATATTCCGTGATGACAATAAGCATACATGTGACCATCGTGTAGATGCGTCAATGAGGACCATAAAATATCGGAATGTCCCACAAGGTGGGTGGATTGGTCCGCATATGTCTCCTTGAATCCTTTCCAGAAAGTTTATCGTTTCCTTAGTCACCTTTACTGGTGATGGTCTTACAATCAGTTTTCCTTGCGAACACGAGGCACAAGTGAGACTCATAGGGATCACTTTCCTTTCTTTCAAGGCGTGGCCATTCGTGTTGAGGATCAATTTCCGCATCATTCCCGACCGGGATGTCCCAGACGGTCGTGCCATAGAGTGAACATATCCGTAAGGTTTTGTTTACGGTGGCATTGGCCTCTATCATACTGAACTTAGTACAGTACACGCCCGTAGCTATAGCAGGTATGGTCTCGTGGACCTTCTTATGGCCGTTGGCGATTTTTGTTATTTGGAGAAATTCTTTCTTCCCTTCGCCCATTGTTTCCACATGATATCCATTCAAACGAATGTCTTTAAAGCTCAATAAGTTACGATTTGAGTCTGGGGAAAACAATGCATCTGGAATTTCGAGATGTGTGCCCTTAGGCATTAGAACGGCGGCCTGGCCGTGGCCTTTTATAAGACTGGCCTGTCCTGCTATAGTCTCTACGATTGCCTTTCTTAGTTTAAGGTCTATGAAGTATCTTTCATCTTTCAAGATCGTATGACTTGACCCACTATCCACAAGGAATACGTCCATACTTCATAAAACAAGAATCATGTCTTAAAGCCTTAAATATTTTATTAAATCATAGAAATCCAAAGACATGAATCCAAAGCAAATCAAAACAAGAAAGCAACATGAACATGAAGTAAAATCGGAAATTATTTTTCTAGTCAACGTATGAACTGCCCTCACAGTCTGAGCATTCTTCCTCATTGCACGTTTGAGGTTCTGTCATCTCTTTACGCCTCTTTATGAAGTCATCAGCTTTACTGATAATTTCTTTTGTCCTTTGTGGACCAAGGAGGTAATATAGTAGATCATTATAGTTGGTGAAAGTTTCGGCCTTTCGTGATAACACTATCTGTCTCGGATGGAATGTAGATATAGTCTTATTTAAAAGATCTCTGTGTGTTATCACTTCGCCACATAGCATAAAGCCATGTACGATTCTCAGTAGAGTACAATTGTACTCATCCACGGATTCATAGTCCTGGAAGCTGAGTCTACTCCATCCATCCATGGAGGTCAGCCATAATTTCATTGAGAATCTTTCACCAAGCTTTGTCCAGAGGTCAACTGGATCTTTAGTATCTTCATACTGATCTCTTAGATCCTCAGTGAGATGACGGCGCATAATGTTTATGGCTCTTTGCTTTTGGGTTTCAAGTTCATTATTATCTTTGTAGATGCATCTTCCGAGTCCTCTATTTTGTAGAGCAAGTCTCGTGCTCAATGACCATTCCATAAATTCGTCTCCTGAGAGATCTAGGACCGGGTATTCAAAGTTGTTACCTTTGGCCATTCTTTCATATACATCAAAGTTGACGTCAGCCATCTGAAAACGTTTAACGAATTTCAGTTAGGGGCTTTTAATAATTCCGGACCTTAGTGGTAATGGCCGGTTTATATATATATGCATATAGCATGTCCGATTTTAATACTTCATGGTTTCAATCAATTATGCAAATCAATTAATTAAATCATGCAACCGATTTTCTATTATGCTATTAGCAATATTAATCAATTTCCTTTTTGCAAAATTAATCATAAGGCAATTCATTAAAGGATAAACCAATAAAGGAAATTAAACAAAAGGGGAAAAGGATATACTTAACACTTTCCTTTTTACTAAAAGGAAGGATTAAGGTTTTCCTATTTGGATTAGGATTAGGTTTAGGATCGATTTCAACCTAGCTTTTTCTCTAGGGTTTCACGATTTCAACTATGGCCAAAACAAGCATGCACAAATCGATTCTAACAACCTAACTCATACAATCCGATTTCAATCAATGATACATGCGATTTCTATGCTAGTCCAAATTCGATTTTAAGTGATTGATGCAAGCAAGTTCTCATGCGATTTAAATCAGGTAAATAAGCAAGCTAATGAACTAATTTAAACATGCAATCAAGATCACAAATCGATTCAGCAAACAAGCAAGGCAATATTCAAACAATCCGATTTTAGGGTTTAAGTTCATTAATGTCCAATTCGGTTTTGCTTTGTTCTTAGTTTAGGGTTTTACCTTTTTCTTTCTTTTAGATTTGAATTGGAATGAACCGGGAGCTAATGACCTCGGAAAACACAAGCTGAAATCGGATCTCCTTGGTTTATTTGGTGGGTCGTCGTGCACTGTATGCGTGCGTGAGAGCGCGTCCGATGTCGGATCGACAAGCGGTTTTCACCGGTAGATTCAGTCTCGTCGAGGGCTTCGATATGATATCTAGATCGCCTTCTGGTTCCTCACGGTTTGAAAGATATGACTCTTTAAAGTTTCGGCAGCTACTCAGGGTCTCTAGGGTTTTAGGGTTTAGGAGCTTTCGTGCTGATAACGTGTTGTGAACTGAATGTTCTGTGTGTATTATTATGAGGACCAAAGGTCTCTTTATATAGTGGTTACACCATGTAGAGAAAAGGTAATTATCCTTTTACTACTCATAACATAAAAAGGAAATATTCCATAAACCTATTCCTTGTCTATAAAGGAAAACATCTAATTATACTAAGGACCGGTTATGTTAATAACCTCTATATGGGTCGGTCTATATTGAGTCCATAAACCAAACGGTTCATAACATCCTTATATAACTTCCTATTTTTCATTGACTTTGGTTTTCTTTTCACAAACGATTTGCCAATTGTGTAAAATAGAAAGTTTGTTTATGTGACAAAAAAAAAGTAAAGAAAAGAAAAAAGGAAACGTTTCTATTTGCCGTTTCCGATAATTTGCACCGTCCTCTGAAACTTACCACCGTCTCCCATTTACCGAAACGTTGCGGGGACGTTTCCACGCCGTCCCGATGACGTCCCCGTCCCAGAAACGTTACGGGTACGTGAGACGGCACCAAACCGACGTCCCCGTGCTTCATATTGTAACCCAGTTGTTTTGTGCTATAACTCTGAAACTTTCATTTTAGTGGATACGTTTAACAGAAAATACTCTTAAAAATAATTTATTTCCCCCGTCTCATGTTTTCTGTTACATTGTTGTTAACTTCTCCTCTGATTCCAGCTTCTGCTTTCGCTACTCAAGACTGCTCAAGGGCATCCCATGGTAAGATAGTTTTACCAATTTCTGATTTCTTTATGTTCTGCAATCTGAAAGCTGAGTGCATATGACTCTGTTTTCTGAATTAACATGATACTGTAAATGGATCGAAGGGAAAATTGTTAGAATTCTCGGGGTTTGCTTAGTCTCAGCTTCTGTGTCATGAGTTTAGTGTTTTAAGTTAATTACTGGCACAAGTTTTTTTGTTTTTTTTTTGTCAACAATTACTGGCATAAGTATGTAAACTAATACATCGATCGGGTCTTATGTTTTTTGACCTTCCGTGTTTCTGGGGTTTTGTAGCTTGTAGAGCTCAAAAATGGGGAGACGTATAATGGGCACTTGGTGAACTGTGATACATGGATGAACATTCATCTTCGTGAAGTCATCTGTACATCAAAGGTTTATCTACTGCAAAGATATTAATAAAAGTATTTTCCCTTTCCAGATTGCTTATCCGAAGTGCTTAACCAAACTCACAAGTTTGAGTTGAGGCTCTCTGAGTACAACTTCCGTGCTACAAGACAAACATTCACAGTAACTAAGATAATCGAGCCTGAAGATGGTGCTGACGGCGAAACAGATGGTGAAGAAGATCAAAATCTGGAGAGTTCGGCAGGGAAGGAAGACACCGGTACGGGCATAGTGAGTGAAATCCAACGTGGGAAAGACTCGGACTTCATAAGCGACCTACCTTCTGAAGGCTCTAAGCGACCTAAACTCTGCTCTTAAGAGGCTCCAGCTCATCCACGTCTCCGTTTGCTGATACACATTCGTGTGTATGATCTTTTGATTTTTTAGTTTGTTTTCTTTCATCAGCAAGAAAAATAGACATTTCCTTTTAAAGTTTTCAAACATCCAGCTCTATAATATGCACTTTATAATGATTTGTTTTCTTCACGGTTGATTCTTCTACTATTTTTTAAGCATAATCAAGCAGGGAATAACAGGGAGTTTTTGAATTCAAGATTGGTTGAACTCAACTCCAAGACTTTGCAACTGGGTGCAACGTCTCAGCGCATGAACACGGAGGTTTGAACCACACAGAATAAAACAGCAAACAAGAATAAACAGAAAAAATAACAACATCAACAACTTAAAACCAAGTAGTTGTAGAAGTTTGAGTGAAGATGGTCTAGCTTTTAAAACTCAAGAATAGTGTCACCGGTATGATTAATAATACCTTTCATACGTAAATGAAGCTGGGTAAGGTTATAGAAAGACATCTCTTCGTATTCAAAAAAAAACAGATCAATTATATAACCACAAGATCTCGATTGTAGTTTCATAACAGAGATAAAAAAAAGAAAAAAAAAGCCACAAACCACCAATCTTTAAGAGTGAGTGAATTTGGACAAGGCAGAGGTGTCCAAAGCATTGGACTCCTTCACTGCATTAGCAACCACAATGCCTAACTTCACAGCATCTTCCTCACTCTGCGCCTGCGTGTTCCAAGTGGAGAATTCGAGTCAAGAGTTTAGGCTACCGAATTCATGTCTATATTATTTGTTTCTAAAAAAGAAAAAGAGATGGAAAGATCAACCATTGGGAGCATGTCAACAGTTTAGAGTATAAAGACTACACATTTCAATCCAGACAAGCCCATGTATTGAGATTGCATCAAATGGATCAAACTTTGGGTTTTTGAAACCGATTAACGATCGATAAATTTGCAGAAAATCGTTTGAACCAATTCTATGCCTATCAGTTAGTTTCATTTGTTTTACAGATTTAACCAAACCCAATTTAAATCCCATTACATGCAACAATCATCTACAATTTCTTCTCCAGATTTTGAAACAAATCAGAGTTGAATCCCAAAAACAAAAAAAAAAAAACAGAGGGACAGAGAGACAGAGAGACAGAGAGAAGCACCTTGAGCTCTTCTGGGAGACGACGGACGCGGACGCGGACGGAAGCTTCAACCGGCAGCTCTGAAGTATGATGAAGGAAGTGTCAGAGAATGAAGAACGACAGATTTCGCCCAAAAGAGAGGAAAATTAGTTTTAATGTTTTTTTGATTCAAAAATATGACCAATATATTTTGCCAGGGCTCTAATAAGTTCTGAAAATTCTTTATTTAGAACCGTCTCTGATATTTTAAATTTCTTTTCATTTATTTTTGGGTTTAGAACCATCAGTATGTTTTAGAGTCCCCATAGGAGATGGCCTTACAAACCTAACAAAATAAAAACTTTTATTCTTTTTTAAATTTTTTTTTAAATAAATAAATAACTAAACAAAAATACGATTCTGAACCTTATAAGTTTATAATTCTTTCAAAATACCGTCATGCTCCCTCAATAAAAACCTCCCCTGGAAAACATACATTGTTCGCCGTATAATTGTGCATACGATCTAGCAATACTTTAAAATTAAAACTAATTCACATTTAAAAACAAAACAAATACTCACAATATAAACTATCAACCAGAAATTTCAAGAACACCTCTCGGCTCCCACCCTACCTGTTATGAAATAAACTTTTATTAAGAAATAAAAACAAAACTCCGACGTTCAAATTTATCTCTCTTTCAAAACCAATTCCAACAATGAAGAACAAAACAAACAAATCATCATTTGCCATAAATATGTTCTCAAGAAATTTTATAAACACATGTTTTCACATTCAAAGACAATTAGATAAAATTCATCCATATAAAGACCAAACAAAATGGTAAAAAAGTGCTCAAAAAGGAACAAATAGAACGTAAAATATTTCACCAAAAATAAACCTCTAATCACCAAAAAAAAACTAATTCGAAAATGCTCTACATGTTTGATGCAATTAACGCTGTCTTTCTCGGTAAATAGTGAAACTACGCTACTACAAAAACATACCAAAATAAAATAGACAAACAAATATTTAAATATAATCCGTGCGTAGCGCGGGAAAACCCCTAGTTAATAATAAATACACTGAATCGATTGTGGTTACAGTTTTGTAATTGATCACATTTTAAAAGTTAATGTATTAAATTCAAATATTATATATGTTCTTTGGCATGATTTATCATATTTCAACTATCTTATTTTGAGCTGAAGAGTATAATTAAGAGAAATTAATTGGTTATTTGTAATACTGGGCTGTATTTAACTCATCTAAAGTATTGGGTCATAAAGGATATTAATGAAAATGATGGGGGTTGTATTGGGGAACTATATACAAATAACTCGCAACGCGTAGGGTTCCCACAATTCACTTTCCGTCGCGTGAAAAGGTTTCGGTGGGCTATCGATTTGAGCTATCTGAACTAGAGCGCCATCATGTCGTCGGAGCCAGAAATCGGGTCTTCATCCACCGCGACACCGGAGGAATCTGGAGAGAAGATCAGCAAGAAAGCGGCGAAGAAGGAAGCTGCGAAACAGGAGAAGTTGCGCCGCCGGCAGAAACAAGAAGAAGAAGCAGCCCGTAAGACCGCTTCTCTTTCTCTTGAGGATGAATCGTCTTCCAGGAACTGGAACTACGGTGACGTGATTCTTAACGAGTTACAGTCGAAGTTGCGCCGCTGGCAGGAACAAGAAGAAGAAGCAGCCCGTAAGACCGCTTCTCTTTCTCTTGAGGATGAATCGTCTTCCAGGAACTACGGCGACGTGACTCTTAACGAGTTACAGTCGACGGCGGATCCTAAAGCCGGAAAATGGAGAGAGGCTGTGGAGGGAAATGAGTGGACCAACGTGAGCGAGTTGGTTGAAGAGATGGTCGGATCAGAGGTTCTGATCAGGGGACGAGTGCACATAAATCGCACAAAATCTAGCAAGATAGGATTTGTGATCTTGAGGCAAAGTGGATACACGGTCCAATGTGTGGTTACCGAATCGAAAGAGAACAATGTGAGCGTCAACATGGTTAAATTCCTCAAGCAGCTGAGTGGCGAATCCTTTGTCGATGTCATCGGTGTCGTCGTTCTCCCCAAGAATCCGGTGACAGGAACCACGTAGCAGGTTTATTGCTTTTTATTCTCTTCCTGTCGCAATTCGTTTGATTTAATTGTGTGACTTCAGAAGCTCAAATGTTCTTGTAGGTTGAAATTCAAGTGAGAAAAGTGTACTGCGTCAACAATGCCTTGCAAAAATTACCACTTATTGTCGAGAATGCTGCCCGGAGTGAAGCAGATATTCTGGTAGTATGATGATGTTTTGTGATTTGGAGATTTGTTGGAACAACTATTTGTGTGAATTCTGATACTTCTATGGTGTTCATAAGAGCTCTTGTTTTCGATGATTGTTGCAGAATGGGAAACCTGGTGCCAATCAGGATACACGTTTGAACTATAGGGTGATTGACCTCAGGACGCCGGCTAACCAAGCCATCTTCCGCATTCAGTGCCATGTCCAAATTGTAAGCCATCGATTCCATATGCAACATGGAGGATTAGGGCTTTTATTTATAGATATGAGCCTTTATTTGTTTGCCTTCGTCGACAGAAAACAAAAAGGAAGAAACAGAAAATTTATTTGCTTTCTTCTATGTTGCTTTTGCTGAACATAATTAGTAATTTGTGCAGGCATTCAGAGAATTCTTACTACGTAAAGGTTTTCTTGAAATCCACACACCGAAATTGTTGGGTGGTAGTAGTGAAGGTGGTGCTGCTGTATTTAGGTTGGACTACAAAGGGCAGCCTGCCTGTTTGGCCCAGTCTCCTCAGCTTCATAAGCAGATGGCAATATGTGGTGACATGGAACGCGTCTTTGAGGTTGGTGCTGTTTACAGAGCAGAAGATTCGTACACTCATAGACATCTGTGCGAGTTCATTGGCCTTGATGTGGAGATGGCCATTCACAAGCACTATTCTGAGGTAAGTTGTGCTGTTAAGAATATGATTTCCTCTCAAGTTTGTCTATTTTGTCGCTGGTGCAATACTTGTTGTTTGTGCAGATAATGGATATTGTGGGCGAGCTGTTTCCTTTCATATTCACTAAAATAGAAGAGGGGTGCCAAAAGGAACTTGAAGCTATCGGAAAGCAATTCCCATTTCAGCCTTTGAAGGTAACCTTGCCAGATAAGGAAGCTGAGTTTTTTTTTCCCGTATATTATTGTATACTGACGATTTGAACTAAACTTGCAGTTTCTCCCAAAAACATTGATCCTACCCTTTTTAGAAGGGATTCAAATGCTTAAGGTAAGACTAGTCTTCTTGCATTTGACTCGATGAGTTATTTGAATGGATTATCAGTAATAATTGGTAATCTTGAATCTTGATGTGTTGACAGGAAGCTGGTGTCGAGGCTGATCCTCTGGGAGATCTAAATACAGAATCTGAGAGAAAACTTGGCCAGCTTGTTTTAGAAAAGTACAACACGGAATTCTACATCCTGCATCGCTATCCTTCGGCCATTAGACCATTCTACAGTATGCCCTGTGCAGAGGATTCTAACTACAGCAACTCATTCGATGTCTTCATAAGAGGTGCATCTTTGAGTTTTCTGTTTTTATCTTAAGTTGCTTTCTCACAGATCAAATTGGCACACATCTTAAAATACTTATACTTGCGATCTCTGTGTGCTAGGCGAGGAGATCATATCAGGAGCTCAACGTGTCCATGACCCAGAACTCTTGACGGAACAGGCAAAACAATGTGGCCTTGATGTCGAGACGATAAAAACATATATCGATTCATTCAGGTAATAACCACAAACTGAGATAGTTTGGTTCATAGTATGGTTATTAGAGTTGACGTTGGCTAC
Organism: Isatis tinctoria; assembly: GCA_010577795.1. Lineage (NCBI taxonomy): Eukaryota > Viridiplantae > Streptophyta > Magnoliopsida > Brassicales > Brassicaceae > Isatis > Isatis tinctoria. Next base: position 10,437,334 of record CM021248.1, on the reverse strand, counting down.
AAATAATAATGTTGACAGGTACGGTGCACCACCTCACGGTGGATTCGGAGTGGGTCTGGAGCGAGTGGTAATGCTCTTTTGTGGCCTCAATAACATCCGCAAAACGTCGCTCTTCCCTCGTGACCCTCTGAGGCTTGCTCCCTAATCTCAAAGCTAGTGGCGTGGACAATTGCCAGACTCCGCAGATCTTTCTCATGAATATTTTTGAGGGTTTTAATGGTTGTTACTGTCTTGCCTGATTCTTGCCAAGTGCAAGTGGATCTTCATTTAGTTCTGAGAAACTTGTGTTCACTTTCACATTACCGAGCAATCTAAACCCCTTTCTCTCTAAATTTTTGAAATTTGATTTTCTGAATGACCAAGTATGTGTGCTAGTAAACACTAAAACCTTTCCAAAAAGGTTAAACCACAAACTTTAAACTCTTTAAAAAGTGGACACTAATCTAAATAAGCTTTAAACTAATATCCCCACTAGCAGAATAACCAAAATAAGCTTTTAAGCAGAAGCAAAAGTAAAAAAAAAAAAAAAGAATTTACTAAATAAGTATGGAAACGGGAGAATGGCTCAGACATTCCTCAAATGGCCGGAATTATCTCAAATGCTCTCGTTATAAATCCATTTTGTTAAACAATTTTTTTTAAATCGAAAAACAATGTAAATGACCATAAAACCAGATGAATACATGAGATTTACGACTTCACACTGGGCCGTTATGGGGTTTGTCCGAACTTGGGCCAGACCTAAAAAAAAAAGTTGGGTCCCGAATTTCTTCCCCAATTTCCCTCGTCCCTTCTCCCTTCGACTTCCAAACTCTCTCTCTTCTCTTCCTTGGAAACTCAAACGTCCCGTCCCATCTTTCTCTCACGAAACCACCGGAATTCCCCCGAAATCACCGCTTTCTTCCTCGCAAACCCTAACAGCGACGGAGTCTGTTTCACGGCAAGCAAAGGATGGCACCAAGGACGAGAAATATGCGGAAGAAGAACCCGAGCCCGAGTGAGAAGCCGCCGGCGAAGAAGAGGAAGACAAAATCGAATGAAGAAGAAGGAACAATGGCGGAGCCTCATCCTCTAACTGTCGAAACCGAAGCGAGTACGTCGGTTGCGGCTGTAGAGAAAGTTCCGAGTGAGGCGGATCGGACGGAGGCTGTCGAAACCGAAGCGACGACGGCGGTTCCGACTCGAGATGAAGTTCTGACTGAGGCAGATCCGGCGGAGTTCGTTCGTACGGAGGCGGAGAGGAGATCAGAAGAGAGACAAGAAGACAAGCAAGAAGAAGAGCAAGAAGAAAGAGAAGAAGAAGAGCAAGTAGAAAGAGAAGAAGAAGACAATGGTGCGGGACGAGAAGAAGAAGAAGAACAAAGTGATAACACCGACGAAGAAGACGGAGAAGAAGAAGAAGAACAAAGTGATAACGCCGGCGAAGAAGACGGAGAAGAAGAAGAACAAAGTGATAACGCCGGCGAAGAAGACGGAGAAGAAGAAAGCGACGGCGAGTCTCCCGAGCCTCCCGACAACTATGTGGGAGTAAGAACCCGATCCTTCCCTAATTTGATGTTGAGATTGTTTGAATTTTGTTATGGAATTCGGAATTGGCAATTGTCTATAATAGGAAAAGTAGGTTAATTAGGTAATACTACCGATAATTGCGGGAAATTGGTAGGAGTAGGTAATAAGCATGTATTCATAATTGAAAAGAAAATTGTGGGAAAATTGGTAGTATTATTTGGTAACACTTGAATGTTGGAGAAAGTATGAAAACACAGTAATACTAGTAATAGTTTTTTTTAATATTCTGAGTATTTTATGTTGCAGGCTGCCATCCCACCAGAGATGTTCTTGAAGTCGGATCAATATTGCCGAAGCATTAAACTTCCCACGCGGTGTTTCGTGGAAGAAGTTGTGGCTACGTTTGCGAAAATCAAGTGGACCGACAGGGAAAGGGAGTGGTTCGAGCAGCATCCACAGTTCAGGCACATTCTACACATGCCGATTTCTAACCATATGGTTCAACCACTGTGGATGTTGCTGATGCGTACTGCCAAGATCGATAGGCAGAAAGAGACGTGGTTTGTGGTCAATGGGGTTCCCATCCGGTATGGGTTACAGGAGCATGCGGTAATATCAGGGCTCAACTGCAACAACTACCCTATGTACTGGAGCAAAAGAGGCAAGTCTTACTTGAAGGATAAGTTTTTTGCTGACAAGAAGAAGGTTTTAAGGGAGGATGTTAAGAAGCAGCTTGAGGAGATGGAGCCGGATGATACTGGAGATAGGCTGAAGATGATGGTGTTGTACTTCTTGAGCAGCATCATCTACGCGCCCACCAAAACCGGAGACAAAGCAACACCCGTGCTTGATGTATTTTTAAAATACTCCGGTGACTTGGAGAAGTGTAAGACATTTCCGTGGGGGAGATTGTCTTTCGATCACATGTTGGAGTCCATTTCAGATACAATGACTCATTTGGTTGAGAAGGGTATTGATGTCGGTGCAATCTCTTTTCCTGGTTTCGTGGTTCCTTTGGAGGTAAGAGAGTATCGTAATATTCTGCATTAATTTTGTTTTCAATTAGGTCTAATTATTTGTGTCTGTTTGTAGTTATTGGCGACGGAGACCATTCTGCAACTGAAAGAGAGCTTGCGAGAAGATGTGGAAAGTCCTGAAGAGGATTGTCCGAGGATGTGCAGGTCGAAGTGGAAGAAATGCTCGATGCGAGGCTGGCCACTTGACTATGTTTATGATAAGTTGGGATCCGATAACAAGGTCCGTAGTTAAAGTTAGTTTGGAAATACTTGAAACTTGGTGATGATAAGTAAGTAATATTAGTTTTTTTTACTTTTCAGGACATTGACAGTATTGTCATGGCTTCAGAGGAGGAAAAGGAGAGGGTGATGTCAATAATGGAACCGGAGTTGGATGAGGATGAACACGATCCTATTGTTGAAAGTTGGGAAAAGCGTATAGATGCCGGACTCACGGTGGTGTTTGAAAAAATGAAGGAGGAAGATATCAAGGGACGAAGGATTGTTGTGGAGGAAGGGGGAAAGCCGAAAAAGAGAGGGAGGAAAATGGATGTCGTCGCCGCCATTGAAACCATGACAGAGCAGGTGGAGTTGCTGAATAAAAAGGTTGGTGAAATGGATGAGAGGATAAAGACACTGGAACAGACTCTCAAGGCGCAGCAACATTCAGGCTCTTGAACGTGATCCTCTCTTGAACCCTTTTGTTGAACTATGTTCCCTTTTATTTTGGAACCTTGATCTATGTTCGAATTATGTTATTGTGGAACCTTGTACCCTATTGGGATTATGTTTTATTATCGAATTTATGCTTGGAACTTGGTTTTATTTATTTTGGAAACTAAATGATACTAAATAAAAGTAAGTAACATTTGCAATACTAAGTAAAACTAAGTGATATTATGGCGAGGTAATACTAGTGATACTAAATAAAACTAGTAACATTTGTAATACTAAGTAAAACTAAGTGATACTATGGCGAGATAATACTAGTGATACTAAATAAAACTAAGTAACATTTGTAATACTAAGTAAAACTAAGTGATACTATGGCGAAGTAATACTAGTGATACTAAATAAAACTAGATAACATTAAGTATTCAACCACCAGCAGCGAATAAGTTCAGTCTTGAACTACAATTTAAAACGGTAAGTTCATGAAAGGAAATTGCAAAATATGACAACAAAACAACACTTTCTAAGGAAACTGTTGACCGACTTTCAGCTGGGCTATCTCTTCAGCTTGGCTCTGAAGCTGCTTTGTCATATCTTCAATCTGTTTTTTCAGCACTTGAACTGTATTTCCAATGTGCCGGACCTCTCCTTCTACTCCGAAAACCCATGGCTGGCGAAAGTGGAGTCCATTATCCTACAAAAAGAAGATAAGATCTGAAATTGCAGATAATCCCAAAAAAAAAGACCCAAAACTGAAGTTCCAGATATTTTACCTGAAATTTGGGGCATGTCCAGTATCTATGGCCTGGGCAGGTATCGAAATCGTGCTTACTTTTAGGAGCCTTGCATACTTCTTCCTTCATCCATCCACCGCATGGGCATCTGGTGGGAATCCCAAATTGGGCGTCGACAATGTAAGCAGCCATCTCATAGTGCCTAAGCGCCTTTCGTGTTTCCTCAAAATTCCTCTCCTCTTCCTCCTCTGAATCGTATTCGAAGAAGTCCTCGTGCTGCGTGTTCTCGGACTCTTCCACCTCCTTCCTTATGGCCTCGTAGCTCATTTTTCCCTTACCCTTCTCCATTTGAGAGATGAAAGAGAGATGAATGAGGGAAGAAAGATTTTCTGAAGAGAGAGAAAGATAGAAGAGAGATTTTGTGCAGAGAGAGAAAGTGGGAGGTTCGAATGAGAGAGAGATAGATAGATGAAAGAGAGAGAAAGAGAGATGATCGATGAAAAAGAAAGGGGAAATGTGTTGAAAACCCCCGATTTTTTTTTTTTTTTGGCTTCAGATATTTGGGATTGCCGCCCAAATTTTCCAATTTCCCTCCCAAAATTTACACACTTCCCCGAATAAAAAAACATTCCCGCCTAACAAATACACATAGTAATACCAAGTTCCCAGTTATACAGAATTTAACATTTTTGGACCCAGAAATGTCAACATCTTATCCTAATATTACACCACCTAGAACTTATAATTTCTAGTATTACAGTTCAAGTACATGGTTTTCCATGTGAATATCATAGTCCTATGCAATAATATGTTCGAAAACGATATTCTCAAACTTTTCACTTCAGAAGTTGGTTCTCCTTATGAAAGAGTTTGTTAAAGTATAAGGAAGTTTCCTTGATATAAGTTGTATGTTATAGTTTCTTTGGAAAAAGTTTTTTTTTTGTTAATTATTATGTTTGTTTGCCATATAATTTGTAATTCTAACACTAAAAACTAATCCATCTCGAAAATCAGTTTTTTTTGTTAATTATTATGTTTGTTTGCCATATAATTTGTATTTCTAACACAAAAAACTAATCCATATCGAAAATCAGTTTTTTTTGTTAATTATTATGTTTGTTTCGTAGATATCCCACTATCATCCAGAAAACAATAAAAAAACCAAACACAAGTCGAATTGTATTAAATTAAGAATACAAACGTTGAAAAGTGAACTCAAACACAACTACTCCAAAAATCAACAAACACGAGTTACACAAACTCCTCACTCGAATTTTTCTCCAAAAAGCAACTCTCCTAGTCCCCTTCCACGCTTGGATTTGTTTTGTGTCCTTCCCTTCTTCGTCCTTACCCTTCGGCGCTTTTCTCCCGCTGATGGAAATCTGTTTTCTTTTCGACGACCCTTTTTCGTGATGCGATCCGGAGGTATGATCTCCTTCTCCTTGATGTAATCCGGTACATTCCACGAAGACATTTCCGGCACAAGGTATATCGATTTGCTATACGCCAATATCCATGAGTCCGTCCAATAGTACTTCGAACACAAGTCGTAATATTCCATGCGGATATCACGGCGACTCCCATGCTTCTGGAAATAAATAAAAGCGGCTAACGCGTGAAGACAAGGGTACCTATGGATATCAAAGAACCTGCAAGCACAACTTCTACTGCTCAAGTCCACCAAATAAGGCTTTCGGTCCTGTCCGATGACTTCGTATTCAAGTAGACAACCGTTTATCTCTCGCACATCTAATTTCTCGGCTATAGGCCAATTTACGTGTAATAAGTTCTCAACCAAAGGAACCAGTTTATTATTACTCGGTCCTCCCACAGACTCGTTCCTATGCTCGTTGAACCAATCCGAAAACTTCCGAACTATTGTATCAAGCATGGGTATGAAGCAGTACCTCCTTGCATCCCTAAAGGTTTTGTTTAGAGATTCCACAGAATTGCTTGTGTCGAGGTTGTATCTAGCAACCGGAGAATAACATCTTGCCCACTTTTCTGGCACCGTTGTCTTGTCCACATAATTTGCCGCAGCTTCATATCTCGTCTTAAACTCCGCATAAAGCTCAATGTAGTCAGCCACCGTATGAGCCTTACCTACCAGTTGGAATTCTTCGGCGACATCTCCCCTGTATGTTTTTGGAGCATTTTGTTTAACGTTTTGCGCCAAATGCCATAAGCAAAATCCATGATGAGCTGCTGGATACACGTTCTCTATGGCGTTGATGAGGCTCCCATTTCTATCACTCACAAATACCAACTCCGAAGAGTCCTCGACAACAGTTTTCAGTTTTTCAAAAAACCAGAGCCAACTTGCATTGTTCTCGCCGTCGAGTACACCAAATGCTATGGGATAAATGTGACGATTTGGATCCTGAGCTACGGCAAAAACAAGTACACCACAAAATCCGGTCTTCAAAAAAGTAGCATCCACCATAATTACTTTCCTCATGTATTTAAACCCATCTATGGAAACACCCAAAGCTACGAATAAATACTTGAATTTCCTCACCATATCCACTTCTACAGCCGTTTTCGTACCCTCATTCAGCTCCTCTAACATGTACAGATAACGATACAACACCCTGTAGTTATCTTCCGAAATACCAAAAACATCAGCAATTGCTCTATTCTTCCCTCTCAAAGCCGTGGAGTATGATACCTCCACACCAACTACCCTCTTCACAAGTGACATGATCTCTCTAGGAGTTGGAGTCTCCAGTTTCCCGGGATAATGCTCACTCACAATAGCTGCAACCATGCGTACTGATCCTTTCCTCTTACGGCTGCATTCTTCACTCTGAATAGCTCGGTTACATGTGTGCATATTCTTGTAAGTTCTGATCGACAAAGCATCCGAGTTTGGGATTTTTACTGCTCGTATATGCCACGGACAAGTTGTTTGCGTGCATTTTACCACCCATCTCTTTTTATCAGAATTTTTAATCACATACCCGAATGATTTCACAAATGCGCCTCTATGAACCACATCAACAACAGCATTCTTACTACGAAATTCTTCATCAATTCTCAAATCCAAACCGTCTTCCCATTCATGTACACTCTGACTAGATTCAACTACAGGTGCTGGCTCAACATAATTGTAACGACCCTTTTTTTTTTCCCACCACCCCATCTCTCCTTTTTCACCATCACCCTTCCTTTAATCATCTTCACCAACTAAAAGCATCCCCACCTCCTTTTTCTTTCTTTTTGTTTAATAATTTGATTTTCTTCTTCCCATCTATGATCTTCATTCGCCGTAAGAGAGAGAGAGAGAGAGAGAGAGAGAGAGAGAGAGAGAGAGAGAAGAGAGAGAAGAAGAAGAAGAGAGAGAAGGAAGGAGAAGAGGAAGAGGAAGGAGAAGAGGAAGGAGGAAGGAGAAGAGGAAGAGGAAGGAGAAGAGGAGCTGCTCATCCGCGCCGCCGTCGTCCGACTCAGGTAACCGGAGAAGCTTTTCAGATCAGTTTCTTATTGGCCGTTCAGTAAAACGCCCATAAATTTCTAACCGTTTCGAATCTCGCAAATCTGAGGCCACCACCGGATTCAGCTCGACGAGACTAGTCCATAGACACCAAGATCGTGCCGAACTGCCACCGACGCGCCCGCAATCGCCGATGGAAGATCCGTGCGTATTGTTAACGCGCCTCACCCGCCGCCGCCTCCGCCGACCGCTGTCGCCGGTCACCGCGCGACTCGCCGTCGCCTGTCGCCGGAAACCGCCGTGACTCGCCGCCGTGACTCGCCGGTGACTCGGTGAATCGCCGGTGACTCACTGAGTCAACTCGGTCGACCGGTTTGAGTCCGGTTTGGCTTAACCAGCCGGTTCGATTTCGGTTTGGTATGGTTCGATCGGTTTAATTCAATTTGATTTCGGTTTGGTTCAATTTCTGGTTTAAATCAATTGAATCCAGTTTAGTCTGGTTTGGTTCGGTTTAATCCGGTTTAATCGCGGTTTGATTTTGACCTGGTCAACCATTGACTTTGACCGGGTTGACCGTTGACCGTTGACTTTCTGACCGTTGACCGTTGACTTTGACCGTTTTGACCCGTTAACCGTTTTTCGCCGTTCGAAAGCCGTTCTGACTCGAAATTTCGTCCTGATTTCAGATTCAACGTCCGTTTTAGCATCTGGAGTGCCGAGAAAGCAGATATACTCCATTTTGGCTAAGGTGAGGGCTTTCCGCAGAATATCGTATTTTTCATCGAAAAGCGCCGTAGATAGGATTAGTACTAAATGTGTTCCGTTTCTATGCTAGAGTCTTTTTAGGATTGTTTGTAAATTGGACTTAGGAATAATAGATGATTCAACCCACTGTTTGTGCATTAAACTGTTAATTGATTCTTTTAAACCTGCTAGAACTAGGTTAGTCGACTATGTGAGTCGTTAGGGATTGCGGGGTACAGAGACGTGACTTCTGTACTTGCGTCGCGTGTTGTTTGAGGTGGGGTACGGCAGTTTAGTCGATCGGCTGTCGGTACCTCAGGCAGGTCGATAAATCGTCTGAGGGCGGTGTGGTTGGGCACTATCCCATAAGATTGGCCACGAGCTCTGGCCGTAGGACACCGTTGATTGTTCTTTGGGTACTTTAGGTACCGTGATTGTGCATGTTTAGTCTATTTCCTATGTATGGCGTGCTATGGTCAGATTTACGATTCTGTGATTAGCATCCCATACCTCACTGAGTGACTCCCCTGTTACTCACCCCTCCTTATTCCCTTTCCAGTTTTTCAGGTGAGACGGACAAGTATTTTACACTTTGACGATACGGTGCTTCTTTGGGATTTTTACGTTTTCTCCGTATTTTATCATGTACATATAGCATCGAGGTAGTTGGGATATGAGACATTGTATAGTGGGGTATTTGACGTATGTGACGTGGTTAGTGGCACGCCGTTCTCGGGTGTCGAGGGGACGGGTGTTACATTTTGGTATCAGAGCCTAGGTTATCGTCGTCCCGGTTCTGACCCGGGAGACGGGTGGTAGGAAGCATGATTGCATATTCGGTTTTTAAAGGTTTCAAAAAAAAAAAAAAATTTCCCGGGACTTGTGTATTTAAAAAAAAAAAAACAAAGGAGCACCAATTCTGTCTAGTATTAATCTATTCTAAGTTTGTTTCAATTCAGCCTCAGTTTAAACAGGTTTCCAGTTGCCATCAAGGAAGGTCATTGATCGGCACCGGATTGTCAGCGCGTTGTTCAACAGGTTATGCCGAAGAGATCAGTGTTCAGCAGATTAATCAGGATGTCATCAGTTAGACCGCTCAAGAGACCGTTAGATAAGTTTCTCAGGAGTTCATGCAGCAGTTGCATAAAAGGCCGCTCGGATAGCAACGCAGGAAGCTGATCTGATAATTGTACCACTGATTGATCACCAATTCACCATTCAAGCAGAGTAAGCATCCGCACGTTCCACCGTCACCACCGTATGCACCATCGGTTAAGGCTCAGGGAGCAGAGCCGCCGCCAGTATCCGACAGAGACAGAGAGGGACCCACGTAAAGGAAGCTAATGAGAAAGATGCAGGATAACAGTTTGGATCAGATTGGAAGGGCAGTGGATACTGTCACCGCAGACAATTAAAGGAAGAATTTGACCGTAACTTGGAGCATAAGAAGTGTACAACAGAGTTTTAATTGGATTTGACTACTCAATTTCTGAGGGATGACACGTTTCTTTGGCAAAAGGAACTTGTTGAGAGTAGGCACAGTTGTTACGAGTTAACCTATAATCACTCTAGAGGGAGTTCGACATGACGTTCTTTCCTCGTGAAGCCAGACACAGGAATGCCAATGCTTTTAAGCACTTTTATCAAGGCACTAGGATTATCAAGGAGTACGAGCAAGAGTTGGTCGGCTTTGCAGATTTTCAGGGTAATCATAGCGAATGAAGATTTAATCAGCAGGTTCTTAAATGGCAACAAGTGGATAATTGTAACCGTGATGTCGTACGGGTTTACACCGGTCCAATTAATTGGTTGAGAAGACTTTTTGTTCACGAGGCAGAGATAGAGCAGAAGCAATACTTCTTCAGGGTGGTTCAGTCAAGCTTGATAAGACTTATTTAAGATATAACAATGTGTCGCAGCTGTCGGGATATCCACCGTGTTGTTTTCGTTATTACCGTCAGCATGTTGGGAGAGTGTGTTCAGTGTTTTCATGCAGATGGTTGGATATGTCATAAGTTACTACCAGTCTATGTACGTGGATGCGTCGTTTGTCAGTTATATTGCAGCATCAGCGGTTAGACCGAGTTGTTCAGTTGTGGTTAGCATGTTCTCATTTTCAGGGATTTTTCGCAGTGAGTTCAGGGTTGTTTCTGCCACCACCCAAGCGCCAAGCTATTGTCGCGAGTATTTATTGTTGGAGACCACGGGATAGTTGAGACTGTTCTTTTCGACGTTCTGGATTTGAGATTGTGGATTTGAGTTTGTGTTCGAGTATGTCGTTTATGTGGAAACTATTGATTTAGTACTTGTGTTGGTCGATTGTCGCTTGGGGTGGGCAGCTTATACCCGATTGGTTATTGGAGCTATTTATAGTTTCGTATGGTGGGCCTAGTCGAGTATTGGTCACCCAAGATGTGTTCGAGCCGGAGAGTAGACAGAGTTAGGCAGTCGATTTTAACAGGGAGCTTGAAGCATTCATCGAGTGGTATTTGTTGTACTCAGGGGAGTTAATATTATCAGAGACTTAGCAGTGATGAAGCTAAAACCACTATGATGTGACTTTAAGGATGGGTCGGTTACCATGGCATTGAGTATAGTTTGGGAACGAGAGTGCATATCCCAGGAGCCGAAAGGGTGATTATTTCTCAGGATATTCAAAACAACAGGAGGAGTCTTCGTTAAATTTTTGTTTCATTCAGGAAGATCGTTATAAGGTCAGCGCTGTTTTCACCAACAGTCGCAAAGTAAAAAGAATCTATAATTAGCCAACTAGTGACGGTTCCAGGGCATCAAAGAAACAAAAGTTTAGGAGATGGGACTCGATGGTAAGAGTCTGTTGAGGGAAGAAGAAATTAAGGAGGACGTATGTGAGACTGAGACTTTGTTGATGAAGGAGATCTCAAGCAGGCGCATCATTCTCAGTTCTCCATTCATCCAGGAGGTAAAAGGTGTATCAGGATATTAAGTGATATTATCACTGGACCGGCATGAAGAGGGATGTGGCTACCTTCGTGTCGTGTTGTCAGACTTGCCAATTGGTTAAGGCAAGGCATCAACTATCGAGTGGATTACTGCAGAATCTTCCATTACCTGAGTGGGAAAGGGACATGGTGACTATGGACTTCATCACCGGATTATTGAGGACAGTTTACGGGAAGAATGTTATCTGGTTTATTGTTGATCGACTCTCTAAGTCTGCTAACTTCTTAGCGATTAAGGAAACAGACGGAGCAGAGCAGTTAGCGCAGAGATACATTGCTGAGATTGTGAGATAGCATGGGATACCAGTTAGGATAGTATCAGATCATGGTCTGAAATTCCATCGATGTTTTGGCAAGCCTTCCAGAAGGCATTGGGAATCAAGGTACATATGAGTACGGCCTATCATCCGCAGACAGATGGCCAGTTTGAGAGGAATATTCAGACACTAGAGGATATGCTCAGGGCTTGTGTTTTGGAATGGAAAGGGAGCTAGGTTGAGTATCTACCGCTGGCAGAGTTCGCGTACAACGACAACTTCCATTCGAGCATTGAGATGGCACCGTATGAGGCTCTTTATTGTAGACTCTGCCGTACACCACTTTGTTGGACAGAGGCGGGAGAGCGCCGAGACATAGAACCAGCATTGGTTCAGGAGACAGTTAAGCAAGTGGAAATGCTCAAGAGACGACTTAGGAAAGCTCATGATCCCCAGAAGAGCTATGCAGATAAGCGTCAGAGAGATCTAGAGTTTGAGGTGGGCGACCTGGTGTAACTTATGATGAGGACATTTCAGGGAGGTTCTGAGACCCGGAAGCTGAAGCAGCTTAAGCCGAAATATATGGGTAAGTATCCTATCATTGAGCGGATTGGAGCAGTAGCGTACCGCTTAGCGCTATCAGTAGAGTTGGTTATGTTTCACAATGTGTTCATGTGTCAGTTATGAAGAAAGTTGTTTGGAAGCCAGAGTTCATTTCTCAGCAGCCGCCTAGTGTCATCAGCAGAGATTTGACCGCAGTTAATCAACCAGTGACAGTCTTAGAGCGCCGAGATAGAGATGTTCAGCGGAAAGTGCTACTGATGGTCAGAGTTGTTTGGAAGAGAGACGACATTCAGGAGGAGACTTGGGAGTTCGAGTTTCATATGAGATCCGATTATCCAAACCTGTTTAAGGACGTCGAGCAGCCGGCTCAAGACTTGAATTCGAGGACGAATTCCTCGTTAGTGGGGAAGAATTGTAACGACCCTTTTTTTTTTCCCACCACCCCATCTCTCCTTTTTCACCATCACCCTTCCTTTAATCATCTTCACCAACTAAAAGCATCCCCACCTCGTTTTTTTTCTTTTTGTTTAATAATTTAATTTTTCTTCTTCCCATCTATTGATCTTCATTCGCCGTAAGAGAGAGAGAGAGAGAGAGAGAGAGAGAGAGAGAGAGAGAGAGAGAGAGAGAGAGAGAGAGAGAGAGAGAGAGAGGAGAGGAGAGGGAGAGGGAGAGGGAGAGGGAGAGGGAGAGGGAGAGGGAGAGGAGAGGAGAGAGAGAGGAGAGAGAGAAGAAGGGAGAAGAAGAAGAAGAAGAAGGGGAAGAAGAAGCAGAGGAGGAAGAGGTATAAGAAGAAGAAAACCATTTGCTCTCTCTTTCACCGGTTTTCGCGGCTCAGGTACACCGGAAAACCTATTTTTCCGATTTGTTTTTCATTGGCCGTTCAGTAAATCGTCAATAACTTTCTAACCGTTTCGAATCTCGCAAATCTGAGGCCACCACCGGATTCAGCTCGACGAGACGAGTCCGTAGACACCAAGATCGTGCCGAACCGCCACCGGACGCGCCCGCCATCGCCGATGGAAGATCCGTGTGTATTGTTCACGCGCCTCACGCACCGCCGTCTCCGCCGACCGCTGTCGCCGGTCACCGCCGTGACTCGCCGCCGTGACTCGCCGGTGACCGCCGTGACTCGCCGGTGACTCGGTGACTCGCCGGTGACTCACTGAGTCAACTCGGTCGACCGGTTTGAGTCCGGTTTGGCTTAACCGGCCGGTTCGATTTCGGTTTGGTATGGTTCGATCGGTTTAATTCAATTTGATTTCGGTTTGGTTCAATTTCTGGTTTAAATCAATTGAATCCGGTTTAGTCTGGTTTGGTTCGGTTTAATCCGGTTTAATCGCGGTTTGATTTTGACCTGGTCAACCGTTGACTTTGACCGTTGACCGTTGACTTTCTGACCGTTGACCGTTGACTTTGACCGTTTTGACCCGTTAACCGTTTTTCGCCGTTCGAAAGCCGTTCTGACTCGAAATTTCGTTCTGATTTCAGATTCAACGTCCGTTTTAGCATCTGGAGTGCCGAGAAAGCAGATATACTCCATTGTGGCTAAGGTGAGGGCTTTCCGCAGAATATCGTATTTTTCATCGAAAAGCGCTGTAGATAGGATTAGTACTAAATGTGTTCCGTTTCTATGCTAGAGTCTTTTTAGGATTGTTTGTAAATTGGACTTAGGAATAATAGATGATTCAATCCACTGTTTGTGCATTAAACTGTTAATTGATTCTTTTAAACCTGCTAGAACTAGGTTAGTCGACTATGTGAGTCGTTAGGGATTGCGGGGGTACAGAGACATGACTTCTGTACTTACGTCGCGTGTTTTTTGAGGCGGGGTACGGCAGTTTAGTCAATCGGCTGTCGGTACCTCACGCAGGTCGATAAATCGTCTGAGGGCGGTGTGGTTGGGCACTATCCCATAAGATTGGCCACGAGCTCTGGCCGTAGGACACCGTTGATTGTTCTTTGGGTACTTTAGGTACCGTTATTGTGCATGTTTAGTCTACTTCCTATGTATGGCGTGCTATGGTCAGATTTACGATTCTGTGATTAGCATCGAGGTAGTTGGGATATGAGACATTGTATAGTGGGGTATTTGACGTATGTGACGTGGTTAGTGGCACGCCGTTCTCGGGTGTCGAGGGGACGGGTGTTACAATAATAATCACCTCTATCTGATGCTTCCACACCGTTACCCCCACCATCATCTCCATCATCATCAGAATCACTGTCAGAATCATAAGCAGAATCATCATCCTCTTCTTCTACTTCATTTCCACCTCCATTGTCAACATGCATCGTTATTGCGTTGGGTCCTATTTCTACGCTTTCATCATCAACACGCTCATAATTCTTACCATAAGAGCTTGTTCCGGCTCTCGATTGTTGCACGGGCGGTTCCGGTGTACTAAGCAACTCCACAAGCAAAACACATTTATGGTTCTCACTATCAAAATGCGTTAGATATACCAAGAGAAGACTTTTTGTTCACGAGGCAGAGATAGAGCAGAAGCAATACTTCTTCAGGGTGGTTCAGTCAAGCTTGATAAGACTTATTTAAGATATAACAATGTGTCGCAGCTGTCGGGATATCCACCGTGTTGTTTTCGTTATTACCATCAGCATGTGGGAGAGTGTGTTCAGTGTTTTCATGCAGATTGTTGGATATGTCATAAGTTACTACCAGTCTATGTACGTGGATGCGTCGTTTGTCAGTTATATTGCAGCATCAGCGGTTAGACCGAGTTGTTCAGTTGTGGTTAGCATGTTCTCATTTTCAGGGATTTTTCGCAGTGAGTTCAGGGTTGTTTCTGCCACCACCCAAGCGCCAAGCTATTGTCGCGAGTATTTATTGTTGGAGACCACGGGATAGTTGAGACTGTTCTTTTCGACGTTCTGGATTTGAGATTGTGGATTTGAGTTTGTGTCGAGTATGTCGTTTATGTGGAAACTATTGATTTAGTACTTGTGTTGGTCGATTGTCGCTTGGGGTGGGCAGCTTATACCCGATTGGTTATTGGAGCTATTTATAGTTTCGTATGGTGGGCCTAGTCGAGTATGGTCACCCAAGATGTGTTCGAGCCGGAGAGTAGACAGAGTTAGGCAGTCGATTTTAACAGGGAGCTTGAAGCATTCATCGAGTGGTATTTGTTGTACTCAGGGGAGTTAATATTATCAGAGACTTAGCAGTGATGAAGCTAAAACCACTATGGTGTGACTTTAAGGATGGGTCGGTTACCATGGCATTGAGTATAGTTTGGGAACGAGAGTGCATATCCCAGGAGCCGAAAGGGTTATTATTTCTCAGGATATTCAAAACAACAGGAGGAGTCTTCGTTAAATTTGTGTTGCATTCAGGAAGATCGTTATAAGGTCAGCGCTGTTTTCACCAACAGTCGCAAAGTAAAAAGAATCTATAATTAGCCAACTAGTGACGGTTCCAGGGCATCAAAGAAACAAAAGTTTAGGAGATGGGACTCGATGGTAAGAGTCTGTTGAGGGAAGAAGAAATTAAGGAGGACGTATGTGAGACTGAGACTTGTTGATGAAAGAGATCTCAAGCAGGCGCATCATTCTCAGTTCTCCATTCATCCAGGAGGTAAAAGGTGTATCAGGATATTAAGTGATATTATCACTGGACCGGCATGAAGAGGGATGTGGCTACCTTCGTGTCGTGTTGTCAGACTTGCCAATTGGTAAGGCAAGGCATCAACTATCGAGTGGATTACTGCAGAATCTTCCATTACCTGAGTGGGAAAGGGACATGGTGACTATGGACTTCATCACCGGATTATTGAGGACAGTTTACGGGAAGAATGTTATCTGGTTTATTGTTGATCGACTCTCTAAGTCTGCTAACTTCTTAGCGATTAAGGAAACAGACGGAGCAGAGCAGTTAGCGCAGAGATACATTGCTGAGATTGTGAGATAGCATGGGATACCAGTTAGGATAGTATCAGATCGTGGTCTGAAATTCACATCGATGTTTTGGCAAGCCTTCCAGAAGGCATTGGGAATCAAGGTACATATGAGTACGGCCTATCATCCGCAGACAGATGGCCAGTTTGAGAGGAATATTCAGACACTAGAGGATATGCTCAGGGCTTGTGTTTTGGAATGGAAAGGGAGCTAGGTTGAGTATCTACCGCTGGCAGAGTTCGCGTACAACGACAACTTCCATTCGAGCATTGAGATGGCACCGTATGAGGCTCTTTATTGTAGACTCTGCCGTACACCACTTTGTTGGACAGAGGCGGGAGAGCGCCGAGACATAGAACCAGCATTGGTTCAGGAGACAGTTAAGCAAGTGGAAATGCTCAAGAGACGACTTAGGAAAGCTCATGATCCCCAGAAGAGCTATGCAGATAAGCGTCAGAGAGATCTAGAGTTTGAGGTGGGCGACCTGGTGTAACTTATGATGAGGACATTCAGGGAGGTTCTGAGACCCGGAAGCTGAAGCAGCTTAAGCCGAAATATATGGGTAAGTATCCTATCATTGAGCGGATTGGAGCAGTAGCGTACCGCTTAGCGCTATCAGTAGAGTTGGTTATGTTTCACAATGTGTTCATGTGTCAGTTATGAAGAAAGTTGTTTGGAAGCCAGAGTTCATTTCTCAGCAGCCGCCTAGTGTCATCAGCAGAGATTTGACCGCAGTTAATCAACCAGTGACAGTCTTAGAGCGCCGAGATAGAGATGTTCAGCGGAAAGTGCTACTGATGGTCAGAGTTGTTTGGAAGAGAGACGACATTCAGGAGGAGACTTGGGAGTTCGAGTTTCATATGAGATCCGATTATCCAAACCTGTTTAAGGACGGTGAGCAGCCGGCTCAAGACTTGAATTCGAGGACGAATCCTCGTTAGTGGGGAAGAATTGTAACGACCCTTTTTTTTTTCCCACCACCCCATCTCTCCTTTTTCACCATCACCCTTCCTTTAATCATCTTCACCAACTAAAAGCATCCCCACCTCGTTTTTTTTCTTTTTGTTTAATAATTTAATTTTTCTTCTTCCCATCTATTGATCTTCATTCGCCGTAAGAGAGAGAGAGAGAGAGGAGAGAGAGAGAGAGAGAGAGAGAGAGAGAGGAGAGAGAGAGAGGAGAGAGAGAGAGAGAGAGGGAGAGGGAGAGGAGAGGGAGAGGGAGAGGGAGAGGGAGAGAGAGGGAGAGGGAGAGAGAGAAGAAGGGAGAAGAAGAAGAAGAAGAAGAAGAAGGGGAAGAAGAAGCAGAGGAGGAAGAGGTATAAGAAGAAGAAAACCGTTTGCTCTCTCTTTCACCGGTTTTCGCGGCTCAGGTACACCGGAAAACCTATTTTTCCGATTTGCTTTTCATTGGCCGTTCAGTAAATCGTCAATAACTTTCTAACCGTTTCGAATCTCGCAAATCTGAGGCCACCACCGGATTCAGCTCGACGAGACGAGTCCGTAGACACCAAGATCGTGCCGAACCGCCACCGGACGCGCCCGCAATCGCCGATGGAAGATCCGTGTGTATTGTTCACGCGCCTCACGCACCGCCGTCTCCGCCGACCGCTGTCGCCGGTCACCGCCGTGACTCGCCGCCGTGACTCGCCGGTGACTCGGTGACTCGCCGGTGACTCGGTGACTCGCCGGTGACTCACTGAGTCAACTCGGTCGACCGGTTTGAGTCCGGTTTGGCTTAACCGGCCGGTTCGATTTCGGTTTGGTATGGTTCGATCGGTTTAATTCAATTTGATTTCGGTTTGGTTCAATTTCTGGTTTAAATCAATTGAATCCGGTTTAGTCTGGTTTGGTTCGGTTTAATCCGGTTTAATCGCGGTTTGATTTTGACCTGGTCAACCGTTGACTTTGACCGGGTTGACCGTTGACCGTTGACTTTCTGACCGTTGACCGTTGACTTTGACCGTTTTGACCCGTTAACCGTTTTTCGCCGTTCGAAAGCCGTTCTGACTCGAAATTTCGTTCTGATTTCAGATTCAACGTCCGTTTTAGCATCTGGAGTGCGAGAAAGCAGATATACTCCATTGTGGCTAAGGTGAGGGCTTTCAGCAGAATATCGTATTTTTCATCGAAAAGCGCCGTAGATAGGATTAGTACTAAATGTGTTCCGTTTCTATGCTAGAGTCTTTTTAGGATTGTTTGTAAATTGGACTTAGGAATAATAGATGATTCAACCCACTGTTTGTGCATTAAACTGTTAATTGATTCTTTTAAACCTGCTAGAACTAGGTAGTCGACTATGTGAGTCGTTAGGGATTGCGGGGGTACAGAGACATGACTTCTGTACTTACGTCGCGTGTTTTTTGAGGCGGGGTACGGCAGTTTAGTCAATCGGCTGTCGGTACCTCACGCAGGTCGATAAATCGTCTGAGGGCGGTGTGGTTGGGCACTATCCCATAAGATTGGCCACGAGCTCTGGCCGTAGGACACCGTTGATTGTTCTTTGGGTACTTTAGGTACCGTTATTGTGCATGTTTAGTCTACTTCCTATGTATGGCGTGCTATGGTCAGATTTACGATTCTGTGATTAGCATCGAGGTAGTTGGGATATGAGACATTGTATAGTGGGGTATTTGACGTATGTGACGTGGTTAGTGGCACGCCGTTCTCGGGTGTCGAGGGGACGGGTGTTACAATAATAATCACCTCTATCTGATGCTTCCACACCGTTACCCCCACCATCATCTCCATCATCATCAGAATCACTGTCAGAATCATAAGCAGAATCATCATCCTCTTCTTCTACTTCATTTCCACCTCCATTGTCAACATGCATCGTTATTGCGTTGGGTCCTATTTCTACGCTTTCATCATCAACACGCTCATAATTCTTACCATAAGAGCTTGTTCCGGCTCTCGATTGTTGCACGGGCGGTTCCGGTGTACTAAGCAACTCCACAAGCAAAACACATTTATGGTTCTCACTATCAAAATGCGTTAGATATACCAAGAGATCCTCATCATCACAAATATACGACGTTACCTCACATCCACCCAATCTAGCAATGTAACTCAATTCCAATCTAATCTTACTTTCATCTAACCCAAGTTTCTTGTATAACCTGGCTTCTATCATCGGTATTGTTATCTCCTCAACTGATGTCTTGAACACTAGACCATTGATGCGTCCTTCGCATTGATAATGTATGTTCACATTGTTGGTCATCCTAACCTGTCCAAACAAATGCCACAAAATCTCAATCAATACAGTTTTTGGCTTCCCAGTTATACCCTAGTATTACCAGCTATACATCGTCTCCAGTTTTTCTAGTATTACTAGTTATACTATTTTCGCAACCATTCCCAAATCTACTCGACATTGCAAAATAATTTTCAATCCTTCAGCCGCTGTAGTGCTCGCTCCCATTCGTAGGGGATAGTCAATATGGAGTCATATTCAAGCCAGATAAATTCTTTATACACCAATGCGGGTGCATCATTACAATTTCAAATCTCTGAAAAAACAACTACTTAACAGAAAACGTACCTCAATTTTTAGCTCAACGAACGTCGAACGGAGGTCGCCGGAGCTCATCGGCCGTCGAACGGATGTCACCAGAACTCGTCGGGAGCTCCGATAAGAGAGGAGAGAGAGACGACAAGAAGAGAGGCGAGAGGAGGAGAGAGAACGAAGAGAGAGATTTTCGGGACATGTCAAAGTTGGGTCGGGTCAAGTACGGGCGACTCGGGGTCGGGTGGGCGAGAAGTCAAAGTCAAGGTTAAGAATCATTAAGGGTAAAACCGTAACACAACTTACTGGAGAGTAGGGGAGATTGAAGGAGAGTATTGTGGATCGTTTTTTTTTGTATAGGAGCATCTGAGCTCTTGTCCCTATGGAAACGCACATCTAGATTACAACTCAGCCTGCGATTTTGGTTTGTCGGATCGATTCGGTCCGGTTAGTTCGGTTTTCCGGTTTATTCGGAATTTGAAATTCATTCCGAAAATAACCGAAATTAATAGCGGTTCGGTTCGGTTATACAATCGGTTTTTTCGGTTATCATTTTCTAAACCGAAGTGAACTGAATAATTGGAAAATCATCAAGATACATTCAATTAATTTCAGTTATTCGGTTAATTTTCGGTTAAATTCGGTTAAATTCGGTTCATTTTGGTTTTAAGCAATTAACACATGCCTGCAATCATAAAATCAACCCGCCTGAGCAATTCAACATATAACATCAAGTCATCAATCATAAAATAAACAACATACACGAGCAATTCAACTTATAACATCAAGTCATCAATCGTCTATGTAGCAAAGAGACAATCTTCAAATTCCCAACATAATATTTCAAATTTTCAACACAAGTTAAAAACCCAGAAGGTCCAGAACACTTAAAAGAGCCTTTATCTCTTAACTCTCAGCTTCTACTGGTATTTGCCGAGTCTCTACACAACAAAAGTCAGTCAGCATTTAAAAAAATAAAAAGAGAAGGCAAAGGTATAAAAAGAAAGCAAAGTAACGATTACCTAAAGATTCATGAAAATCCAATTCTTCAAACATCTGAACCTAACTTGCAAGCTTCTCAGCATGAATGAGATTCTGAAGCCATTGTAGTGTGCAGATGAGAGCTTCAATCATATATGGGGTCAGACAACTACGAAAAGGATATAAAACCCTTCCACTAGTACTCATCCAACTAAGTAACATATTTTATTTTTTTTACCATCCCAACTCTTATGAACAGGAAATACAGAACAGAGAAGGATCACCAGTTTGGTCTTCGTATGGTTTTTCCCCCCTAAAATATCAAACCATCTGACCCATCACAGACATTATTAAATCATTCGCTTTCGTTACTTTCATAAAAGTGTGTAGCTTTTGGACCATAATTTTCATTTTAAAAACGAGAGAGAAGAAGAAATGAAGGTGCTTTGAACAAGAAAAATATTAAAAGAAAGCGCACAAGCTAGTCTCTTGGTGGGGACAGTCTTTGACTGTTTCTGCTATCAAACAACCAATCATTTTCATGTGCCTTCTGAAATCAAAGTTTCAGATCAGTAACAGGAACTCACAAATCAAATAAAAGAAAATACAAGAACAAGAAGACAAGCTGTATTTACTCATAGAAACAGAACTGTGTATTCACTATTTTATAATTGCAACATAAGAGATACGAACAGTTCTGTAACACCCGTCCCCTCGACACTCGAGAACGGCGTGCCACTAACCACGTCACATACATCAAATACCCCACTCTACAGTGTCTCATAACCCAACTACCTCAATGCTATATGTACATGATAAAAATACGAGGAAAACATAAAGAAAATCCCAAAGAAGCACCCTATCGTCAAAGCATAAAATACTTGTCCGTCTCACCTGAAAAACTGGAAATGGAAGAAGGAGGGGTGAGTAACAGGGGAGTCACTCAGTGAGATATGGGATGCTAATCACAGAAACGTAAATCTGACCATAGCACGCCATATATAGGAAATAGACTAAACATGCACAATCACGGTACCTAAAGTACCCAACGAACAACCAACGTCCTATTACCAGATCCAGTGACCGGCGGCACCCTCCTACCCGGAGGACAACTTATGGGATAGTGCCCACTACACCGCCCGTAGACGATTATCGACCTCGAAAGTACTGGAACAGCAGGTCGACTAATTCTGCCCAGTACCATCTCTTCAAACAACACGCGATGCAAGTACAGAGATAACGTCTCTGTACCCCCGCAAATCCCTAACGACCCACATGGTCAACTAATCCTAGCTCTAGCATGAATAAAGTAATCAATTAACAATTTAATGCACAATCAATGGGTTGAATCATCTATTATTCCTATGTCCAATTTACAAACAATCCTAAAAAGACTCTAGCATAGAAACGGGACACATTTAATACTAAATCCTATCTACGACGCTTTTTGATGAAAAATACGATATTCTGCAGAAAGCCCTCACCTTAGTAAGAATGGAGTATAACTGCTTCCTCTGCACTCCAGATGCTAAAAAAGATGCTGAATCTGAAATCAGGACGAAATTTCGAGTGAGAACGGCTTTCGAACGGCGAAAAACGGTTAACGGGTCAAAACGGTCAAAGTCAACGGTCAACCGTCAGAAAGTCAATGGTCAACGGTCAACCCGGTCAAAGTCAACGGTTGACCAAGTCAAAATCAAACCGCGATTAAACCGAACCAAACCAGACTAAACCGGACTCAATTGATTTAAACCAGAAATTGAACCAAACCGAAATCAAATTGAATTAAACCGATCGAATCATACCAAACCGAAATCGAACCGGCCGGTTAAGCCAAACCGGACTCAAACCGGTCGACCGAGTTGACTCAGTGAGTCACCGGCGAGTCACCGAGTCACCGGCGAGTCACGGCGGCGAGTCACGGCGGTTTCCGGCGACAGGCGACGGCGAGTCGCGGCGGTGACCGGCGACGGCGGTCGGCGGAGACGGCGGCGCGTGAGGCGCGTGAACAGTACGCATGGATCTTCCATCGGCGATTGCGGGCGCGTCCGGTGGCGGTTCAGCACGATCTTGGTGTCTACGGACTCGTCTCGTCGAGCTGAATCCGGTGGTGGTCTCAGATTTGCGTGCCACTAACCACGTCACATACATCAAATACCCCACTCTACAGTGTCTCATAACCCAACTACCTCAATGCTATATGTACATGATAAAAATACGAGGAAAACATAAAGAAAATCCCAAGAAGAACCCTATCGTCAAAGCATAAAATATTTGTCCGTCTCACCTGAAAAACTGGAAAGGGAAGAAGGAGGGGTGAGTAACAGGGGAGTCACTCAGTGAGATATGGGATGCTAATCACAGAAACGTAAATCTGACCATAGCACGCCATATATAGGAAATAGACTAAACATGCACAATCACGGTACCTAAGTACCCAACGAACAACCAACGTCCTATTACCAGATCCAGTGACCGGCGGCACCCTCCTACCCGGAGGACAACTTATGGGATAGTGCCCACTACACCGCCCGTAGACGATTATCGACCTCGAAGGTACTGGAACAGCAGGTCGACTAATTCTGCCCAGTACCATCTCTTCAAACAACACGCGATGCAAGTACAGAGATAACGTCTCTGTACCCCCGCAAATCCCTAACGACCCACATGGTCAACTAATCCTAGCTCTAGCATGAATAAAGTAATCAATTAACAATTTAATGCACAATCAATGGGTTGAATCATCTATTATTCCTATGTCCAATTTACAAACAATCCTAAAAAGACTCTAGCATAGAAACGGGACACATTTAATACTAAATCCTATCTACGACGCTTTTTGATGAAAAATACGATATTCTGCAGAAAGCCCTCACCTTAGTAAGAATGGAGTATAACTGCTTCCTCTGCACTCCAGATGCTAAAAAAGATGCTGAATCTGAAATCAGGACGAAATTTCGAGTGAGAACGGCTTTCGAACGGCGAAAAACGGTTAACGGGTCAAAACGGTCAAAGTCAACGGTCAACCGTCAGAAAGTCAACGGTCAACGGTCAACCCGGTCAAAGTCAACGGTTGACCAAGTCAAAATCAAACCGCAATTTAACCGAACCAAACCAGACTAAACCGGACTCAATTGATTTAAACCAGAAATTGAACCAAACCGAAATCAAATTGAAGTAAACCGATCGAATCATACCAAACCGAAATCGAACCGGCCGGTTAAGCCAAACGGACTCAAACCGGTCGACCGAGTTGACTCAGTGAGTCACCGGCGAGTCACCGAGTCACCGGCGAGTCACGGCGGCGAGTCACGGCGGTTTCCGGCGACAGGCGACGGCGAGTCGCGGCGGTGACCGGCGACGGCGGTCGGCGGAGACGGCGGCGCGTGAGGCGCGCGTGAACAGTACGCATGGATCTTCCATCGGCGATTGCGGGCGCGTCCGGTGGCGGTTCAGCACGATCTTGGTGTCTACGGACTCGTCTCGTCGAGCTGAATCCGGTGGTGGTCTCAGATTTGCGTGCCACTAACCACGTCACATACATCAAATACCCCACTCTACAGTGTCTCATAACCCAACTACCTCAATGCTATATGTACATGATAAAAATACGAGGAAAACATAAAGAAAATCCCAAAGAAGCACCCTATCGTCAAAGCATAAAATATTTGTCCGTCTCACCTGAAAAACTGGAAAGGGAAGAAGGAGGGGTGAGTAACAGGGGAGTCACTCAGTGAGATATGGGATGCTAATCACAGAAACGTAAATCTGACCATAGCACGCCATTATAGGAAATAGACTAAACATGCACAATCACGGTACCTAAAGTACCCAACGAACACCAACGTCCTATTACCAGATCCAGTGACCGGCGGCACCCTCCTACCCGGAGGACAACTTATGGGATAGTGCCCACTACACCGCCCGTAGACGATTATCGACCTCGAGGTACTGGAACAGCAGGTCGACTAATTCTGCCCAGTACCATCTCTTCAAACAACACGCGACGCAAGTACAGAGATAACGTCTCTGTACCCCCGCAAATCCCTAACGACCCACATGGTCAACTAATCGTAGCTCTAGCATGAATAAAGTAATCAATTAACAATTTAATGCACAATCAATGGTTGAATCATCTATTATTCCTATGTCCAATTTACAAACAATCATAAAAAGACTCTAGCATAGAAACGGGACACATTTAATACTAAATCCTATCTACGACGCTTTTTGATGAAAAATACGATATTCTGCAGAAAGCCCTCACCTTAGCAAGAATGGAGTATAACTGCTTCCTCTGCACTCCAGATGCTAAAAAAAGATGCTGAATCTGAAATCAGGACGAAATTTCGAGTGAGAACGGCTTTCGACGGCGAAAAAAACGGTTAACGGGTCAAAACGGTCAAAGTCAACGGTCAACCGTCAGAAAGTCAACGGTCAACGGTCAACCCGGTCAAAGTCAACGGTTGACCAAGTCAAAATCAAACCGCAATTAACCGAACCAAACCAGACTAAACCGGACTCAATTGATTTAAACCAGAAATTGAACCAAACCGAAATCAAATTGAAGTAAACCGATCGAATCATACCAAACCGAAATCGAACCGGCCGGTTAAGCCAAACCGGACTCAAACCGGTCGACGAGTTGACTCAGTGAGTCACCGGCGAGTCACCGAGTCACCGGGAGTCACGGCGGCGAGTCACGGCGGTTTCCGGCGACAGGCGACGGCGAGTCGCGGCGGTGACCGGCGACGGCGGTCGGCGGAGACGGCGGCGCGTGAGGCGCGTGAACAGTACGCATGGATCTTCCATCGGCGATTGCGGGCGCGTCCGGTGGCGGTTCAGCACGATCTTGGTGTCTACGGACTCGTCTCGTCGAGCTGAATCCGGTGGTGGTCTCAGATTTGCGTGCCACTAACCACGTCACATACATCAAATACCCCACTCTACAGTGTCTCATAACCCAACTACCTCAATGCTATATGTACATGATAAAAATAAGGAGGAAAATAAAGAAAATCCAAAGAAGCACCCTATCGTCAAAGCATAAAATATTTGTCCGTCTCACCTGAAAAACTGGAAAGGGAAGAAGGAGGGGTGAGTAACAGGGGAGTCACTCAGTGAGATATGGGATGCTAATCACAGAAACGTAAATCTGACCATAGCACGCCATATATAGGAAATAGACTAAACATGCACAATCACGGTACCTAAAGTACCCAACGACAACCAACGTCCTATTACCAGATCCAGTGACCGGCGGCACCCTCCTACCCGGAGGACAACTTATGGGATAGTGCCCACTACACCGCCGTAGACGATTATCGACCTCGAAGGTACTGGAACAGCAGGTCGACTAATTCTGCCCAGTACCATCTCTTCAAACAACACGCGACGCAAGTACAGAGATAACGTCTCTGTACCCCCGCAAATCCCTAACGACCCACATGGTCAACTAATCGTAGCTCTAGCATGAATAAAGTAATCAATTAACAATTTAATGCACAATCAATGGGTTGAATCATCTATTATTCCTATGTCCAATTTACAAACAATCCTAAAAAGACTCTAGCATAGAAACGGGACACATTTAATACTAAATCCTATCTACGACGCTTTTTGATGAAAAATACGATATTCTGCAGAAAGCCCTCACCTTAGCAAGAATGGAGTATAACTGCTTCCTCTGCACTCCAGATGCTAAAAAAAGATGCTGAATCTGAAATCAGGACGAAATTCGAGTGAGAACGGCTTTCGAACGGCGAAAACGGTTAACGGGTCAAAACGGTCAAAGTCAACGGTCAACCGTCAGAAAGTCAACGGTCAACGGTCAACCCGGTCAAAGTCAACGGTTGACCAAGTCAAAATCAAACCGCGATTAAACCGAACCAAACCAGACTAAACCGGACTCAATTGATTTAAACCAGAAATTGAACCAAACCGAAATCAAATTGAATTAAACCGATCGAATCATACCAAACCGAAATCGAACCGGCCGGTTAAGCCAAACCGGACTCAACCGGTCGACCGAGTTGACTCAGTGAGTCACCGGCGAGTCACCGAGTCACCGGCGAGTCACGGCGGCGAGTCACGGCGGTTTCCGGCGACAGGCGACGGCAAGTCGCGGCGGTGACCGGCGACGGCGGTCGGCGGAGACGGCGGCGCGTGAGGCGCGTGAACAGTACGCATGGATCTTCCATCGGCGATTGCGGGCGCGTCCGGTGGCGGTTCGGCACGATCTTGGTGTCTACGGACTCGCCTCGTCGAGCTGAATCCGGTGGTGGTCTCAGATTTGCGAGATTCGAAACGGTTAGAAAGTTATGGGCGTTTTACTGAACGGCCAATCAGAAACACATCGGAAAAGCTACTCTGGTGTACCTGAGGCGGATGACGACGGCGCGGATGAGAGCAGCTCCTCTTCTCCTTCCTCTTCCTCTTCTCCTTCCTCTTCCTCTCTCTTCTTCTTCTCTCTTCTTCTTCTCTCTTGTTCTTCTCTCTTCTTTTGATTTGGTGGAAGAGTGATGAAAGGGGGTGGGAGAAATATCAATTGAAAATAAAAAGGATAGGTGGGGTTTGGTTTAGTGGTGGGGGTCGTTACATGTTCAATTCTCGTACCACTAACCAAAATGTCAAGCCACGCATTTCTATCTTAACTTGATAACACAAGATATATACAAATACAAAGCTAAACAGATGCATATGCCTATCCAACGCTTTCGAAACCGTCAAATGAACACGAAATCCAAAGGTCCATATTCCTAACTAGCTCAATCGACAAACAAACTAATAAGATCCTAACTAAATCGAAGTACCTTTTTGAGCTGACCACGTTTCTTGGAGAGATTCAGAATCTGCTCGTTCAAAAGTTTCCAATCCTTTGCTTCGAAACAGAGCCGCAGAATCTCAGTAGCGCCTTTTTGTTGTCGAGATGAGTGAGAGGCGAGTTGAGTGAGAGGCTAGGTTAGAGAATAGAGAGTGAGTGAGGTTAACATCTTAGTTTATATAGGTAGGTTAAAATTATCGGTTTTCCGATCGGTTACAAAGAACCGAACCGAACCGATGCGCTAACCGAACAGAAATAACAACTCTTCCGATCGGTTTTGTGCCTGGTAACCGATCTAAAACCGAACACCGAATTGTCGGTTCGGTTCGGTTCGGAAAAAAGGGTCGGTTATAAACTGCAGCGCTATACTAGTGTAAGTCTGATGTAAGTTGTAATTAGCGCTGCGGTCTAAAACCGAACACCGAATTGTCAATAAAATAAGGAGATACCAGACAGCAAACTGGTATCTCCTTATTTTACTTTTCTTTTTCTTATATATTGAAAATAAATCTTTGTAAACTTTGATGTAAAACTTTGATTTTGTTAACTTTAAATTTGTAAATACAAGAGTGCAATAGACTTTGATAAGAACTTTGTTTTTATTTTTATTTTAAAGTAAAGGTACAAGGACTGAAAATTACAAAAGTAAAACTTAAAACTTTAAAACTTGAAAATTTAGAGAGAAGGTAGAGCGATTTTAGAGAGAGAAGGAAGTCTGAAAATTGCTCGTGCTCTTCTCGGTTTGGGGATGCTCGTATTTATAGGCGAGCTTGCATAGAGGTTGCTTGTTACGTGGCCTTCATCAGACAGTGCCGACACTTGTATGATTCGTGGCGTTCATCTAACGGTGCCGACAGTCTTGCTTACGTCACTGCTTACGTTACTGCTGACGTCACTGCTTACGTCTTGCTTACGTCACTGCTTGCGTACGTTTTTCTTCCTGTGTGATTAAACTTCGAATGGACAGAGATATACTCTGTTTATTATTTTAATTACAAGCGGAAATACAAATTGAAGCATTTAAATAATACGGTTTTCAAATAATATACAGAGTCTACTAGAATATACATTGATGAAACTATATACACTAATCCCACTATTGGGTTTTTTTTGGGTAATTGCGTCATCGTCGTCGTCGTCGTCCGTGGTGTCCATTTCTTGACTAATGGCCGCGATGATTTTTTTGAGTTTATTTTTCGTGGATGATTTTTTGGAATTAGAAGAGCCCGTAGAGTTTGTTGGGCTTTGTGATCTTTTAATAGTAGATGTGGGCATAGGTGTTTGAGTAAATTGGCTTGGTGTAATGAGGGGTATGGATTTGGATATAGTACGAACTGCAGTATGGATTTCTTCAGTAATTTGGAAGTATTTTGGTATGTTGGCTAAGGAACAACGGTCTAAGAGATATTTATCCCACCATTTGATACGGGATTCTCGAATAAGAGAGTATGGCATATCGGGTAGATGAGGTACGAGATTATAGTGCCATGAACATATCCACGGTATGCCCATGGCAATGTGAAAGCTTATTTTGGATAAAGGTAGAATAGGTGTTTTAGGTGCGTGTTTAAGGTAAAAAGGTAAAGAGGTTTTTGTTATTTCTGTTGGATAGATTTGGTCGCTTGGTCCGAACCAATGCCACCATTCGTAGAACCATCCTGGAATAGTTTTTGGGCATTTATGGTCTAGGGATATGAACCAAGAATGGTCATATGCCCTAAGGTAAAAGAGACAGAAGAATGCTTGTTGATAGTCTACATAGGTAAGACCAGGGATATGGTATCCTGGGGTTGAGAAGGGTTTCATAGTATGGTGGTGAATAAAGCCGAGCTCTTGGATAGAATAAATTCGCAGTATTTTGCAGGTGGAGTATGATATAAGGCTGGGATCGGTTTTGTTCGGGTAATGAGTAATTTCTACAGACTTAGAGTCTACTAGAATATACTCGTAAAAGGTACGGTTTTTGACTACATTGTCAGTTGGGTATTGACAGTCTTCATAGAGATATCTACCAACAAAGTTTTGGAGTTGTTTCAAGGTTATTGGTTGAGTAAAGTTGGTAGTGAGGATATGTTCATTTTGGGGTTTTAGAATATAGGTACTTTTTTGAGTAGGAGGTTGAGCGGTTGTTTGGGAAGGTTTTGTTTTTTCTGTACTAACTGCTTTTGAATAAGAAAGTGGGAGTTTTGAATAAGAAATTCAGCAAGTGCTGAATATGAGTTTTGAATAGTTAGGGGCTTGCCCTGGAGAGCCGGTTGACTTTTGATGTAATCCGATGCAGTCATCGGTTTCTTCTTTTTCTGGTTACTCATTTTGATTGCCTGTTTTTCCCTGTAAATATTCTCTTGTTAGAAAATCAGGTAAAGAATTATCTTCACATTTAATATATTGAATATCAAAATCGAATACTGATAGAATGGCTTGCCATCTAGCAAAGATTTGTTTTGAGACTAAATTTTTGACATCTTTTTGTAAAATTTCTTTTGCTGATTTACAATCAACACGGAGTAAAAAAATTTTGTTTATTAAATCATCTTGAAATTTTGATATACAATTGACTATAGATAGTACTTATTTTTTAACAGTAGAATAATTCTTTTGAGGTCCTAACCAGATTCCAGAATGGAATCTAACTATGGACTCTCGGCTAGATTCCGAAAGTTTTTGTTTAAGGATTCCTCCATAACCTATTTCTGAAGCGTCAGTTTCGACAATCATATTTGCTTCAGGATTTGGTATGGATAAACAAGGGAGAGTTTTAACCTTTTGTTTTATTTGTTGAACTAATTGGGTATGTGTATTTGTCCAAGGTTTTGGATTTTTTTGTAATCTTTGAAATAAAGGTTGAATGGATTTTCTAAGATTGGGTAGGAAATCTGAAACATAATTCAGACATCCTAGAAATCTTTGTAATTGTGATTTTTCTTTTAGTTCATCTGGAAATTTATCGGCAAATTCTATTGTCCTTGATATTGGTGTTATAGTTCTTTGATAAATATTGTGTCCTAAAAATCTTATTTTAGTTTGGAATAAAGACATTTTTTTGGCGGATAAAACTAAACTATGTTTTTTGACTATACTTAAGAAAGTGTTTAAATGATTGATGTGTTGGTCTATTGATGTTGAATATACTAGTACATCGTCAATATAGACAATGGTAAAATTAGAATGATTGTTGAATATATCATTCATTATATGTTGGAACTCGGATGGTGCATTTTTTTAATCCGAATGGCATTACATTCCATTCGTAATGACCAAATGGTACTGTAAAAGCTGTTTTATATTTATCATTTTCAGCTATTTGGATTTGCCAAAAGCCGCTTTTCATATCGAATTTTGAATAGATTTTAGCGTTATAAAGCCGTTTTAATAGATCTCTTTTATTGGGTATTGGATATCTAATCCATTGCAGGACATCATTTAATGGTTTATAATTGATTACTAATCGAGGTACTCCCCGTTCTTTTTCTGCTTGATTATTTACATAAAAAGCCGAACAGCTCCAAGGAGACTTGGATGGCCTTATTAGATTTTTCTTTAATAAATCCGCTATTTCTTGTTTACAATGTTCTAATAATTCCTTATTCATTTGAATAGGTCGAGCTTTGGTTGGTATATTTTTCTCATTAAATTCTTTAATGAAAGGGAGTTCTACTGTATGTTGTTTCCTTTCCCAGAAGGCGGTTGGTAATTCTGAACATACTTGTTTAAAAGTTCATTTTCTATTGATTTAATTTTGCTTATTGTATAAGGTGTTTTCAGTTGTTCTTCTATTTTTTTATAAGCTATTTCTTCTTGCAAATATTGAATATGATTTTGTTTTCCTTTTATTAGGTTAATCGTTTTTTGAATTGTATTTGGTTGTAATTGCAAAACTTCTTTAGTTTTCATAGGAGATAGAAAATTAAAGGATAATTTTGTACCCATTACTTTAGTAGTTACTCATGTTTCAGCTACCTTAAATGGATATATTTGCGTAAAAAATGGGGTTCCTAATATTACTTCTTGCGAAAGGTTTTTAACTAGAATAAATTGGTTTATGAAACAATATCCTTGGTTGCATATTTTTGCACAAGGTAATTTATACTGTACTTTTAAGCTACTGCCATTGGCACTGTTTAAACATTCAGTAGTTTTTTCATAATATTTTGTTGGTATAATTCCTTCACGGATACAGTTGTAGTCTGCCCCTGTATCCATTAGGGCAATTATATCTATTTTAAAATTTCGCCCAATGTGTAGAGTAATATTTGTGTACCATTTTTGATAAATTATTCTATCAATTATTTGAATATAATTTTCATCGTTTTCAGCTTGTCCTAAATTATTTGATTCTAGACTTTGATTACTTGAGCATGCCTGAGAATTATTCTTATTTTCAATTAAAGATAATCTAGCATCTACTTGTAGTTGTTTTAATTCTTGTTGGTTAATTGTTAATTGCAATTCCTTTACTTGGGTCTTTAGTTGTTTTACTTCATTTTGAAGTTCTCCTGTTGTTACTTGTTTAAACAAATTTTGAGTAGGGTATTTTTCAAATATCTTATTTAAACTAAAAGGCTGTGGAGTAGATAATTGACTTTCTCGAGAAATTATTTCTTTTAATTTTATTAAATACTGTTTTTTAATATCTGGATCATCGATTTTATCTATTATATCTAATAAGAATTGTTTATCAGTATCTTTCGTTATTACGTTAATGTTTTGACAGTTGCATAAATTATCAGATAATTCTTGTGATTCAGAGGACGAATTACTAGAATTTTCTATTTCATTGATTAAGTAATCACTATCGTTTTCTTCAGATATTTCTGATTCTGATATTAATAACTTAGTTAATTTATCTTCAATATCAGGTTGATCTTGAAAAATTTCATTTATTTTTCTTTTCATTTTACATTCTGTTGATTTGTGTCCTGGTCTTTACAATTATAGCATACTATATTTTGTTTATCTTTAGATTTATATTTTTTATTTGTCGAATAATATTTATCAGTTGGTTTCTTATCAAAATCTTTTTGATAATGTTTTGATTTTCTGGCTTTTCTTTGCCTATATTTTATTCTTTTAATTCTAGAGGGAGGATCTAATTTATCATAACCATATTATTTACAAAATGATCCCATAGTTGTTTTAAATTTAAATTTTTCATTTCTTTTCTTATCTTTATGTTCTTGACATATTTCTAAACCTTCTTTTTTGATAAAAGCGAATAACTGACCGTAAGTAATTGAGTTCCACTGTATAGGTTGACCTCCTGAATATTCATTTAATTTGTTGATTACTTTTTCTGCGAAAAAGGATGGTAATCCTGAGATAAATCTTTCTTTCCAGAAAGGTTGATTACAATCAGTTCTTTGAAATATATTGGTTACGAATACATCTTTATACCATTTAAAATCTCCTAATGATGGACATCTTAAATTGGTTAATATTATTTTCTTACTTTCTAATTCTTCATTTGGGTTACCAATAAAATGCATGGTTAAAGTATGGATTAATACTTCTACTGCATTTTGATGTTCTACTTCATCATACATACCATCTTCTCTTTCTACTCTTCTTATTTCTATATGATTGATTATTGAATCTTGTTTAATTTGATCTAGTGAATTGTCCCACCAGTATTTTAAAGTTCCATTAAAACCTGTTATTAACATAACACATGCTTGCTTATCAGTATGCCCTCTTGCTTTAAAAGCAATAGCGGCCATACCCATTTCTTGGAATAAGTTCATTATTTCATACTCAGATCTTCCATCAATATTCCATTCATATATCCCTTCACCAGTATATACATTATGTGAATATTTATGGTGTTCCTCGAATAATAAATCGGGTGGTGTATGTCTTGAATAATATGGTTTTTTAGATTTCATAATTTTATTATTATTTCTGTATTTTAAAAGGTTAATTTCTAAATTTTCGCTTTCTGATTGAGTATCTGTTTTATTAGACTCGATATCGTTTTCATCTATATTATTGATTCCTTTTCCTCTGTCTAGGTTTTCTAATCTAGTT
This sequence comes from Isatis tinctoria, assembly GCA_010577795.1. NCBI lineage: Eukaryota > Viridiplantae > Streptophyta > Magnoliopsida > Brassicales > Brassicaceae > Isatis > Isatis tinctoria. The sequence continues at coordinate 10,404,174 of CM021248.1, read as the reverse complement.
GCAATTGACTTTAAAATTTCATTTTCTGGGAATTTAATTTGTCTAGTTACAGGTTTAAAATTGGTGTAGTTACTGATGAAAAAGGATGTTGAATATTATTACTGAAGTGTTCTAATTTATTACTTTCATTATTGTCAATTTTATTATCTATATTGTCTATTTGTTTAGAGATAGTATATAATAATTGACTTTGATAATTATTTTGTTGATAAACTGATTTTATATCTTGCATAATTAATGGTTCTTTATCATCTTTATTGGCTCCAGTTTTGAATGGGGTAGCTAATACTTGCCGGTTAGCCGTATTTATTTTTAAATCAGTTAAGGGAGGATGAACCGATTTAATTTTGTTACCATGTACTTGTTCCCAAACTTGGCTTAAGGATGAACTTGTATTAATGGTTTTGAATGGATAATTAATACTATTAGCGATTGCATATGTTTCGAACCATATAAAAAATGGAATATCCAATTCTTTAGTTGTCATGCAATTATACCATTTTTCTCTAAATTCATTAACTTGTTGTTTAGAAAATGTTTTAAAATACCATTCACGTTTTTCTTTATTTTCTTTTGAATAAAAATTTATAAGTTGCTTATTTATTTCATATTCTTTTAGTATAACATTTATATGTCCGAAATCTGACGAAGACGGAGAAGTTGGAAAATTGACTGTCTCAGGTTCTGCTATAGGTGCTTTAAATTTATTATCTTGTTTAACATTTTGATTTACGCTTTCTGTCTCTGAATCTGCACTAGAATGTCTAGTACGATATTCGGAAAAAGAAGCTCTTGAAGGTGTTTGATATTCAGAGAAGGAGGGTCTTGAGTAATAAGAACTGATCCTAGGAGGGAGTGGTTCTTTAAAAGATCCAAATTGTAATAATATTTTTCCATCTACTTGTTCAATTATTTTTGAAATATTTCTTTGTTCAAAATTCCTAGGTGGTTGAGTTATTTCTAATTTCCATTGATCTGGAATAGTTATTTCATTTCATTTTAATTGCTTAGGAGCGTAAGTAGCTGCTGGGGTATCTTTACTATGGGCTGTTAAAATAGTAGTTTCTCCTTTATCATCATATAGTAAACATCTTGGATTAAATTCAGATGTTGATTGTTTGAAATAAATTCTGTATAATAATAAATATCCGTGTCTTTCACTTTGAAATTTAATTTCTGGTAAGTGGACATTTAATACCAATGTATTGAGTATGGTTGGATCATGAAGACTAACTTGAAAATTAGGAGCGCAATTAAAATATATTGCTCCGTTGCATAAATTTGATTGAACTGCTCCAAGGAGCGAGTCTTCAAATTTCAATAATGTTTTATCTCTTAAAAGCATAATATGGTGAATCTATTCCAGTTCTAGATAAGGGTTTTATTGCTATTTGTATTAAACCGAAATGAATATAATTAAATCTTTTTTGTTTATATTTATCTAAAGCTATTGAAGATAATAGTTTGATTTCTTCAAATTCATTTTGAAGAGATAGGGTATGTTCGTGTTCTTTGATTGAATAAGCTGTTTTGAAATCAAAAGTTCCGATTTGATATATATTTTCTGGATTAATATGAGGTAAACAGTTTTTTGTAATATCTTGATTAAACGAGGTTAGTTTTGTCATAATTTCTCTTGAGTTAATTGTCGATGCAGATGTTGATGCATGTTTAGATTTAAAAAAATTTCTAACAGAAGACGCCATGATTTAATCCAGACTTAGACTCATGCTAGAAAGATATTAATCAGGTTCTACGTCAATACCTTTTATGGTTTGCCAACGGACTTGCTGCCTCCCTGGGGTCTTACGGCCTGGAACACCAACGGTATCTGGTAGAGGGATTGAAGTCTTTCTAGGGAATCTTTGTTTAGTTTAAAACACGAAGTCTTGTTTTGAAAATTATTTAAAAGAAAACGAAGCATCAAAATGTTTTGTTTTATTAAATCGTAAGATCTTTAGCATCTGATACCAGTTTGCTGTCTCCTTATTTTACTTTTCTTTTTCTTATATATTGAAAAATAAATCATTGTAAACTTTGATGTAAAACTTTGATTTTGTTAACTTTAAATTTGTAAATACAAGAGTGCAATAGACTTTGATAAGAACTTTGTTTTTATTTTTATTTTAAAGTAAAAGTACAAGGATTGAAAATTACAAAAGTAAAACTTAAAACTTTAAAACTTGAAAATTTAGAGAGAAGGTAGAGCGATTTTAGAGAGAGAAGGAAGTCTGAAAATTGCTCGTACTCTTCTCGGTTTGGGGATGCTCGTATTTATAGGCGAGCTTGCATAGAGGTTGCTTGTTACGTGGCCTTCATCAGACGGTGCCGACACTTGTTTGATTCGTGGCGTTCATCTAACGGTGCCGACAGTCTTGCTTACGTCACTGCTTACGTTACTGCTGACGTCACTGCTTACGTCTTGCTTACGTCACTGCTTGCGTACGTTTTTCTTCCTGTGTGATTAAACTTCGAATGGACAGAGATATACTCTGTTTATTTGTAAATACAAGAGTGCAATAGACCTTGATAAGAACTTTGTTTTTATTTTTATTTTAAAGTAAAGGTACAAGGATTGAAAATTACAAAAGTGAAACTTAAAACTTAAAAACTTGAAAATTTAGAGAGAAGGTAGAGCGATTTTAGAGAGAGAAGGAAGTCTGAAAATTGCTCGTGCTCTTCTCGGTTTGGGGATGCTCGTATTTGTAGGCGAGCTTGCATAGAGGTTGCTTGTTACGTGGCCTTCATCAGACGGTGCCGACACTTGTATGATTCGTGGCGTTCATCTAACGGTGCCGACAGTCTTGCTTACGTCACTGCTTACGTTACTGCTGACATCACTGCTTACATCTTGCTTACGTCTTGCTTACGTCACTGCTTGCGTACGTTTTTCTTCCTGTGTGATTAAACTTCGAATGGACAGAGATATACTCTGTTTATTATTTTAATTACAAGCGGAAATACAAATTGAAGCGTTTAAATAATACGGTTTTGAAATAATATACAGAGTCTACTAGAATATACATTGATGAAACTATATACACTAATCCCACTATTGGGTTTTTTTTTTTACATATCGAGTGGATCTTGGCTATCCGGACCTCCAAACGGGTCGTTGGGGTAGAAGTTTTTTAGTTGGGTAATTGCGTCATCGTCGTCGTCGTCGTCGTCCGTGGTGTCCATTTCTTGACTAATGGCGGCAATGATTTTTTTTGAGTTTATTTTTCTTGGATGATTTTTTGGAATTAGAAGAGCCTGTAGAGTTTGTTGGGCTTTGTGGTCTTTTAATATTAGATGTGGGCATAGGTGTTTGAGTAAATTTTTCTTGGTGTAACGAGGGGTATGGATTTGGATATAGTACGAACTGCAGTATGGATTTCTTCAGTAATTTGGAAGTATTTTTGTATGTTGGCTAAGGAACAACGGTCTAAGAGATATTTATCCCACCATTTGATACGGAATTCTCGAATAAGAGAGTATGGCATATCAGGTAGATGAGGTACGAGATTATAGTGCCATGAACATATCCACGGTATGGCCATGTCAATGTAAAAGCTTATTTTGGATAGAGGTAGAATAGGTGTTTTAGGTGCGTGTTTAAGGTAAAAAGGTAAAAAGGTTTTTGTTATTTCTGTTGGATAGATTTGGTCGCTTGGTCCGAACCAATGCCACCATTCGTAGAACCATCCTGGAATAGTTTTTGGGCATTTATGGTTTAGGGATATGAACCAAGAATGGTCATATGCCCTAAGGTAAAAGAGACGGAAGAATGCTTGTTGATAGTCTACATAGGTAAAACCAGGGATATGGTATCCTGGGGTTGAGAAGGGTTTCATAGTATGGTGGTGAATAAAGCCGAGCTCTTGGATAGAATAAATTCGCAGTATTTTGCAGGTGGAGTATGATATAAGGCTGGGATCGGTTTTGTCCGGGTAATGAGTAATTTCTACAGACTTAGAGTTTACTAGAATATACTCGTAAAAGGTACGGTTTTTGACTACATTGTCAGTTGGGTATTGACAGTCTTCATAGAGATATCTACCAACAAAGTTTTGGAGTTGTTTCAAGGATATTGGTTGAGTAAAGTTGGTAGTGAGGATATGTTCCTTTTGGGGTTTTAGAATATAGGTAGTTTTTTGAGTAGGAGGTTGAGCGGTTGTTTGGGAAGGTTTTGGCGTAGATGTTTGACCATTTTCTATATTAACTGCTTTTGAATAAGAAAGTGGGAGAAATTCAGCAAGTGCTGAATAGGAGTTTTGAATAGTTAGGGGCTTGCCCTGGAGAGCCGGTTGACTTTTGATGTAATCCGATGCAGTCATCGGTTTCTTCTTTTTCTGGTCACTCATTTTGATTGCCTGTTTTTCCCTGTAAATATTCTCTTGTTAGAAAATCAGGTAAAGAATTATTTTCACCTTTAATATATTGAATATCAAAATCGAATACTGATAGAATGGCTTGCCATCTTGCAAAGATTTGTTTTGAGACTAAATTTTTGACATCTTTTTGTAAAATTTCTTTTGCTGATTTACAATCAACACGGAGTAAAAAAATTTTTGTTTATTAAATCATCTTGAAATTTTGATATACAATTGACTATAGATAGTACTTCTTTTTTAACAGTAGAATAATTCTTTTGAGGTCCTAACCAGATTCCAGAATGGAATCTAACTATGGACTCTGGGCTAGATTCCGAAAGTTTTTGTTTAAGGATTCCTCCATAACCTATTTCTGAAGCGTCAGTTTCGACAATCATATTTGCTTCATGATTTGGTATGGATAAACAAGGGAGAGTTTTAACCTTTTGTTTTATTTGTTGAACTAATTGGGTATGTGTATTTGTCCAAGGTTTTGGATTTTTTTGTAATCTTTGAAATAAAGGTTGAATGGATTTTCTAAGATTGAGTAGGAAATCTGAAACATAATTCAGAGAAATCTTTGTAATTGTGTTTTTTTTTTAGTTCATCTGGAAATTTCGGCAAATTCTATTACCCTTGATATTGGTGTTATAGTTCCTTGATAAATATTGTGTCCTAAAAATCTTATTTTAGTTTGGAATAAAGACATTTTTTTGGCGGATAAAACTAAACCATGTTTTTTGACTATACTTAAGAAAGTGTTTAAATGATTGATGTGTTGGTCTATTGATGTTGAATATACTAGTACATCGTTATAAATATAGACAATGTGGTAAAATTAGAATGATTGTTGATATATCATTCATTATATGTTGGAACTCGGATGGTGCATTTTTTAATCCGAATGGCATTACATTCCATTCGTAATGACCAAATGGTACTGTAAAAGCTGTTTTATATTTATCATTTTCAGCTATTTGGATTTGCCAAAAGCCGCTTTTCATATCGAATTTTGAATAGATTTTAGCGTTATAAAGCCGTTTTAATAGATCTCTTTTATTGGGTATTGGATATCTAATCCATTGTATGACATCATTTAATGGTTTATAATTGATTACTAATCGAGGTACTCCCCGTTCTTTTTCTGCTTGATTATTTACATAAAAAGCCAAACAGCTCCAAGGAGACTTGGATGGCCTTATTAGATTTTTCTTTAATAAATCCGCTATTTCTTGTTTACAATGTTCTAATAATTCCTTATTCATTTGAATAGGTCGAGCTTGGTTGGTATATTTTTCTCATTAAATTCTTTAATGTAAGGGAGTTCTACTGTATGTTGTTTCCTTCCCAGAAGGCGTTTGGTAATTCTGAACATACTTGTTTTAAAAGTTCATTTTCTATTGATTTAATTTTGCTTATTGTATAAGGTGTTTTCAGTTGTTCTTCTATTTTTTTACAAGCTATTTCTTCTTGCAAATATTGAATATGATTTTGTTTTCCTTTTATTAGGTTAATCGTTTTTTGAATTGTATTTTGTTGTAATTGCAAAACTTCTTTAGTTTTCATAGGAGATAGAAAATTAAAGGATAATTTTGTACCCATTGCTTTAGTAGTTACTCCTGTTTCGGTTACCTTAAATGGATATATTTGCGTAAAAAATGGGGTTGCTAATATTACTTCTTGCGAAAGGTTTTTAACTAGAATAAATTGGTTTATGAAACAATATCCTTGGTTGCATATTTTTGCACAAGGTAATTTATACTGTACTTTTAAGCTACTGCCATTGGCACTGCTTAAACGTTCAATAGTTTTTTCGTAATATTTTGTTGGTAAATTCCTTCACGGATACAGTTGTAGTCTGCCCCTGTATCCATTAGGGCAATTATATCTATTTTAAAATTTCGCCCAATGTGTAGAGTAAAATGAGAGCCGAAACTCACACTGTCAAAACTTATATTTAGTGGGGGCTCGAAAATTCTATTTTAAAGAACTAAAGGACAGAAAATGCAAAAAGAGAGATTTTATTGATGATTTTCCGAAAGTACAAAGATAATTAGCAAAAGCTGAAAAATTTTATATTGCTAAAACTCCTAATACTCGGATCTGGGATGCCTTTAAACCTTACATGAGCGTACATATATATACTGACAATCCTAGGGTGCTAAGACTTCAGATTTTTGATGTGGGACTTTGTCATTCCTTCCCAGCCGCCGACCTAACCTTTTGGGCCCGATATCCGGCCCGAGAGTCTTCCGTGATCCGTCTGCGTGTTCTGATCCAAATCCGGCCCGTCGATGAATAGTAAACCGTGAACAGTAAACCGGTGAATAGTAATCCGAATCTCGGTTTAGACTTAATTCGATTTTTCGGTTAACTTTGTCTCGGGATGAATAGTGTTTTTAACGGTTTTTCCCGCGTGAATAGTATTCCGAAAGTTTTACGACTCTTGAGATTTGAGCCGCCCGTTCCTTGTTCGAACTTCCAACCGCCGGTTTCGGTATCGATGGCCAGCCGCCAGTTCCTTTGGGGGAATGTTTATGGACGTTTTGGAGTCGGAACATGCAAATGCCTAGTCTTCGGGTCGGTCCGGGCTTAGAGTTACGTTTGATGGTCGGTCGACTGGACAATGTTCGGATAATGAGTCTTGACTAAGAAATGATCGTGGGCGGCTGGCCAGTCGATGTGCGATGAAGACCCGGCGGCTGGCCTTATCCCAGCCGCCAGTCGGTATATGATGAAGACCCAGCGGCTGGCCTTATCCAGCCGCCGGTTGGCGTATGATGAAGACCCGGCGGCTGGCCTTATCCCAGCCGCCGGTTGATGATCGAAGAAGACCCGGCGGCTGGCCTTATCCCAGCCGCCGGTTGGTGATCGGAGAAGACCCGGCGGCTGGCCTTATCCCAGCCGCCGGTTGGTGATCGAAGAAGACCCAGCGGCTGGCCTTATCCCAGCCGCCGGTTGGTGCTCGAGGAAGACCCGGCAGCTGGCGTTATCCCAGCCGCCGGTTGGCGCATGAAGAAGACCCGGCGGCTGGCCTTATCCCAGCCGCCGGTTGGTGCATGAAGAGGACCCGGCGGCTGGCCTTATCCCTGCCGTCGGTTGGTGCATGAAGAGGACCCGGCGGCTGGCCTTATCCCGGCCGCCGGGTCATGTCTCGGACGGGTCGTGGGCAGTTGGCCTTAGCTCGTCCGGACCATGTTCGGGATAAGTTCCATCTGATCTCGACCTTGACTTCTCGTTTCGTCAATCTTCGAGGAGGGGATTTCGACCCCAACAGTTAGCCCCCCAGCTCTTTGCTTCCGTGGTTTGGAGCAAGGAGCTCTGAGCTGAGAGTTTTATCGGGATTGACCGAGACGGGAAGGCAAGGAGTTTTTCCATCCGCTCTTCTTTAGTGTCTTGTCAAAGTACTCCTCTTCTCTTTTCAAGTTTTCTTCTTCAAGTCTTCCCTTTGAAAATTCCTTTAGAAATGACTGATGAAAGAGGTTCTCCTTTTGAGCTCAACTTTGACGCAATATTGAATAATCAGTTTGATTTTGATTTTATGTCCGCGGAACAGGACGCGGTACTTATGGAAGATCTGCTGGCGGCTGGAGAAGGTGCCATTCCACGTGCGACGTCCGGTCCCGAAAGTGTTCCTCAGTGGGTGGCTGGCCCTAGCAACGCTCAAGGAGCGCTCAGTTTTGCTAATGTTCCTCAATGGGAGCCCGAGACGGCGGTTGGGATTGAAAACATACCCGAGCCGGCGGCCGGGATTGGGAGCATGCCCGAGCCGGCGGCCGGGATTGAGAGCATACCCGAGCCGGCGGCCAGGATTGAGAGCATACCCGAGCCGGCGGCCGGGATCAAGAGCATGCCCGAGCCGGCGGCCAGGAAGAAGACGTCCGGCTCCAAGCGGGCGGCTGGTTCTAAGAACGCTTCCAAGAGGGCGGCTGGTTCTAAGAACGCTTCCAAGAGGGCGGCTGGCGTAGTGGCCGTATCAAGGTGGGCGCTTGGCTCTGGAGGCATCTTAGAGAGGGCGTCTGGCCTTCCTCGAGGCATCTCGCCGCGGGTTAGTGTAGTGCGTGGCGTTTGGACTCCTCCTCAGCATGTCGAGGACAACGGCGGATGGTGTGCATGGCCGTCCCGATCTCTGGTTCCCTCTGAACATCATCGTACGTGGCCAGAGACAGGTGACGACTCGGCCATGTCCGAAGAAGAAGTCAGATCGGATCACCCGGAGGTGCCTATCTTTGTGCATCCGGAGGTGAAGTCCGAATGTCGTTCTCCAGGAGAAGCCAAAGCCTATTGGGGTGAGGATATTTTTGGTTGGGGGTTAAGAAGCCTGGACCGTCTTCGGGGTACAGATCGATATCTGAGGGATTCAAGCCCGGACCCACTTTGAGCGATCGGGACTCATTGGCCGAGCTCAGATATGACTTCCGGATTTCGGACAAGATCAAGTTTCGTCTCCCAAAATATGGGGATAGGATGAACAAGGCGCCAGAGGGATATTTCGCCATGTATGAATCGATGTTTTACGAAGCTTTCCTCTGGTTCCCGATCCCAGGAGCTATCTTCGAATTTCTCGAGTTGTATGGGGTTGCGATCTCTCAACTTGTTCCATCTGCTATGAGGATTTTGATGGGACTCGTGGTCCATTGTGCTGAATGCGGAATCAAGTTGGAGGGCGACCTTGTACGAAATTTCTTTTCATTGAGGAAGATTTCTAAGTCGGATTTCTTCTGCTCGGTTAACGTTCGGAGGAATGTGAAGCGTTTCTACACCGGCCTTAGGAGTAATTGTAAGGCCTCGCGGAATCAGTTTTTCTACGTGAAGCGCAGCCCGCTTACGGTTGGTTCTGACTTCGGCGGCTCGGTTAGGACCGAGTGGAGTGTGCCACGTAAGCGTTTCGTCTTTTTGTGAATTTTTTCTATAAGTAGTCTTCATTCCTTTGCTTCATTCTTCACAATTTCATTTCTCACAACTTTGCATTTTTTCTTCTCTCAGTTCGTGATCCCGTCGCTCCTCGAGTTTCCGGAGTTAAGGATATCTTTAAAGAAGTTGATAAGAAGAAGATCGATTGGGAGTGTCCTGATCTCTGGCGCCGCTTTCTTGACGCGAAAGATATTTTAGAAGGGCGCGCTCCTCCGAAGGGTCCTGACTTTGTTGATCCAATGGCGACATACCCCGGCATGGAGGGTGTTTGGAAGTATCGCCAGCAGAAATATGGTGAAGCTGGACCGTCCGGAGAGGCGGCTGAGTTCGACCTTGCGTCTGGTTTTGTTCTACCGTCCGGGTCTGATTTCCATGGTGACAGCGTGCCTGAGGAACAGATCGTCGCTCCTCAGGGTTCTGATTGCGCCGCTGTTGCGGATAAAGGGAAGGGAGCTTCCAACAGCCCAGATCGTCCGAGGAAGAGCAAAGTGGCTCGGACGGTCGAGGCGTCTGATCCTGGTTTCTTTTTCGACGCTCCCAAGGCAGCGGGAGGAGATCCAGCCGAGTCCGTGAAGGTCGTGGACTACTTCGGAGCATTGGCTCCGGTTCCCGCTGTGCCGTTCGATCGCTCAACGGCTTACGGAGACTTGTCCTCCGGCCTTATGATGGTAATTCTTTTTTCCTTTGGATTTGTTTTGACGCAGTTTGGTCTTTGCTGATACTTGTTTTTCTTTGATTCAGGTCGCCACTCGAGCTCATGCGACCCAGGTTGCCTTAGAAGCTTCGAAGAAAGAGTCCCGGAAGAAGGACAAGAAGATTAAGGCCCTGGAAGTCAAACTCAGGAATGCGGAAAAGATATCTCAGAAGGAGCTTAAGATGGCGCTCGCGGAGGCTGAGTGGAAGATGGAGCTGGCGTTCAAGCAAAGCCGCTGGGAGTTGGTGGAAAAGTACCGTCTCCGCATCGAAGGTGCTAAAGCTGCTCTCGCGCCGATGCGTCAGGCTAAGTACGGTGAGACTGCATTGACTGAGGTCAGCTCGAACCTTGATCTAGTCTGGGACATTAAGTCCGGGAAGTCCAAGGTCGAGGATGAGGAAGGAAAGCTGGAGGCTTCGTTGGAGCAGCTCAAAGGAGGAGGCTGGGTTGGCTCCTACGATCGAGCTGCTACCACCCTCGACAGCTACTTGGTATGCTCTCCGGTTTCTCCGTGCCAATCCCCGGAGGCAGAGGCTTTGGATTACGGAGCTGCTACTCCTCTTGTTGAGTATGATTAGACTTCGGCCTTGTATTTTCTGTTTTCGGTATGTTCGGGTCTCTCGACCCTTTTTATTGTATTTGCTTCGTCCGTCGAAATTGATCACTTATGTCTCCTTTTATGGAGATTTATTGTCTATCTGCTTTTGCTTTTAATTGTTATGGACTTCTTTGCTTGCTTCGCTTTAATAGTCTGAAAGATGGCTTGTCTTCGGGTTATAAGTCTTGATAAAGGCAAATTGGGCGGTCGGTATATCTTTTTCCAAGAGGGCGGCCGGCCCGTTTTACGGAACGAAGGGCGGATGGCCCGTCTCTCTACGGAGGACGGGCGGCTGGCCCGATTTGTAGGGCGGCTGGCCCGTCTCTCTACGGAGGAGAGACGGCTGGCCCGTTTTGTAGAGCGAAGGGCGGCTGGCCCGTCTCTCTACGGAGGACGGGCAGCTGGCCCGTTTTTTAGAGCGAAGGGCGGTTGGCCCGTCTCTCTACGGAGGACGGGCGGCTGGCCCGTTTTGTAGAGTGAAGGGCGGCTGGCCCGTCTCTCTACGGAGGACGGCGGCTGGCCCATTTTGTATTGCGTTGGGCGGCTGGCCCGTCTCTCTACGGAGGACGGGCGGCTGGCCCGTTTTGTAGAGTGAAGGGCGGCTAGCCCGTCTCTCTACGGAGGATGGGCGGCTGGCCCGTCTCTCTACGGAGGACGGGCGGCTGGCCCGTTTTGTATTGCGTTGGAGTGCTATTCCGGACACTCGAACTTCAGACCAGGTTGTCTTTGTGAACATTTCCTGGGTTTAATGCATTTTCTTGTTTTTGCAGGGGACCAAGCTTGTTCGGATCCCTCTTTTGACTGAACGCTTTTAAAATCTCGCATCAGAGCCGGTTTGATACCGCATTCTCGAGATGTCTTTGACCAGTGTTCCATGTCAGGCGCTTTACTGGGTTTAGAGAGTTTACTTCGTTTCCTACGCTTCGCACTATTTACCTATGCGAAACACAAGTGAAGGTAAACTAAACAGAACATCGTCTTGAGTGCTTCCTGCAGGATCGCGGGATGTCAGGTTACGCCCTTCGGATGTTAATCCGGAAATTTGTATAGCGCGTTAGTCTTATCCTCTGCGGGATGTTAAGAGAACCATGGTTTTAAAAGATAGTCTTGTTGTGGCCAGCAACAGACAGATTTTTTGGAGAGGACTTAAGTGTTTGGGAGAAATATCTTGATTGGTTGGCGGTCATGGATAAGTTACGAGATGCTAAGTCTCGATGTTTATCCGATTTTAAGTTCGAGTTTAAAGATATGTTATGAGATACTAAGTCTCAATGTTCATTTTCCTCGGGTTTTTCTGGATCCATTCTCTTTCCGGATCAAGTTTCAAGATGCTAAGTGTCGATGTTTGTCGGAATGGTATTTTCGGGAAACTTTTTCAAGCTTTGGATGTGTTATGAGATACTAAGTCCCAATGTCCATCTCCTTGATTTGTTCGCGAAAATTTTGGAGTATGTATATACGGACCCACTCCCCCCCTTTTTCTAAGGAGAGGGGCAACTGAACTCGTTTTTTAAGCGAGCTGCCTACGTACCCTTTGTGAAAAGGGATCAAGTCACCCGTAGTTCCGTTTTTTTTTTTTTTTTTTTTGAGAAGACGGCTAAGTCTTGGTAATGGAATTGTCCGTCGCAGCTTCGGCGGTTTCTGGAGTCTTTTCGGTAGCTTTAGTCTCTTCTTGGTTTGTTTCAGTTTCCATGGGCGGAACCTCCGTTTTCTCGAATTGTTCGGTTCTACTCACTTTCTTTCCCAGTTCGGGGGCTTCGTCTTCATTCTTGCTTTTCGGGTTCTCTCTTTGCGGGACGGTCAGATTCCGGAGCTTGTGCTCTGCCAGAAAACAGATCCGAGCCTCCTTCTGATTTCCCCAAACGGTCTTGATTCTGTTTGGTGTCGGGAATTTCAGGCAGAGATGGTAAATTGACGGGATTGCTCGCATTGAATTGATCCAGGGAGTTCCCATTATCACGTTATAAATCGCGGGGTGGTTTTCCACCGCGAAGTTAACGATTTTCGTGATTCCACCGGCACGAACCGGGAGCTGGATTGTTACGTCCGTCATTGTGACTTCGCCAGAGAATCCGGTCAGCGACCTCGGATTGGGCTTTATCATTGACGGATCCACCTTCATCCTTTGAAGTGTCTCCCGAAAAGTGACATCCACCGAACTTCCGGTGTCGATCAAGACCCGGGAGACGTCATGGTCGTTGATGTCCAGCTCTACCACCAATGGGTCGTCGTGGGGTTGATCAAGGCCTTCGGCGTCTTTTTCGTGGAAGGCGATACGGTCGTTGTTTTCGGTGATCGGCTCCCGTGGGTTTGATTCCATGTCTCCTCTTCTCAAGAACACCTTTCTCGAGGCCACTGTGTCTCGGCAATACTGAGACCCTCCGATGATCATGTGGATCCTCCTACGGTTTGCGGCGGAGTCGTCTCCGTTCGGTCTCCTTCCCCGTTTGGGGGTATCCTCGTCGGGCCTTTCGGGACGTTCCTGGTTAGGTCGTCTGTTCGGGATGCAAACGTCTTCTTCGATAGCTCCGAGACTCTCGAGGGTTACTCCGTTCCCGAGTTCCCCGGCTAATAGTTTTGCCGCGAGCCTTCTTCCGATAGTCTTGTGGAAGGTACAGAAGGCGTTCTCGTCGAATCCCGGTCGAGTCCACGTATTCCATGGCCCTCTGTTGCGCTCATCAGACGGTCTCTCCGTGTTTATTTGGTAGTTATGCGCTCCGCCCGGGTTGGGTTCTTCGTCTCGACCGATTCGCCTACTTCTTCTCTCGTTTGGAACGTTAGAAGGTTGCACCGTGCCTTTGGCGACCAATTTCGAGGATTGGTGCTTTCCGGCTGGGACCCTCATTTCTTCCTCATAGATAACGAAGTTGGAAGCACGGTGGAGAGCATCTTGAATGGTTACCGGCGGATTCACGGTAATTTCCTTTCGGAAGCTTGAGGTCTTCAGCAAGGACTTCTTCAGGGCATTAATGGCGGCACTGTTGCTTAGGCCGTCAATCTTCGAGACAATCACCTTAAATCTTTCGATGAAATCTCGAAGGCTTTCTTCTGGACCCTGCGACAGCGAGTAGAGGTCCGCGTCGGATGTTGACTGTCTTATGAACAGTGAGCAATGTTTCAGGAAGGCCGCCGACAATCGGTCGAAACCGTTGATTGAGTCTCTTTCTAGCCGCGAGAACCACGACAGGGCTGATCCTTTCAGATGCTCCACGAAGAGGAGGCAGAATCCTGTGTCTCTCTCTTCGGTTTTGAATCTAGCCCGTCCCATAGCGATGTGGAAGGCTGTCATGTGGGCCTTCGGATCGGTCGTCCCGTCGTAGAAGGGGATTCGGATTTTTCCCGGGTCAGAAAGTCTAACGCTTGTGATCCTTGAAGTAAACGGGATCTTTTGCGTTTCTGTTGGGGTCGAAATCCCCTCCTCGAAGATTGAAGGAACGAGAAGCCAAGATCAAGATCAAGTGGAATAAATCCCGGGCATGAACCGGACAAGCTAAGGCCGACTGCCCACGATCCGTTCGGGACATGACCCGGCGGCTGGGACAAGGCCAGCCGCCCACGTTCCCTCCAAGACCATGTCTGGCGGCTGGGATAAGGCCAGCCTCCCGGATCATCCTCACACATGGGCCGGCGGCTGGGATAAGGCCAGCCGCCGGATCTCCTTAACACACGGACCGGCGACTGGGATAGGGCCAGCAGCCGGATCCCCTTCATGCATCGACCGGCGGCTGGGATAAGGCCAGCCGCCGGGTCTTCTCCATACAACGGCCGACGGCTGGGATAAGGCCAGCCGCCGGGTCTTCTTCGCCCACGGACTGGCGGCTGGGATAAGGCCAGCCGCCGGGTCTTCTTCGCCCACGGACCGGTGGCTGGGATAAGGCCAGCCGCCGGGTCTTCTTCGCCCACGGACCGGCGGCTGGGATAAGACCAGCCACCGGATCTTCTTCTCCCATCGACCGGCGGCTGGGATAAAGCCAGCCGCCCACGATCATTTCTCAGTCAAGACTCATTATCCGAACATCGTCCAGTCGACCGACCGTTAAACATAACTCTAAGCCCGGACCGACCCGAAGATTAGACGTTTGCATGTTATGACTCCAAGAAGTCCATAAACACTTTCCGAAAGACCGTGACCAACGTCCAGCCGTCCATGGACCAGTCGCCGAAGCACACGAGCCAAAGGGACCGGCGGCTGGCCATCAATACAAAAACCGGTGGCTGGAAGTTCAAACAAAGAACGGGCGATTCAAATCTCAAACGTCATAAAATGCTCGGAATACTGTTCACGTGGAAAAAACCGTTAAAAATACTATTCATCTCGAGACAAAGTTAACCGAAAAATCGAATTAAGCCTAAACCGGGATTCAGATTACTATTCATCGGATTACTATTCACCGGTTTACTATTCATCGGCGGGCCGGATTTAGGTCAGAAAACGCAGACGGATCACGGAAGACTCTCGGGCCGGATATCGGGCCCAAAGGGTTAGGTCGGCGGCTGGGAAGAAAGGACAAAGTCCCACATCGAAAATCTGAAGTCTTAGCATCCTAGGATTGTTAGTATATATATGTACGCTAATGTAAGGGTTAAACCCATCCCAAATCCGAGTATTAGGAGTTTTAGCAATATAAGACTTTTCAGCTTTTGCTAATTTCCCTTGTACTTTCGGAAAATATCAATAAAATCTCTCTTTTTGCATTTTCGGTCCTTTACTTCTTTTAAATAGAATTTTCGAGCCCCCATAAAATATAAGTCTTGACAGTGTGAGTTTCGGCTCTCACAGTTTGGCGCCGTCTGTGGGGACGAGAAATATTCTTAACCCTAAGAATGAAAAGGATACGGAACGAAGACAATGACCAGAAGGGCCGACGATATCACCAACCAACCGGCCGCAGCAGCCGCCATGGGAACGTCCGGAACGGGAATTCCGGCCATCAACACATCGACCGGAGCGACTGCCGCTGGAACATCCGCCGACGGAGCGATCGGGATAACCGGGACCTCCGCCAGTGCACTCACCAGATTTGGGATAACCGGGACCTCACCCGGTCATCACGGAAACGGCCAACGCCGCCCCAGAGATCGCGGCGATCACCGAGCTGCGGAACATGGTAGCCGAAATCGCGGAGCGGCAGAACAGGCAAGAAAGAACGGCTGCGCAAGAGAGAGCGGCTTCCCAGAAACCAGCACGCGGCCCCCGGGCTTTCGGAGCAAGACGCCTTGTCTTCACCCCGCGGGCGGATCCCCCGGGCCGTCAGAATCCCAATGAGCAGACACCGGTCGGCACCACCTCCGCTGCACCGGAAAAGCGCCACTAGGCGAACCACTGAACGGCCGACTTCCACGGTGACCAACGGTGAAAACCCGAGAGACACCGCAAACAGAGACGACAGGGAGGAGAGCGGAACCGACGATGAAGCTGGAGATCTAAACGCGGACTAAGAAGAGCTCCGCTGGATCGAAGAGCAAGAAAAGGCCGAACGAGAGATCCGAGCTAATCGATCCGCAAGCCGAAGGGACGAGTGGACGAGCTCCGTGCCCGCCTGGAACTCACCACGAATCAGATGAAGGAGGTAAGGTCACAAGTCCATAAAGCGACAAGTGCGGCCCCGGAAATTGACCGCGTCCTAGAGGAAACGCAAAAGATCCCGTTCACCTCGAGGATCACTAGCGTTAGACTTTCTGACCCGGGAAAAGTCCGAATCCCCTTCTACGACGGGACGACCAATCCGAAGGCCCACATGACAGCCTTCCACATTGCTATGGGACGGGCTAGGTTTAAACCCGAAGAGAGAGACGCCGGATTCTGCCTCCTCTTCGTGGAACATCTTAGGGGATCAGCCCTGTCATGGTTCTCGCGGCTAGAAAGAGACTCAATTGACGGTTTCGACCGATTTTCGGCGGCCTTCCTGAAGCATTACTCGCTGTTCATAAGACAGTCGACATCCGACGCGGACCTCTACTCGCTGTCGCAGGGACCAGAAGAAAGCCTTCGAGATTTCATCGAAAGGTTCAAGGTGATTGTCTCAAAGATTGACGGCCTAAGCAACAGTGCCGCAATTAATGCCCTGAAGAAGTCCCTGCTGAAAACCTCAAGCTTTCGAAAGGAAATTACCGTGAATCCGCCGGTAACCATTCAAGATGCTCTCCATCGTGCTTCCAACTTCATAATCTACGAGGAAGAAATGAGGGTCCCGGCCGGAAAGCACCAGTCCTCGAAATTGGTCGCCAAAGGCACGGTGCAACCTTCTAACGTTCCAAACGAGAGAAGAAGTAGGCGAATCGGCCGAGACGAAGAACACAACCCAGGCGGGGTGCATAACTACCAAATAAACACGGGGAGACCGTCCGATTTATAACCTCATAATGGGAACCCCGTGGATTAACTCAATGCGAGCGATCCCATCAACTTACCACCTCTGCCTGAAATTTCCGACACCAAATGGAATCAAGACCATTTGGGGAAATCAGAAGGAAGCCCGGATCTGTTTTCTGGCAGAGCACAAGTTCTGGAATCCGACCATCCCGCAAAGAGAGAACCCGAAAAGGAAAAAGGAAGACGAAGTCCCCGATCTGGGAAAGAAAGTAAGTAGAACCGAACAGTTTGAGAAAACGGAGGTTCCGCCCACGGAAACTAAAAACAACCAAGAAGAGACTAAAGCTACCGAAAAGACTCCAGAAACCGCCGAAGCTGCGACGGACAATTCCATTACCAAGACTTAGCCGTCTTCCTCAAAAAAAAAAAAAACGGAACTACGGGTGACTTGATCCCTTTTCACGAAGGGTACGTAGGCAGCTCACTTAAAAAACGAGTTCAGTTGCCCCTCTCCTTAAAAAAGGGGGGGAGTGGGCCGTATATACATACTCCCAAATTTTCGCAAACAAATCAAAAAGATGGACATTGGGACTTAGCATCTCATAACACATCCAAAGCTTGAAAAAGTTTTCCGAAAACACCATTCCGACAACCATCAAGACTTAGTATCTTAAAACTTGATCCGGAAAGCGAATGGATCCAGAAAAACCCGAGGAAAATGAACATTGAGACTTAGTATCTCACAACACATCTATAGCTCGAACTTAAAATTGGATAAACATCGAGACTTGGCATCTCGTAACTTATCCATGACCACCAACCAATCAAGATATTTCTCCCAAATACTTAAAGTCCCCTCTAACGAATCCGTCTGTTGCTGGCCACAACAAGACTGTCTTTTAAAACCATGGTTTTCTTAACATCCCGCAGAGGATAAGACTAGCGCGCTATACAAATTTCCGGATTAACATCCGAAGGGCGTAACCTGACATCCCGCGATCCTGCAGGAAGCGCTCAAGACGATGTTCTGTTTAGTTTACCTTCACTTGCGCTTCGCATAGGCAAATAGTGCAAAGCGCGAGAAACAAAGTAAACTCTCTAAACCCAGTAAAGCGCCTGACATGGAACACTGGTCAAAGACATCTCGAGAACGCAGTATCAAACCGGCTCTGATGCGAGATCTTAAAAGCGTTCAGTTGAAAGAGGGATCCGAACAAGCTTGATTCCCCACAACAACAAAAGACTGCATTAAACCCAGGGAATATTCGCAAAGATGACCTGGTCTAAAGTTCGAGTGTCCGGGACAACACTCCAACGCAATCGACTCCGAAACGGGCCAGTCGCCCGGATAACGGGCCAGCCGCCCTTCACTCTACAAAATGGGCCAGCCGCCCGTCCTCCGTAGAGAGACGGGCCAGCCGCCATCCGTTCCGCAAAGGCACCAATCAACTCCGAAACGGGCCAGCCGCCCGGACAACGGGCCAGCCGCCCTTCACTCTACAAAACGGGCCAGCCGCCCGTCCTCCGTAGAGAGACGGGCCAGCCGCCCTTCGTTCCGCAAAGGCACCAATCAACTCCGAAACGGGCCAGCCGCCCTGACAACGGGCCAGCCGCCCTTCACTCTACAAAACGGGCCAGCCGCCCGACCTCCGTAGAGAGACGGGCCAGCCGCCCTTCGTTCCGCAAAGGCACCAATCAACTCCAAAATGGGCCAACCGTCCGGACAACGGGCCAGCCGCCCTTCACTCTACAAAACGGGCCAGCCGCCCGTCATCCGTAGAGAGACGGACCGGCCGCCCTCTTGGAAGAAAGATACGCTGGCCGCCCAATTTGCCTTTATCAAGACTTATAACCCGAAGAGAAGCCATCTTTCAGACTATAAAAGCGAAGCAAGCAAAGAAACCCATAACCATTAAAACCAAAAGCAGATAGATAATAAATCTCCATAAAAGGAGATATAAGTGATCAAGTTCGACGGACGAAGCAAATACAATAAAAGGGTCGAAAAGACCCGAACATAACGGAAACAGAAAATACAAGGCCAAAGCCTAATCATACTCAACAAGAGGGGTAGGAGCAGCGTAATCCAAAGCCTCGGCCTCCGGGAACTGGCACGGATAAACCGGAGAGCATACCAAGTAGCTGTCGAGGGCGGTAGCAGCTCGATCGTAGGAGCCAACCCAGCCTCCTCCTGTGAGCCGCTCCAACGAAGCCTCCAGTTTTCCTTCCTCTTCCTCGATCTTGGACTTCCCGGACTTAATATCCCGAACTAGGTCAAGGTTCGAGCTGACCTCAGTCAAGGCAGTCTCGCCGTACTTCACCTGACGCATCGGCGTGAGAGCAGCTTTAGCACCCTCAATGCGGAGACGGTACTTTTCCACCAACTCCCAGCGGCTTTGCTTAAGCGCCAGCTCCATCTTCCGCTCAGCCTCCGCGAGCGCCTTCTTGAGCTCCTTCTGCGATCTCTTCTCCACATTCCGAAGCTTGACTTCCAGGGCCTTGATCTTCTTGTCCTTCTTCCGGGACTCTTTCTCTGAAGCCTCTAAGGCAACCTGGGTCACATGAGCTCGAGTGGCCACCTGAATCAAAGAAACACAAGTATCAGCAAGGACCAAACTCGTCAAAACAAATCCAAACGAAGAAAGAATTACCATCGAACGGTGCAGCAGGGGCCGGAGCCAATGCTCCAAAGTAGTCCACGACCTTCACGGACTCGGCCGGATCTCCTCCCGCTGCCTTGCGAGCGTCAAAAAGGAGACCGGGATCAGACGCCTCGACCGTCCGAGCCACTTTGCCCTTCCTCGGACGATCCGGGCTGTTGGAAGCCCCCTTCCCTTTATCCGCAACAGCGGCACAGCCAGTACCCTGAGGAGCGACTATCTGTTCCTCAGGCACGCCGTCACCATGGAAATCAGACCCGGACGGTAGAATAAACCCAGACGGTAGAACAAACCCAGACGCCAGGTCGAACTCAGCCGCCTCTCCGGACGGTCCAGCTTCACCATACTTCTGCTGGCGATACTTCCAAACACCCTCCATGCCGGGGTATGTCGCCATTGGATCGATAAAGTCGGGACCCTTCGGAGGAACGCGTCCTTCTAGAATATCTTTCGCGTCAAGAAAGCGTCGCCAAAGGTCAAGACACTCCCAATCAATCTTCTTCTTATCGACTTCTTCAAAGATATCTTCGACTCCGGAAACTCTAGGAACGAAAGGATCACTAACTAAAGAAAGAAGAGAAGAAAAACGCAAAGTTGTGAGAAATGAAATTGTGAAGGATCAAGCAAAGGAGTGAAGACTACTTATAGAAAAAATTCACAAAAAGACGAAACGCTTACGTGGCAAATTCCACTCGGTCAAGACCGAGCCGCCGAAGTCGGGACCAACCGTGAGCGGGCTGCGCTTCACGTAGAAAAACTGGTTTCGCGAAGCTTTACAATTACTCCGAAGGTTGGTGTAGAAACGCTTTACATTCCTCCGAACGTTAACCGAGCAGAAGAAATCCGACTTAGAAACCTTCCTCAATGAAAAGAAATTCCTTACAAGGTCACCTTCCAACTTGATTCCGCACTCAGCACAACGGACCACGAGTCCCATCAAAATCCTCATGGCAGACGGAACAAGTTGGGAGATCGCGACCCCATACAACTCGAGAAATTCGAAGATAGCTCCCGGGATCGGGAACCAGAGGAAAGCTTCGTAAAACATCGATTCATACATGGCGAAATATCCCTCTGGCGCCTTGTTCATCCTATCCCCATCTTTTGGGAGACGAAACTTGATCTTGTCCGAAATCCGGAAGTCATATCTGAGCTCGGCCAATGAGTCCCGATCGCTCAAAGTGGGTCCGGGTTTGAATCCCTCAGATATCGATCTGTACCCCGAAGACGGACCAGGTTTCTTAAACCGCCAAGCAAAAATATCTTCGCCCCAATAGGCTTTGGCTTCGCCGGGAGAACGACATTCGGACTTCACTTCCGGATGCACAAAGATGGGCACCTCCGTGTGATCCGACCTGATTTCTTCCCCGGACACGGCCGTTTCGTCATCTGTCTCTGGCCAAGCACGATGCTCGGAGGGAACCAGAGATCGGGACGGCCATGCACGCCATCCGCCATTGTCCTCAACATGCTGAGGGGGGGTCCAAACATCAACTCGGGAAGCGTCGGACGTCCTCTCTAAGACGCCTCCAGAGCCAAGCTCCCACCTAGATACGGCCACTGCGCCAGCCGCCCTCTTGGAAGCGTTCTTAGAGCCAGCCGCCCGCTTTGAGCCAGACGCCCTCCTCGAGCTGGACGCCCTACACGTCAAATCACCAATCCTGGCCGCCGGCTCGGGTATGTTCTCAATCCCGGCCGCCGGCTCGGGCATTGATGGAACCATCGACCTGGAACCAGACCAAGCACCCGTACCAATGGTCCAAGAAGCTCCCATGACACGGTCTAGGACAAGGAGACTCCGGGAAGGCTTTAATGCAGCTGTACAAGCCCACGTCCACTCTTTGGAACCTGAAGAACTCGGCTGGATTAATCCCAAAGAAGAGACCGAGCATGAGCAAACTCCAAAGGAACAAGTCCACCAAGTGAAGAGCCTAGAAGCTACACTCGGAGAGTTAACACCCAACACCATCATCAAGAACCTAGCTGAAGACTTTGGACAAATCAAGTTGAGTGAAGTAGAAGCTATCAAGACCACGCATCAAGAACCTCAAGAACAAGACATCCCGGAGGTCAAGACTTCAAGCGAGCCTACCTACGCATTCAAGGAAGATCACGCACCACTACATTCATTCATGCAACTAGGTAAGTCAGGTAAGGTTTATAATTGCTATACTGTGCTTGCAGGTGAACTAGGAGGCCTCAACACTTAGTTTATTTCTCGTTTTTCTTTATGTTTTAGCACCGAACTCATAGTTTCCATAAATGGCTCCATGTTGGACGCCTTGCTGTTTTTCTTTATTTACGTTTTACAAGTCCTGTTGTTTAGAGTCTTTTCTTGTTGTTTTTGAGTCGAACCCTAGAAGGTTCAAGCTGCTGGACTATTTAATAAAGTCCCTTCACAGCTTTGTAGTCACGCTTTTACCTATCATCAATAAAATAACGCAGTTCAACCTTCAAGCAGCCGCCGAGCCTTGAGAGTTCTTGTTCTTGTTCTTTGTGTGGAATCACTTAGAACCGGAGCTTTGTGCAGTATCAGAGATCATCCATACCTCTGTGGTGCCATTCGATCCACTTCATACTTCATCAACAGATCCAACAAGGGAGAGCGTCAAAGCCAACTTGTTCGATCCCATCCCTCAAGGCGTGTTCATCAAGTCTTGAGTCCACCTATTCGTCCATCCACTGAGCCACAAGAGAGAGCGTGAAAGCCAGCTTGTGTTTCCCATCCCACCATCTATCCATCCTAGAACCGGGTTCATATCAGGCATGCCCTCAATCCCAGCCACCGGCTCGAGCATGTTCTCAATCCCAACCGCCGGCTCGGGCTCCCATTGAGGAACATTAGCAAAACTGAGCATTCCTTGAGCGTTGCTAGTGCCAGCCGCCCACTGAGGGACACCTTCGGGACCGGACGCTGCTTGTGGAATGGCATTTTCTCCAGCCGCCAGCAAATCTTCCACAAGTACCGCATCCTGCTCCGTGGACATAAAATCAAACTCAAACTGATTATTCATTATCGCGTCGAAGTTGAGTTCGAAAGGAGAATTTCCTTCACCAGCCATTTCTAAAAGAAAAATTTTCAAAGGAAAGACTTGAAGAAGAAAACTTGGAAAGAGAAGGGGAGTGTGAAAGAATGATAATGAAGCCACTCCTTTGATATAGCAAACATGGCACGAACTTCCATGATGGACCAGTCGCCGAAGCACACGAGCCAAAGGGACCGGCGGCTGGCCATCAATACAAAAACCGGCGGCTGGAAGTTCAAACAAAGAACGGGCGGTTCAAATCTCAAACGTCATAAAATGCTCGGAATACTGTTCATGCGGGAAAAACCGTTAAAAACACTATTCATCTTGAGACAAAGTTAACCGAAAAATCGAATTAAGCCTAAACCGGGATTCGGATTACTATTCACGGTTTACTATTCATCGGTGGGCCGGATTTGGGTCAGAACGCGCAGACAGATCACGGAAGACTCTCGGGCCAGATATCGGGCCCAAAGGGTTAGGTCGGCAGCTGGGAAGAAAGGACAAAGTCCCACATCGAAAATTTGAAGTCTTAGCATCCTAGGATTGTCAGTATATATATGTACGCTCATGTAAGGGTTAAACCCATCCCAAATCCGAGTATTAAGAGTTTTAGCAATATAAGACTTTTTAGCTTTTGCTAATTTCCCTTGTACTTTCGGAAAATATCAATAAAATCTCTCTTTTTGCATTTTCGGTCCTTTAGTTCTTTTAAATAGAATTTTCGAGCCCCCATAAAATATAAGTCTTGACAGTGTGAGTTTCGGCTCTCACAGTTTCCTCTAGGACGCGGTCAATTTCCGGGGCCGCACTTGTCGCTTTGTGGACTTGCGACCTTACCTCCTTCATCTGACTCGTGGTGAGCTCTAGGCGGGTACGGAGCTCATCCAACTCGTCCCTTCGGCTAGCGTATCGATTAGCTCGGGTCTCTCGCTCCTCTTTTTCCTGCTCTTCGATCCAGCGGAGCTCTTCTTCGTCCGCGTTTAGATCTCCAGCTTCGTCGTCGGTTTCGCCTTCCTCCCTGTCGGCTCCGTTTGCAAGGTCTTTCGGGTTTTCGCCGTTGGTCACTGTGGAAGTCGGCTGTTCAGCGATTCGCCTGGTGGCGCTCTTCCGGTGCAGCGGAGGTGGTGCCGAAGGTTCTCTCCTTGTTTCGACTGGGGTCTGCTCATCGGGATTCTGACGGCGCGGGGGATCCGCTCGCGGAGTGAAGACAAGGCCTCTTGCTCCGAAAGTCCGGGGGCCGCGTGCTGGTTCCTGGGAAGCTGCTCTCTCTTGTGCGGCCGTTCTTTCTTGCCTGTTTTGCCGCTCTGCAATTTCGGCTACCATGTGCCTCAGCTCGGTGATCGCCGCGATCTCTGGGGCGGTGTTGGCCGTTTCCGTGATGACTGGGCTTTCAGTCGGCATTCCGAATCTGGCGAGCGCACTGGCGGAGGTCCCGGTTATCCCGATCGCTCCGTCGGCGGATGTTCCGGCGGCAGTTGCTCCGGTTCCCGCCGCTGATGTGCCGATGGCGGGAATTCCCGTTCCGGCCGTTACCGTGGCGGCTGTTCTGGCCGGTTGGTTGGTGATATCGTCGGTTCTTCTGGTCATTGTCTTCGTTCCGTATCCTTTTCGTTCTTAGGGTTAAGAATATTTCTCGTCCCCACAGATGGCGCCAAATTGTGAGAGCCGAAACTCACACTGTCAAAACTTATATTTAGTGGGGGCTCGAAAATTCTATTTTAAAGAACTAAAGGACCGAAAATGCAAAAAGAGAGATTTTATTGATGATTTTCCGAAAGTACAAAGATAATTAGCAAAAGCTGAAAAGTCTAATATTGCTAAAACTCCTAATACTCGGATCTGGGATGCCTTTAAACCTTACATGAGCGTACATATATATACTGACAATCCTAGGGTGCTAAGACTTCAGATTTTCGATGTGGGACTTTGTCCTTCCTTCCCAGCCGCCGACCTAACCTTTTGGGCCCGATATCCGGCCCGAGAGTATTCCGTGATCCGTCTGCGCGTTCTGATCCAAATCCGGCCCGTCGATGAATAGTAAACCGAATCTCGGTTTAGACTTAATTCGATTTTTCGGTTAACTTTGTCTCGGGATGAATAGTGTTTTAAACGGTTTTTCCGTGTGAATAGTATTCCGAACGTTTTACGACTCTTGAGATTTGAGCCGCCCGTTCCTTGTTCGAACTTCCAGCCGCCGGTTTCGGTATCGATGGCCAGCCGCCAGTTCCTTTGGCTCGTGTGCTTGGCGACTGGTCCATGGATGGCTGAACGTCAGTCACGGTCTTTCGGGGAATGTTTATGGACGTTTTGGAGTCGGAACATGCAAATGCATAGTCTTCGGGTCGGTCCAGGCTTAGAGTTACGTTTGATGGTCGGTCGACTGGACAATGTTCGGATAATGAGTCTTGACTAAGAAATGATCGTGGGTGGCTGGCCAGTCGATGTGCGATGAAGACCCGGCGGCTGGCGTTATCCCATCCGCCGGTCGGTATATGATGAAGACCCGGCGGCTGGCCTTATCCCAGCCTCCGGTTGGCAAATGATGAAGACCTGGTGGCTGGCCTTATCCCAGCCGCCGATTGATGATCGCAAGAAGACCCGGCGGCTGGCCTTATCCCAGCCGCCGATTGATGATCGCAAGAAGACCCGGCGGCTGGCCTTATCCCAGCCGCCGGTTGGTGATCGAATAAGACCCGGCGGCTGGCCTTTTCCCAGCCGCCGGTTGGTGATCGAAGAAGACCCGGCGGCTGGCCTTATCCCAGCCGCCGGTTGGTGATCGAAGAAGACCCGGCGGCTGGCCTTATCCCAGACGCCGGTTGGGGCTCGAGGAAGACCCGGCGGCTGGCCTTATCCCAGCCGCCGGTTGGCGCATGAAGAAGACCCGGCGGCTGGCCTTATCCCAGCCGCCGGTTGGTGCATGAAGAGGACCCGGCGGCTGGCCTTATCCCAGCCGCCGGTTGGTGCATGAAGAGGACCCAGCGGCGGCCTTATCCCGGCCGCCGGGTCATGTCTCGGACGGGTCGTGGGCAGTTGGCCTTAGCTCGTCCGGACCATGTTCGGGATAAGTTCCATCTGATCTCGACCTTGACTTCTCGTTCCGTCAATCTTCGAGGAGGGGATTTCGACCCCAACAAGTAATATTTGTGTACCATTTTTGATAAATTATTCTATCAATTATTTGAATATAATTTTCATCGTTTTCAGCAAGTGCTAAATTATTTGATTCTAGACTTTGATTACTTGAGCATGCCTGAGAATTATTCTTATTTTCTATTAAAGATAATCTAGCATCTACTTGTAGTTGTTTTAATTCTTGTTGGTTAATTGTTAATTGCAATTCCTTTACTTGGGTCTTTAGTTGTTTTACTTCATTTTGAAGTTCTCCTGTTGTTACTTGTTTAAACAAATTTTGAGTAGGGTATTTTTCAAATATCTTATTTAAACTAAAAGGCTTTGGAGTAGATAATTGACTTTCTCGAGAAATTATTTCTTTTAATTTTATTAAATACTGTTTTTTATTATCTGGATCATCGATTTTATCTATTATATCTAATAAGAATTGTTTATCAGTATCTTTCGTTATTACGTTAATGGTTTGACAGTTGCATAAATTATCAGATAATTCTTGTGATTCAGAGGACGAATTACTAGAATTTTCTATTTCATTGATTAAGTAATCACTATCGTTTTCTTCAGATATTTCTGATTCTGATATTAATAACTTAGTTAATTTTTCTTGAATATCAGGTTGATCTTGAAAATTTTCATTTATTTTTCTTTTCATTTTACATTCTGTTGATTTGTGTCCTGGTCTTTTACAATTATGGCATACTATTTTTTGTTTATCTTTAGATTTATATTTTTTTATTTTTCGAATAATATTTATCAGTTGGTTTCTTATCAAAATCTTTTTGATAATGTTTTGATTTTCTGGCTTTTTTTTGCCTATATTTTATTCTTTTAATTCTAGAGAGAGGATCTAATTTATCATAACCATATTGTTTACAAAATGATCCCATAGTTGTTTTAAATTTAAAATTTTCATTTCTTTTCTTATCTTTATGTTCTTGACATATTGATAAACCTTCTTTTTGATAAAAGCGAATAACTGACCGTAAGTAATTGAGTTCCACTGTATAGGTTGACCTCCTGAATATTCCTTTAATTTGTTGATTACTTTTTCTGCGAAAAAGGATGGTAATCCTGAGATAAATCTTTCTTTCCAGAAAGGTTGATTACAATCAGTTCTATGAAATATATTGGTTGAAAATACATATTTGTACCATTTAAAATCTCCTAATGTTGGACATCTTAAATTGGTTAATATTATTTTCTTACTTTCTAATTCTTCATTTGGGTTACCAATAAAATGCATGGTTAAAGTATGGATTAATACTTATACTGCATTTTGATGTTCTACTTCATCATACATACCATCTTCTCTTTCTACTCTTCTTATTTCTATATGATTGATTATCGAATCTTGTTTAATTTGATCTAGTGAATTGTCCCACCAGTATTTTAAAGTTCCATTAAAACCTGTTATTAACATAACACATGCTTGCTTATCAGTATGCCCTCTTGCTTTAAAAGCAATAGCGGCCATACCCATTTCTTGGAATAAGTTCATTATTTCATACTCAAATCTTCCATCAATATTCCATTCATATATCCCTTCACCAGTATATACATTATGTGAATATTTATGGTGTTCCTCAAATAATAAATCGGGTGGTGTATGTCTTGAATAATATGGTTTTATAGATTTCATAATTTTATTATTATTTCTGTATTTTACACGGTTAATTTCTAAATTATCTCTTTCTGATTGAGTATCGGTTTGATTAGACTCGATATCGTTTTCATCTATATTATTGATTCCTTTTCCTCTGTCTAGGTTTTCTAATCTAGTTGCAATTGACTTTAAAATTTCATTTTCTGGGAATTTAATTTGTCTAGTTACAGGTTTAAAGATTGGTGTAGTTACTGATGAAAAAGGATGTTGAATATTATTACTGAAGTGTTCTAATTTATTACTTTCATTATTGTCAATTTTATTATCTATATTGTCTATTTGTTTATAGATAGTATATAATAATTGACTTTGATAATTATTTTGTTGATAAACTGATTTTATATCTTGCATAATTAATGGTTCTTTATCATCTTTATTGGCTCCAGTTTTGAATGGGGTAGCTAATACTTGCCGGTTAGCCGTATTTATTTTTAAATCAGTTAAGGGAGGATGAACCGATTTAATTTTGTTACCATTTACTTGTTCCCAAACTTGGCTTAAGGATGAACTTGTATTAATGGTTTTGAATGGATAATTAATACTATTAGCGATTGCATATGTTTCAAACCATATAAAAAATGGAATATCCAATTCTTTAGATGTCATGCAATTATAGCATTTTTCTCTAAATTCATTAACTTGTTGTTTAGAAAATGTTTTAAAATACCATTCACGTTTTTCTTTATTTTCTTTTGAATAAAAATCTTCTTTTATAAATTGCTTATTTCTTTCATATTCTTTTAGTATAACATTTATTTGTCCGAAATCTGACGAAGACGGAGAAGTTGGAAAATTAACTGTCTCAGATTCTGCTATAGGTGCTTTAAATTTAATATCTTGTTTAACATTTTGATTTACGCTTTCTGTCTCTGAATCTGCACTAGAATGTCTAGTACGATATTCGGAAAAAGAAGCTCTTCAAGGTGTTTGATATTCAGAGAAAGAGGGTCTTGAGTAATAAGAACTGATCCTAGGAGGGAGTGGTTCTTTAAAAGATCCAAATTGTAATAATATTTTTCCATCTACTTGTTCAATTATTTTTGAAATATTTCTTTGTTCAAAATTCCTAGGTGGTTGAGTTATTTCTAATTTCCATTGATCTGGAATAGTTATTTCATTCCATTTTAATTGCTTAGGAGCGTAAATAGCTGCTGGGGTATCTTTACTATGGGCTGCTAAAATAGTAGTTTCTCCTTTATCATCATATAGTAAATAACTTGGATTAAATTCTGATGTTGATTGTTTGAAATAAATTCTGTATAATAATAAATATCCGTGTCTTTCACTTTGAAATTTAATTTCTGGTAAGTGGACATTTAATACCAATGTATTGAGTATGGTTGGATCATGAAGACTAACTTGAAAATTAGGAGCGCAATTAAAATATATTGCTCCGTTGCATAAATTTGATTGAACTGCTCCAAGGAGCGAGTCTTCAAATTTCAATAATGTTTTATCTCTTAAAAGCATTAATATTGGTGAATCTATTCCAGTTCTTGATAAGGGTTTTATTGTTATTTGTATTAAACCGAAATGAATATAATTAAATCCTTTTTGTTTATATTTATCTAAAGCTATTGAAGATAATAGTTTGATTTCTTCAAATTCATTTTGAAGAGATAGGGTCTGTTCGTGTTCTTTGATTGAATAAGCTGTTTTGAAATCAAAAGTTCCGATTTGATATATATTTTCTGGATTAATATGAGGTAAACAGTTTTTTGTAATATCTTGATTAAACGAGGTTAGTTTCGTCATAATTTCTCTTGAGTTAATTGTCGATGCAGATGTTGATGCATGTTTAGATTTAAACAATTTTCTAACAGAAGACGCCATGATTTAATCCAGACTTAGACTCATGCTAGAAAGATATTAATCAGGTTCTACATCAATACCTTTTATGGTTTGCCAACGGACTTGCTGCCTCCCTGGGGTCTTACGGCCTGGAACACCAACGGTATCTGGTAGAGGGATTGAAGTCTTTCTAGGGAATCATTGTTTAGTTTAAAACACGAAGTCTTGTTTTGAAAATTATTTAAAAGAAAACGAAGCATCAAAATGTTTTGTTTTATTAAATCGTAAGATCTTTAGCATCTGATACCAGTTTGCTCTCTCCTTATTTTACTTTTCTTTTTCTTATATATTGAAAATAAATCTTTGTAAACTTTGATGTAAAACTTTGATTTTGTTAACTTTAAATTTGTAAATATACAAGAGTGCAATAGACTTTGATAAGAACTTTGTTTTTTATTTTTATTTTAAAGTAAAGGTACAAGGATTGAAAATTATAAAAGTAAAACTTAAAACTTTAAAACTTGAAAATTTAGAGAGAAGGTAGAGCGATTTTAGAGAGAGAAGGAAGTCTGAAAATTGCTCGTGCTCTTCTCGGTTTGGGGATGCTCGTATTTATAGGCGAGCTTGCATAGAGGTTGCTTGTTACGTGGCCTTCATCAGACGGTGCCGACACTTGTATGATTCGTGGCGTTCATCTAACGGTGCCGACAGTCTTGCTTATGTCACTGCTTACGTTACTGCTGACGTCACTGCTTACGTCTTGCTTATGTCACTCCTTGCGTACGTTTTTCTTCCTGTGTGATTAAACTTCGAATGAACAGAGATATACTCTGTTTATTATTTTAATTACAAGCGGAAATACCAATTGAAGCGTTTAAATAATACGGTTTTGAAATAATATACATAGTCTACTAGAATATACATTGATGAAACTATATACACTAATCCCACTATTGGGTTTTTTTTTGGTAATTGCGTCGTCGTCGTCGTCGTCAGTGGTGTCCATTTCTTGACTAATGGCGGCGATGATTTTTTTGAGTTTATTTTTCGTTGGATGATTTTTTGGAATTAGAAGAGCACGTAGAGTTTGTTGGGCTTTGTGGTCTTTTAATAGTAGATGTGGGCATAGGTGTTTGAGTAAATTGGCTTGGTGTAACGAGGGGTATGGATTTGGATATAGTACGAACTGCAGTATGGATTTCTTCAGTAATTTGGAAGTATTTTTGTATGTTGGCTAAGGAACAACGGTCTAAGAGATATTTATCCCACCATTTGATACGGAATTCTCGAATAAGAGAGTATGGCATATCGGGTAGATGAGGTACGAGATTATAGTGCCATGACCATATCCACGGTATGCCCATGTCAATGTGAAAGCTTATTTTGGATAAAGGTAGAATAGGTGTTTTAGGTGCGTGTTTAAGGTAAAAAGGTAAAGAGGTTTTTGTTATTTCTGTTGGATAGATTTGGTCGCTTGGTCCGAACCAATGCCACCATTCGTAGAACCATCCTGGAATAGTTTTTGGGCATTTATGGTCTAGGGATATGAACCAAGAATGGTGATATGCCCTAAGGTAAAAGAGACGGAAGAATGCTTGTTGATAGTCTACATAGGTAAAACCAGGGATATGGTATCCTGGGGTTGAGAAGGGTATCATAGTATGGTGGTGAATAAAGCCGAGCTCTTGGATAGAATAAATTTGCAGTATTTTGCAGGTGGAGTATGATATAAGGCTGGGATCGGTCTTGTCCGGGTAATGAGTAATTTCTACAGACTTAGAGTTTACTGGAATATACGCGTAAAAGGTACGGTTTTTGACTACATTGTCAGTTGGGTATTGACAGTCTTCATAGAGATATCAACCAACAAAGTTTTGGAGTTGTTTCAAGGTTATTGGTTGAGTAAAGGTGGTAGTGAGGATATGTTCCTTTTGGGGTTTTAGAATATAGGTAGTTTTTTGAGTAGGAGGTTGAGCGGTTGTTTGGGAAGGTTTTGGCGTAGATGTTTGACCCTTTTCTGTATTAACTGCTTTTGAATAAGAAAGTGGGGGAAATTCAGCAAGTGCTGAATAGGAGTTTTGAATAGTTAGGGGCTTGTCCTGGAGAGCCGGTTGACTTTTGATGTAATCCGATGCAGTCATCGGTTTCTTCTTTTTCTGGTCACTCATTTTGATTGCCTGTTTTTCCCTGTAAATATTCTCTTGTTAGAAAATCAGGTAAAGAATTATTTTCACCTTTAATATATTGAATATCAAAATCGAATACTGATAGAATGGCTTGCCATCTAGCAAAGATTTGTTTTGAGACTAAATTTTTGACATCTTTTTGTAAAATTTCTTTTGCTGATTTACAATCAACACAGAGTAAAAATTTTTTGTTTATTAAATCATCTTGAAATTTTGATATACAATTGACTATAGATAGTACTTCTTTTTTAACAGTAGAATAATTCTTTTGAGGTCCTAACCAGATTCCAGAATGGAATCTAACTATGGACTCTGGGCTAGATTCCGAAAGTTTTTGTTTAAGGATTTCTCCATAACCTATTTCTGAAGCGTCAGTTTCGACAATCATATTTGCTTCAGGATTTGGTATGGATAAACAAGGGAGAGTTTTAACCTTTTGTTTTATTTGTTGAACTAATTGGGTATGTGTATTTGTCCAAGATTTTGGATTTTTTTGTAATCTTTGAAATAAAGGTTGAATGGATTTTCTAAGATTGGGTAGGAAATCTGAAACATAATTCAGACATCCTAGAAATCTTTGTAATTGTGATTTTTCTTTTAGTTCATCTGGAAATTTATCGGCAAATTCTATTGCCCTTGATATTGGTGTTATAGTTCCTTGATAAATATTGTGTCCTAAAAATCTTATTTTAGTTTGGAATAAAGACATTTTTTTGGCGGATAAAACTAAACCATGTTTTTTTTACTATACTTAAGAAAGTGTTTAAATGATTGATGTGTTGGTCTATTGATGTTGAATATACTAGTACATCGTCAATATAGACAATGGTAAAATTAGAATGATTGTTGAATATATCATTCATTATATGTTGGAACTCGGATGGTGCATTTTTTAATCCGAATGGCATTACATTCCATTCGTAATGACCAAATGGTACTGTAAAAGCTGTTTTATATTTATCATTTTCAGCTATTTGGATTTGCCAAAAGCCGCTTTTCATATCGAATTTTGAATAGATTTTAGCGTTATAAAGCCGTTTTAATAGATCTCTTTTATTGAGTATTGGATATCTAATCCATTGTAGGACATCATTTAATGGTTTATAATTGATTACTAATCGAGGTACTCCCCATTCTTTTCCTGCTTGATTATTTACATAAAAAGCCGAACAGCTCCAAGGAGACTTGGATGGCCTTATTAGATTTTTCTTTAATAAATCCGCTATTTCTTGTTTACAATGTTCTAATAATTCCTTATTCATTTGAATAGGTCGAGCTTTGGTTGGTATATTTTTCTCATTAAATTCTTTAATGTAAGGGAGTTCTACTGTATGTTGTTTCCTTTCCCAGAAGGCGTTTGGTAATTCTGAACATACTTGTTTTAAAAGTTCATTTTCTATTGATTTAATTTTGCTTATTGTATAAGGTGTTTTCAGTTGTTCTTCTATTTTTTTATAAGCTATTTCTTCTTGCAAATATTGAATATGATTTTGTTTTCCTTTTATTAGGTTAATCGTTTTTTGAATTGTATTTTGTTGTAATTGCAAAACTTCTTTAGTTTTCATAGGAGATAGAAAATTAAAGGATAATTTTGTACCCATTACTTTAGTAGTTACTCCTGTTTCGGTTACCTTAAATGGATATATTTGCGTAAAAAATGGGGTTCCTAATATTACTTCTCGCGAAACGTTTTTAACTAGAATAAATTGGTTTATGAAACAATATCCTTGGTTGCATATTTTTGCACAAGGTAATTTATACTGTACTTTTAAGCTACTGCCATTGGCACTGCTTAAACGTTCAGTAGTTTTTTCGTAATATTTTGTTGGTATAATTCCTTCACGGATACAGCTGTAGTCTGCCCCTGTATCCATTAGGGCAATTATATCTATTTTAAATTTCCGCCCAATGAGTAGAGTAATATTTGTGTACCATTTTCGATAAATTATTCTATCAATTATTTGAATATAATTTTCATCGTTTTCAGCTTGTCCTAAATTATTTGATTCTACACTTTAATTACTTGAGCATGGCTGAGAATTATTCTTATTTTCTATTAAAGATAATCTATCATCTACTTGTAGTTGTTTTAATTCTTGTTGGTTAATTGTTAATTGCAATTCCTTTACTTGGGTCTTTAGTTGTTTTACTTCATTTTGAAGTTCTCCTGTTGTTACTTGTTTAAACAAATTTTGAGTAGGGTATTTTTCAAATATCTTAATTAAACTAAAAGGCTGTGGAGTAGATAATTGACTTTCTCGAGAAATTATTTCTTTTAATTTTATTAAATACTGTTTTTTAATATCTGGATCATCGATTTTATCTATTATATCTAATAAGAATTGTTTATCAGTATCTTTCGTTATTACGTTAATGGTTTGACAGTTGCATAAATTATCAGATAATTCTTGTCATTCAGAGGACGAATTACTAGAATTTTCTATTTCATTGATTAAGTAATCACTATTGTTTTCTTCAGATATTTCTGATTCTGATATTAATAACTTAGTTAATTTTTCTTGAATATCAGGTTGATCTTGAAAAATTTCATTTATTTTTCTTTTCATTTTACATTCTGTTGATTTGTGTCCTGGTCTTTTACAATAATAGCATACTATTTTTTGTTTATCTTTAGATTTAGATTTTTATTTTTCGAATAATATTTATCAGTTGGTTTCTTATCAAAATCTTTTTGATAATGTTTTGATTTTCTGGCTTTTCTTTGCCTATATTTTATTCTTTTAATTCTAGAGGGAGGATCTAATTTATCATAACCATATTGTTTACAAAATGATCCCATAGTTGTTTTAAATTTAAATTTTTCATTTCTTTTCTTATCTTTATGTTCTTGACATATTGCTAAACCTTCTTTTTTGATAAAAGCGAATAACTGACCATAAGTAATTGAGTTCCACTGTATAGGTTGACCTCCTGAATATTCCTTTAATTTGTTGATTACTTTTTCTGCGAAAAAGGATGGTAATCCTGAGATAAATCTTTCTTTCCAGAAAGGTTGATTACAATCAGTTCTTTGAAATATATTGGTTACGAATACATCTTTATACCATTTAAAATCTCCTAATGTTGGACATCTTAAATTGGTTAATATTATTTTCTTACTTTCTAATTCTTCACTTGGGTTACCAATAAAATGCATGGTTAAAGTATGGATTAATACTTCACTGCATTTTGATGTTCTACTTCATCATACATACCATCTTCTCTTTCTACTCTTCTTATTTCTATATGACTGGTTATTGAATCTTGTTTAATTTGATCTAGTGAATTGCCCCACCAGTATTTTAAAGTTCCATTAAAACCTGTTATTAACATAACACATGCTTGCTTATCAGTATGCCCTCTTGCTTTAAAAGCAACAGCGGACATACCCATTTCTTGGAATAAGTTCATTATTTCATACTCAGATCTTCCATCAATATTCCATTCATATATCCCTTCACCAGTATATACATTATGTGAATATTTATGGTGTTTCTCGAATAATAAATCGGGTGGTGTATGTCTTGAATAATATGATTTTCTAGATTTCATAATTTTATTATTATTTCTGTATTTTATACGGTTAATTTCTAAATTATCGCTTTCTGATTGAGTATCGGTTTGATTAGACTCGATATCGTTTTCATCTATATTATTGTTTCCTTTTCCTCTCTCTAGGTTTTCTAATATAGTTGCAATTGACTTTAAAATTTCATTTTCTGGGAATTTAATTTGTCTAGATACAGGTTTAAAGATTGGTGTAGTTACTGATGAAAAAGGATGTTGAATATTATTACTGAAGTGTTCTAATTTATTACTTTCATTATTGTCAATTTTATTATCTATATTGTCTATTTGCTTAGAGATAGTATATAATAATTGACTTTGATAATTATTTTGTTGATAAACTGATTTTATATCTTGCATAATTAATGGTTCTTTATCATCCTTATTGGCTCCAGTTTTGAATGGGGTAGCTAATACTTGCCGGTTAGCCGTATTTATTTTTAAATCAGTTAAGGGAGGATGAACCGATTTAATTTTGTTACCATTTACTTGTTCCCAAACTTGGCTTAAGGATGAACTTGTATTAATGGTTTTGAATGGATAATTAATACTATTAGCGATTGCATATGTTTCAAACCATATAAAAATGGAATATCCAATTCTTTAGTTGTCATGCAATTATACCATTTTTCTCTAAATTCATTAACTTGTTGTTTAGAAAATGTTTTAAAATACCATTCATGTTTTTCTTTATTGTCTTTTGAATAAAAATATTCTTTTATAAATTGCTTATTTATTTCATATTCTTTTAGTATAACATTTATTTGTCCGAAATCTGACGAAGATGGAGAAGTTGGAAAATTGACTGTCTCAGGTTCTGCTATAGGTGTTTTAAATTTAATATATTGTTTAACATTTTGATTTACGCTTTCTGTCTCTGAATCTGCACTAGAATGTCTAGTACGATATTCGGAAAAAGAAGCTCTTGAAGGTGTTTGATATTCAGAGAAAGAGGGTCTTGAGTAATAAGAACTGATCCTAGGAGGGAGTGGTTCTTTAAAAGATCCAAATTGTAATAATATTTTTCCATCTACTTGTTCAATTATTTTTGAAATATTTCTTTGTTCAAAATTCCTAGGTGGTTGAGTTATTTCTAATTTCCATTGATCTGGAATAGTTATTTCATTCCATTTTAATTGCTTAGGAGCGTAAGTAGCTGGGTATCTTTACTATGGGCTGCTAAAATAGTAGTTTCTCCTTTATCATCATATAGTAAACATCTTGGACTAAATTCAGATGTTGATTGTTTGAAATAAATTCTGTATAATAATAAATATCCGTGTCTTTCACTTAGAAATTTAATTTCTGGTAAGTGGATATTTAATACCAATGTATTGAGTATGGTTGGATCATGAAGACTAACTTGAAAATTAGGAGCGCAATTAAAATATATTGCTCCGTTGCATAAATTTGATTGAACTGCTCCAAGGAGCGAGTCTTCAAATTTCAATAATGTTTTATCTCTTAAAAGCATTAATATTGGTGAATCTATTCCAGTTCTTGATAAGGGTTTTATTGCTATTTGTATTAAACCGAAATGAATATAATTAAATCCTTTTTGTTTATATTTATCTAAAGCTATTGAAGATAATAGTTTGATTTCTTCAAATTCATTTTGAAGAGATAGGGTCTGTTCGTGTTCTTTGATTGAATAAGCTGTTTTGAAATCAAAAGTTCCGATTTGATATATATTTTCTGGATTAATATGAGGTAAACAGTTTTTTGTAATATCTTGATTAAACGAGGTTAGTTTTGTCATAATTTCTCTTGATTTAATTGTCGATGCAGATGTTGATGCATGTTTAGATTTAAACAATTTTCTAACAGAAGACGCCATGATTTAATCCAGACTTAGACTCATGCTAGAAAGATATTAATCAGGTTCTACATAAATACCTTTTATGGTTTGCCAACGGACTTGCTGCCTCCCTGGGGTCTTACGGCCTGGAACACCAACGGTATCTGGTAGAGGGATTGAAGTCTTTCTAGGGAATCTTTGTTTAGTTTAAAACACGAAGTCTTGTTTTGAAAATTATTTAAAAGAATACGAAGCATCAAAATGTTTTGTTTTATTAAATCGTAAGATCTTTAGCATCTGATACCAGTTTGCTATCTCCTTATTTTACTTTTCTTTTTCTTATATATTGAAAATAAATCTTTGTAAACTTTGATGTAAAACTTTGATTTTGTTAACTTTAAATTTGTAAATACAAGAATGCAATAGACTTTGATAAGAACTTTGTTTTTATTTTTATTTTTAAGTAAAGGTACAAGGATTGAAAATTACAAAAGTAAAACTTAAAACTTTAAAACTTGAAAATTTAGAGAGAAGGTAGAGAGATTTTAGAGAGAGAAGGAAGTCTGAAAATTGCTCGTGCTTTTCTCGGTTTGGGGATGCTCGTATTTATAGGCGAGCTTGCATAGAGGTTGCTTGTTACGTGGCCTTCATCAGACGGTGCCGACACTTGTATGATTCGTGGCGTTCATCTAACGGTGCCGACAGTCTTGCTTATGTCGCTGCTTACGTTACTGCTGACGTCACTGCTTACATCTTGCTTACGTCACTGCTTGCGTACGATTTTCTTCCTGTGTGATTAAACTTCGAATGGACAGAGATATACTCTGTTTATTATTTTAATTACAAGCGGAAACACAAATTGAAGCGTTTAAATAATACGGCTTTGAAATAATATACAGAGTCTACTAGAATATAAATTGAAGCGTTTAAATAATACGGTTTTGAAACAGAGTATATCTCTCTCCATTCGAAGTTTAATCGCTTCAATTTGTATATTATTTCAAAACCGTATTATTTAAACGCTTCAATTTATATTCTAGTAGACTCTGTATATTATTTCAAAACCGTATTATTTAAACGCTTCAATTTGTATTTCTGCTTGTAATTAAAATAATAAACAGAGTATATCTCTGTCCATTCGAAGTTTAATCACACAGGAAGAAAAACGTACGCAAGCAGTGACCTAAGCAAGATGTAAGCAGTGACGTCAGCAGTAACGTAAGCAGTGACGTAAGAAAGACTGTCGGCACCGTTAGATGAACGCAAAGAATCATACAAGTGTCGGCACCGTCTGATGAAGGCCACGTAACAAGCAACCTCTATGCAAGCTCGCCTACAAATACGAGCATCCCCAAACCGAGAAGAGCACGAGCAATTTTCAGACTTCCTTCTCTCTCTAAAATCGCTCTACCTTCTCTCTAAATTTTCAAGTTTTAAAGTTTTAAGTTTTACTTTTGTAATTTTCAATCCTTGTACCTTTACTTTAAAATAAAAATAAAAACAAAGTTCTTATCAAAGTCTATTGCACTCTTGTATTTACAAATTTAAAGTTAACAAAATCAAAGTTTTACATCAAAGTTTACAAAGATTTATTTTCAATATATAAGAAAAAGAAAAGTAAAATAAGGAGATAGCAAACTGGTATCAGATGCAAAAGATCTTACGATTTAATAAAACAAAACATTTTGATGCTTCGTATTCTTTTAAATAATTTTCAAAACAAGACTTCGTGTTTTAAACTAAACAAAGATTCCCTAGAAAGACTTCAATCCCTCTACCAGATACCGTTGGTGTTCCAGGCCGTAAGACCCCAGGGAGGCAGCAAGTCTGTTGGCAAACCATAAAAGGTATTGACGTAGAACCTGATTAATATCTTTCTAGCATGAGTCTAAGTCTGGATTAAATCATGGCGTCTTCTGTTAGAAAATTGTTTAAATCTAAACATGCATCAACCTCTGCATCGACAATTAACTCAAGAGAAATTATGACAAAACTAACCTCGTTTAATCAAGATATTACAAAAAACTGTTTACCTCATATTAATCCATAAAATATATATCAAATCGGAACTTTTGATTTTAAAACAGCTTATTCAATCAAAGAACACGAACAGACCCTATCTCTTCAAAATGAATTTGAAGAAATCAAACTATTATCTTCAATAGCTTTAGATAAATATAAACAAAAAAAGGATTTAATTATATTCATTTCGGTTTAATACAAATAGCAATAAAACCCTTATCAAGAACTGGAATAGATTCACCAATATTAATGCTTTTAAGAGATAAAACATTATTGAAATTTGAAGACTCGCTCCTTGGAGCAGTTCAATCAAATTTATGCAACGGAGCAATATATTTTAATTGCGCTCCTAATTTTCAAGTTAGTCTTCATGATCCAACCATACTCAATACATTGGTATTAAATGTCCACTTACCAGAAATTAAATTTCAAAGTGAAAGACACGGATATTTATTATTATACAGAATTTATTTCAAACAATCAACATCTGAATTTAATCCAAGATGTTTACTATATGATGATAAAGGAGAAACTACTATTTTAGCAGCCCATAGTAAAGATACCCAGCAGCTACTTACGCTCCTAAGCAATTAAAATGGAATGAAATAACTATTCCAGATCAATGGAAATTAGAAATAACTCAACCACCTAGGAATTTTGAACAAAGAAATATTTCAAAAATAATTGAACAAGTAGATGGAAAAATATTATTACAATTTGGATCTTTTAAAGAACCACTCCCTCCTAGGATCAGTTCTTATTACTCAAGACCCTCTTTCTCTGAATATCAAACACCTTCAAGAGCTTCTTTTTCCGAATATCGTACTAGACATTCTAGTGCAGATTCAGACACAGAAAGCGTAAATCAAAATGTTAAACAAGATATTAAATTTAAAGCACCTATAGCAGAACCTGAGACAGTCAATTATTTTCCAACTTCTCCGTCTTCGTCAGATTTCGGACAAATAAATGTTATACTAAAAGAATATGAAATAAATAAGCAATTTATAAAAGAAGATTTTTATTCAAAAGAAAATAAAGAAAAACGTGAATGGTATTTTAAAACATTTTCTAAACAACAAGTTAATGAATTTAGAGAAAAATGGTATAATTGCATGACAACTAAAGAATTGGATATTCCATTTTTATATGGTTTGAAACATATGCAATCGCTAATAGTATTAATTATCCATTCAAAACCATTAATACAAGTTCATCCTTAAGCCAAGTTTGGGAACAAGTAAATGGTAACAAAATTAAATCGGTTCATCCTCCCTTAACTGATTTAAAAATAAATACGGCTAACCGGCAAGTATTAGCTACCCCATTCAAAACTGGAGCCAATAAAGATGATAAAGAACCATTAATTATGCAAGATATAAAATCAGTTTATCAACAAAATAATTATCAAAGTCAATTATTATATACTATCTCTAAACAAATAGAAAATATAGATAATAAAATTGACAATAATGAAAGTAATAAATTAGAACACTTCAGTAATAATATTCAACATCCTTTTTCATCAGTAACTACACCAATCTTTAAACCTGTAACTAGACAAATTAAATTCCCAGAAAATGAAATTTTAAAGTCAATTGCAACTAGATTAGAAAACCTAGACAGAGGAAAAGGAATCAATAATATAGATGAAAACGATATCGAGTCTAATCAAATAGATACTCAATCAGAAAGCGATAATTTAGAAATTAACCGTATAAAATACAGAAATAATAATAAAATTATGAAATCTAGATAACCATATTATTCAAGACATACACCACCCGATTTATTATTCGAGGAACACCATAAATATTCACATAATGTATATACTGGTGAAGGGATATATGAATGGAATATTGATGGAAGATCTGAGTATGAAATAATGAACTTATTCCAAGAAATGGGTATGGCCGCTATTGCTTTTAAAGCAAGAGGGCATATTGATAAGCAAGCATGTGCTATGTTAATAACAGGTTTTAATGGAACTTTAAAATACTGGTGGGACAATTCACTAGATCAAATTAAACAAGATTCAATAATCAATCATATAGAAATAAGAAGAGTAGAAAGAGAAGATGGTATGTATGATGAAGTAGAACATCAAAATGCAGTAGAAGTGTTAATCCATACTTTAACCATGCATTTTATTGGTAACCCAAATGAAGAATTAGAAAGTAAGAAAATAATATTAACCAATTTTAGATGTCCAACATTAGGAGATTTTAAATGGTGTAAAGATGTATTCGTAACCAATATATTTCAAAGAACTGATTGTAATCAACCTTTCTGGAAAGAAAGATTTATCTCAGGATTACCATCCTTTTTCGCAGAAAAAGTAATCAACAAATTAAAGGAATATTCAGGAGGTCAACCTATACAGTGGAACTCAATTACTTACGGTCAGTTATTCGCTTTTATCAAAGAAGAAGGTTTAGCAATATGTCAAGAACATAAAAGATAAGAAAAGAAATGAAAATTTTAAATTTAAAACAACTATGGGATCATTTTGTAAACAATATGGTTATGATAAATTAGATCCTCCCTCTAGAATTAAAAGAATAAAATATAGGCAAAGAAAAGCCAGAAAATCAAAACATTATCAAAATGATTTTGATAAGAAACCAACTGATAAATATTATTCGAAAAATAAAAAATCTAAATCTAAAGATAAACAAAAAATAGTATGCTATAATTGTAAAAGACCAGGACACAAATCAACAGAATGTAAAATGAAAAGAAAAATAAATGAATTTTTTCAAGATCAACCTGATATTCAAGAAAAATTAACTAAGTTATTAATATCAGAATCAGAAATATCTGAAGAAAACGATAGTGATTACTTAATCAATGAAATAGAAAATTCTAGTAATTCGTCCTCTGAATCACAAGAATTATCTGATAATTTATGCAACTGTCAAACCATTAACGTAATAACGAAAGATACTGATAAACAATTCTTATTAGATATAATAGATAAAATCGATGATCCACATATTAAAAAACAGTATTTTATAAAATTAAAAGAAATAATTTCTCGAGAAAGTCAATTATCTACTCCACAGCCTTTTAGTTTAAATAAGATATTTGAAAAATACTCTACTCAAAATTTGTTTAAACAAGTAACAACAGGAGAACTTCAAAATGAAGTAAAACAACTAAAGACCCAAGTAAAGGAATTGCAATTAACAATTAACCAACAAGAATTAACCAATAACCTTGAAACAACTCCAAAACTTTGTTGGTAGATATCTCTATGAAGACTGTCAATTACAAACTGACAATGTAGTCAAAAACCGTACATTTTACGAGTATATTCTAGTAGACTCTAAGTCTGTAGAAATTACTCATTACCCGGACAAAACCGATCTCAGCCTTATATCATACTCCACCTGCAAAATACTGCGAATTTATTATATCCAAGAGCTCGGCTTTATTCACCACCATACTATGAAACCCTTCTCAACCCCAGGATACCATATCCCTGGTTTT
Source organism: Isatis tinctoria (assembly GCA_010577795.1). Lineage (NCBI taxonomy): Eukaryota > Viridiplantae > Streptophyta > Magnoliopsida > Brassicales > Brassicaceae > Isatis > Isatis tinctoria. The sequence continues at coordinate 10,361,960 of CM021248.1, read as the reverse complement.
ACCTATGTAGACTATCAACAAGCATTCTTCCGTCTCTTTTACCTTATGGCATATGACCATTCTTGGTTCATATCCCTAGACCATAAATGCCCAAAAACTATTCCAGGATGGTTCTACGAATGGTGGCATTGGTTCGGACCAAGCGACCAAATCTATCCAACAGAAATAACAAAAACCTCTTTACCTTTTTACCTTAAATACGCACCTAAAACACATATTCTACCTTTATCCAAAATAAGCTTTCACATTGACATGGGCATACCGTGGATATGTTCATGGCACTATAATCTCATACCTCATCTACCCGATATGCCATACTCTCTTATTCGAGAATTCCGTATCAAATGGTGGGATAAATATCTCTTAGACCGTTGTTCCTTAGCCAACATACAAAAATACTTCCAAATTACTGAAGAAATCCATACTGCAGTTCGTACTATATCCAAATCCATACCCCTCGTTACACTAAGCCAATTTCCTCAAACACCTATGCCCACATCTACTATTAAAAGACCACAAAGCCCAACAAACTCTACGGGCTCTTCTAATTCCAAAAAATCATCCAAGAAAAATAAACTCAAAAAAATCATCGCCGCCATTAGTCAAGAAATGGACACCACGGACGACGACGATGACGCAATTACCCAACTAAAAAACTTCGACCCCAACGACCAGTTTGGAGGTCCGGATAGCGAAGATCCATTCGATATGTAAAAAAAAAAAAAAAACCCAATTGTGGGATTAGTGTATATAGTTTCATCAATGTATATTTTAGTAGACTCTGTATATTATTTCAAAACTGTATTATTTAAACGCTTCAATTTGTATTTCCGCTTGTAATTAAAATAATAAACAGAGTATATCTCTGTCCATTCGAAGTTTAATCACACAGGAAGAAAAACGTACGCAAGCAGTGACGTAAGCAAGACTGTCAGCACTGTTAGATGAACGCCACAAATCATACAAGTGTCGGCACCGTCTGATGAAGGCCACGTAACAAGCAACCTCTATGCAAGCTCGCCTATAAATACGAGCATCCCCAAACCGAGGAGAGCACGAGCAATTTTCAGACTTCCTTCTCTCTCTAAAATCGCTCTACCTTCTCTCTAAATTTTAGAGTTTTAAAGTTTTAAGTTTTACTTTTGTAATTTTCAATCCTTGTACCTTTACTTTAAAATAAAAATAAAAACAAAGTTCTTATCAAAGTCTATTGCACTCTTGTATTTACAAATTTAAAGTTAACAAAATCAAAGTTTTACATCAAAGTTTACAAAGATTTATTTTCAATATATAAGAAAAAGAAAAGTAAAATAAGGAGACAGCAAACTGGTATCAGCTTTAATAAGGTACACATTAAAGTGCACTTTTGGAACACAAACTTGTATCTCATGCTTCACGTTCTTTATTTATAAGAAGTTTTTCGAAAATAGTTTTGTTTAGAAACCTCATAGGACATTTTTTTGGACCCCAAATATGCTTTTTAAGCTTTTATAAGGTACACATTAAAGTGCTATTTTGGAACACAAACTTGTATCCCATGCTTCGCGTTCTTTCTTTATAAGAAGTTTTGCGAAAATAGTTTTGTTTAGAAACCTCATAAGACATTTTTTGGACCCAAAATATGCTTTCTAAGCTTTTATAAGGTACACATTAAAGTGCTCTTTTGGAACACAAACTTGTATCCCATGCTTAGCGTTCTTTCTTTATTAGAAGTTTTGCGAAAATAGTTTTGTTTAGAAACCTCATAGGACATTTTTTGGACCCCAAATATGCGTTCTAAGCTTTTATAAGGTACACATTAAAGTGCTCTTTTGGAACACAAACTTGTATCCCATGGTTCGCGTTCTTTCTTTATAAGAAGTTTTGCGAAAATAGTTTTGTTTAGAAACCTCATATGAAATTTTTTGGACCTCAAATATGATTTCTAAGCTTTTATAAGGTACACATTAAAGTGCTCTTTTGGAACACAAACTTGTATCCCATGGTTCGCGTTCTTTATTTAAAAGAAGTTTTGCGAAAATAGTTTTGTTTAGAAACCTCATAAGACATTTTTTGGACCCAAAATATGCGTTCTAAGCTTTTATAAGGTGCACATTAAAGTGCTCTTTTGGAAAAAAAACTTGTATCCCATGGTTCGCGTTCTTTCTTTATAAGAAGTTTTGCGAAAATAGATTTGCTTAGAAACTTCATATGACATTTTTTGGACCTCAAATATGATTTCTAAGCTTTTATAAGGTACACATTAAAGTGCTCTTTTAGAACACAAACTTGTATCCCATGGTTCGCGTTCTTTATTTATAAGAAGTTTTGAGATAATAGTTTTGTTTAGAAACCTCATAGGACATTTTTTGGACCCCAAATATGCGTTCAAAGCTTTTATAAGGTACACATTAAAGTGCTCTTTTGGAACACAAACTTGTATCCCATGGTTCGCGTTCTTTCTTTATAAGAAGTTTTGCGAAAATAGTTTTGTTTAGAAACCTCATAGGACATTTTTTGGACCCCAAATATGCGTTCTAAGCTTTTATAAGGTACACATTAAAGTGCTCTTTTGGAACACAAACTTGTATCCCATGGTTCGTGTTCTTTCTTTATAAGAAGTTTTGTGAAAATAGTTTTGTTTAGAAACCTCATATGACATTTTTTGGACCTCAAATATGATTTCTAAGCTTTTATAAGGTACACATTAAAGTGCCCTTTTGGAACACAAACTTGTATCCCATGCTTCGCGTTCTTTATTTATAAGAAGTTTTGCGAAAATAGTTTTGTTTAGAAACCTCATAAGACATTTTTTGGACCCAAAATATGCGTTCTAAGCTTTTATAAGGTGCACATTAAAGTGCTCTTTTGGAAAAAAAACTTGTATCCCATGGTTCGCGTTCTTTCTTTATAAGAAGTTTTGCGAAAATAGATTTGCTTAGAAACTTCATATGACATTTTTTGGACCTCAAATATGATTTCTAAGCTTTTATAAGGTACACATTAAAGTGCTCTTTTAGAACACAAACTTGTATCCCATGGTTCGCGTTCTTATTTATAAGAAGTTTTGCGATAATAGTTTTGTTTAGAAACCTCATAGGACATTTTTTGGACCCCAATATGCGTTCTAAGCTTTTATAAGGTACACATTAAAGTGCTCTTTTGGAACACAAACTTGTATCCCATGGTTCGCGTTCTTTCTTTATAAGAAGTTTTGCGAAAATAGTTTTGTTTAGAAACCTCATATGAAATTTTTTGGACCTCAAATATGATTTCTAAGCTTTTATAAGGTACACATTAAAGTGCTCTTTTGGAACACAAACTTGTATCCCATGGTTCGCGTTCTTTATTTAAAAGAAGTTTTGCGAAAATAGTTTTGTTTAGAAACCTCATAGGACATTTTTTGGACCCCAAATATGCGTTCTAATCTTTTATAAGGTACACATTAAAGTGCTCTTTTGGAACACAAACTTGTATCCCATGGTTCGCGTTCTTTCTTTATAAGAAGTTTTGCGAAAATAGATTTGCATAGAAACTTCATATGACATTTTTTGGACCTCAAATATGATTTCTAAGCTTTTATAAGGTACACATTAAAGTGCTCTTTTAGAACACAACTTGTATCCCATGGTTCGCGTTCTTTATTTATAAGAAGTTTTGCGAAAATAGTTTTGTTTAGAAACCTCATAGGACATTTTTTGGACCCCAAATATGCGTTCTAAGCTTTTATAAGGTACACATTAAAGTGCTCTTTTGGAACACAAACTTGTATCCCATGGTTCGCGTTCTTTCTTTATAAGAAGTTTTGCGAAAATAGTTTTGTTTAGAAACCTCATAGGACATTTTTTGGACCCCGAATATGCGTTCTAAGCTTTTATAAGGTACACATTAAAGTGCTCTTTTGGAACACAAACTTGTATCCCATGGTTCGCGTTCTTTCTTTATAAGAAGTTTTGCGAAAATAGTTTTGTTTAAAAACCTCATATGACATTTTTTGGACCTCAAATATGATTTCTAAGATTTTATAAGGTAAACATTAAAGTGGTCTTTTGGAACACAAAGTTATATCCCATGCTTCGCGTTCTTTCTTGATAAGAAGTTTTCGAAAATAGTTTTGTTTAGAAACCTCATAGGACATTTTTTTGACCCCAAATATGTTTTTTTAAGCTTTTATAAGGTACACATTAAAGTGGTCTTTTGGAACACAAAGTAATATCCCATGCTTCGCGTTCTATCTTTATAAGAAGTTTTACAAAAATAGTTTTGTTTGGAAACCACATAGGACATTATTTGGACCCCAAATATGCTTTCTAAGCTTTTAGAAGGTACACATTAAAGTGCTCTTTTGGAACACAAACTTGTATCCCATGCTTCGCGTTCTATCTTTATAAGAAGTTTTGCGAAAATAGTATTGTTTAGAAACCTCATAGGACACTTTTTGGACCCCAAAAATGGTTTCTAAGCTTTTAGAAGGTACACATTAAAGTGCTCTTTTGGAACACAAACTTGTATCCCATGCTTCGCGTTCTATCTTTATAAGAAGTTTTGCGAAAATAGTTTTGTTTAGAAACCTCATAGGACACTTTTTGGACCCCAAATATGTTTTCTAAGCTTTTAGAAGGTACACGTTAAAGTGCTCTTTTGGAACACAAACTTGTATCCCATGCTTCGCGTTCTATCTTTATAAGACGTTTTGCGAAAATATTTTTGTTCAGAAATCTGATAGGACATTTTTTGGACCCCAAATATGCTTTCTAAGCTTTTATATGGTACACATTAAAGTGCTCTTTTGGAACACAAACTTGTATCTCATGGTTCGCGTTCTATCTTTATAAGAAGTTTTGCGAAAATAGTTTTGTTTGGAAACCACATAGGACATTATTTGGACCCCAAATATGCTTTCTAAGCTTTTAGAAGGTACACATTAAAGTGCTATTTTGGAACACAAACTTGTATCCCATGCTTCGCGTTCTATCTTTATAAGAAGTTTTGCGAAAATAGTTTTGTTTTGAAACCTCATAGGACATTTTTTGGACCCCAAATATGCTTTCTAAGCTTTTATAAGGTACATATTAAAGTGCTCTTTTGGAACACAAACTTGTATCCCATGCTTCGCGTTCTATCTTTATAAGAAGTTTTACGAAAATAGTTTTGTTTGGAAACCTCATAGGACATTATTTGGACCCCAAATATGCTTTTTAAGCTTTTAGAACGTACACATTAAAGAGCTCTTTTGGAACACAAACTTGTATCCCATGCTTCGCGTTCTATCTTTATAAGAAGTTTTGCGAAAATAGTTTTGTTTAGAAACCTCATATGACACTTTTTGGACCCCAAATATGTTTTCTAAGTTTTAGAAGGTACACTTTAAAGTGTTCTTTTGGAACACAAACTTGTATCCCATGCTTCGCGTTCTATCTTTATAAGAAGTTTTGCGAAAATAGTTTTGTTTAGAAACCTCATAGGACATTTTTTGGAACCCAAATATGCTTTCTAAGCTTTTATAAGGTACACATTAAAGTGCTCTTTTGGAACACAAACTTGTATCCCATCCTTCGCGTTCTATCTTTATAAGAAGTTTTACGAAAATAGTTTTGTTTGGAAACCTCATAGGACATTATTTGGACCCCAAATATGCTTTTTAAGCTTTTATAAGGTACACATTAAAGTGCTCTTTTGGAACACAAACTTGTATCCCATGCTTCGCGTTCTATCTTTCTAAGAAGTTTTACGAAAATAGTTTTGTTTAGAAACCTCATAGGACATTATTTGGACCCCAAATATGCTTTCTAGGCTTTTATAAGGTACACATTAAAGTACTCTTTTGAAACACAAACTTGTATACCATGCTTCGCGTTCTATCTTTATAAGAAGTTTTGCGAAAATAGTTTTGTTTGGAAACCTCATAGGACCTTTTTTGGACCCCAAATATGCTTTCTAAGCTTTTATAAGGTACACATTAAAGTGCTCTTTTGGAACACAAACTTGTATCCCATGCTTCGCGTTCTATCTTTCTAAGAAGTTTTGCGAAAATAGTTTTGTTTAGAAACCTCATAGGACATTATTTGGACCCCAAATATGCTTTCTAAGCTTTTAGAAGGTACACATTAAAGTACTCTTTTGAAACACAAACTTGTATACCATGCTTCGCGTTCTATCTTTATAAGAAGTTTTGCGAAAATAGTTTTGTTTGGAAACCTCATAGGACATTTTTTGGACCCCAAATACGCTTTCTAAGCTTTTATAAGGTACACATTAAAGTACTCTTTTGGAACACAAACTTGTATCTCATGGTTCGCGTTCTATCTTTATAAGAAGTTTTGCGAAAATAGTTTTGTTTGGAAACCTCATAGGACATTATTTGGACCCCAAATATGCTTTTTAAGCTTTTAGAACGTACACATTAAAGAGCTCTTTTGGAACACAAACTTGTATCCCATGCTTCGCGTTCTATCTTTATAAGAAGTTTTGCGAAAATAGTTTTGTTTAGAAACCTCATATGACACTTTTTGGACCCCAAATATGTTTTCTAAGTTTTAGAAGGTACACTTTAAAGTGCTCTTTTGGAACACAAACTTGTATCTCATGGTTCGCGTTCTATCTTTATAAGAAGTTTTGCGAAAATAGTTTTGTTAGAAAACTCATAGGACATTTTTTGGACCCCAAATATGCGTTCAAAGCTTTTATAAGGTACACATTAAAGTGCTCTTTTGGAACACAAACTTGTATCCCATGGTTCGCGTTCTTTCTTTATAAGAAGTTTTGCGAAAATAGTTTTGTTTAGAAACCTCATAGGACATTTTTTGGACCCCAAATATGCGTTCCAAGCTTTTATAAGGTACACATTAAAGTGCTCTTTTGAAACACAAACTTGTATCCCATGGTTCGCGTTCTTTCTTTATAAGAAGTTTTGCGAAAATAATTTTGTTTAGAAACCTCATATGACATTTTTTTGGACCTCAAATATGATTTCTAAGCTTTTATAAGGTACATATTAAAGTGCACTTTTGGAACACAAACTTGTATCCCATGGTTCGCATTCTTTATTTATAAGAAGTTTTGCGAAAATAGTTTTGTTTAGAAACCTCATAGGACATTTTTTTGACCCCAAATATGTTTTTTTAAGCTTTTATAAGGTACACATTAAAGTGGTCTTTTGGAACACAAAGTAATATCCCATGCTTCGCGTTCTATCTTTATAAGAAGTTTTACAAAAATAGTTTTGTTTGGAAACCACATAGGACATTATTTGGACCCCAAATATGCTTTCTAAGCTTTTAGAAGGTACACATTAAAGTGCTCTTTTGGAACACAAACTTGTATCCCATGCTTCGCGTTCTATCTTTATAAGAAGTTTTGCGAAAATAGTATTGTTTAGAAACCTCATAGGACACTTTTTGGACCCCAAAAATGTTTTCTAAGCTTTTAGAAGGTACACATTAAAGTGCTCTTTTGGAACACAAACTTGTATCCCATGCTTCGCGTTCTATCTTTATAAGAAGTTTTGCGAAAATAGTTTTGTTAGAAAACTCATAGGACACTTTTTGGACCCCAAATATGTTTTCTAAGCTTTTAGAAGGTACACGTTAAAGTGCTCTTTTGGAACACAAACTTGTATCCCATGCTTCACGTTCTATCTTTATAAGACGTTTTGCGAAAATATTTTTGTTCAGAAATCTGATTGGACATTTTTTGGACCCCAAATATGCTTTCTAAGCTTTTAGAAGGTACACGTTAAAGTGCTCTTTTGGAACACAAACTTGTATCCCATGCTTCGCGTTCTATCTTTATAAGACGTTTTTTGAAAATATTTTTGTTCAGAAATCTGATAGGACATTTTTTTGACCCAAATATGCTTTCTAATCTTTTATATGGTACACATTAAAGTGCTCTTTTGGAACACAAACTTGTATCTCATGGTTCGCGTTCTATCTTTATAAGAAGTTTTGCGAAAATAGTTTTGTTTGGAAACCACATAGGACATTATTTGGACCCCAAATATGCTTTCTAAGCTTTTAGAAGGTACACATTAAAGTGCTATTTTGGAACACAAACTTGTATCCCATGCTTCGCGTTCTATCTTTATAAGAAGTTTTGCGAAAATAGTTTTGTTTTGAAACCTCATAGGACATTTTTTGGACCCCAAATATGCTTTCTAAGCTTTTATAAGGTATATATTAAAGTGCTCTTTTGGAACACAAACTTGTATCCCATGCTTCGCGTTCTATCTTTATAAGAAGTTTTACGAAAATAGTTTTGTTTGGAAACCTCATAGGACATTATTTGGACCCCAAATATGCTTTTTAAGCTTTTAGAACGTACACATTAAAGAGCTCTTTTGGAACACAAACTTGTATCCCATGCTTCGCGTTCTATCTTTATAAGAAGTTTTGCGAAAATAGTTTTGTTTAGAAACCTCATATGACACTTTTTGGACCCCAAATATGTTTTCTAAGTTTTAGAAGGTACACTTTAAAGTGTTCTTTTGGAACACAAACTTGTATCCCATGCTTCGCGTTCTATCTTTATAAGAAGTTTTGCGAAAATAGTTTTGTTTAGAAACCTCATAGGACATTTTTTGGAACCCAAATATGCTTTCTAAGCTTTTATAAGGTACACATTAAAGTGCTCTTTTGGAACACAAACTTGTATCCCATCCTTCGCGTTCTATCTTTATAAGAAGTTTTACGAAAATAGTTTTGTTTGGAAACCTCATAGGACATTATTTGGACCCCAAATATGCTTTTTAAGCTTTTATAAGGTACACATTAAAGTGCTCTTTTGGAACACAAACTTGTATCCCATGCTTCGCGTTCTATCTTTCTAAGAAGTTTTACGAAAATAGTTTTGTTTAGAAACCTCATAGGACAATATTTGGACCCAAATTGCGTCTAGGCTTTTATAAGGTACACATTAAAGTACTCTTTTGAAACACAAACTTGTATACCATGCTTCGCGTTCTATCTTTATAAGAAGTTTTGCGAAAATAGTTTTGTTTGGAAACCTCATAGGACCTTTTTTGGACCCCAAATATGCTTTCTAAGCTTTTATAAGGTACACATTAAAGTGCTCTTTTGGAACACAAACTTGTATCCCATGCTTCGCGTTCTATCTTTATAAGAAGTTTTGCGAAAATAGTATTGTTTAGAAACCTCATAGGACACTTTTTGGACCCCAAAAATGTTTTCTAAGCTTTTAGAAGGTGCACATTAAAGTGCTCTTTTGGAACACAAACTTGTATCACATGCTTCGCGTTCTATCTTTCTAAGAAGTTTTGCGAAAATAGTTTTGTTTAGAAACCTCATAGGACATTATTTGGACCCCAAATATGCTTTCTAAGCTTTTAGAAGGTAC